>JAXCEX010000003.1:0-303483 GCA_038382965.1 Ceratocystis huliohia | reverse complement strand
GGCAGTGCATCAGTGGCATACACTGTTCTCGTTCAACCCTCAACAAATGGGAGATTTTGTCTTTTGTCGAGGGGATGGACGGCCGACCTCAAAGGTGCCATCCCGAGGGTTGTAGGAGGGAAGGTTGCGCACAGCTGAACCCCCTGTAAGACACTCCTTTATAATGACACTTAATCGGCGTACTTCCCGGAAATAACCAGCCTTCATAGCTCAGTTGGCAGAGCGCGACACTAGTAATGTCGAGGTCAGCGGTTCAAATCCGCTTGAAGGCATTTCTTTTAATGGTTCCTTTTTTTTTCTCTTCGTTGTGATTTTGACGCAGAAGAGGAGCTCTAGACCAACAAGCTGGTTTGTCTTTTTCTCCATGTCATGTAGTTAATACACCGTAAAGCTTCCTTATACTAACGGTCCGGGAGTAGAGTCGGAGGCTCACATAACAATCAAGCACTCGCTTGGGTGTTCTCTCCCAAATAGCCCAGACATCATGCTGTCAAGGTGTCACTTGGGCATATCTTCTTCTTATATAGCTAAAGTGCCCAACCCTCTAGATATGTACATGTGTAGAGCCTAAAAGTTGGCCATGATTCGTACCTCACCACATCGTGGTCACAAAAGAGCCCATTGCATGAAAACTTGCCCAGTGCAATCAATCCGACGGGCTCAACTTGCAGATGAGGGTACTATGATATCCATACTTTCTCAATACTACCGAGACTCCATGAGTGTAGTAGTACATGCTATGTACAAGTCAGTACAAAGTAGGGCATTTCAATAGATACAACGAAGACTCCTGTTCCCCGCCCGCTGTTGTTCTTAAATAACTAGACTATGTTTGGAAATGCATCGTTCCCGGGCTTACAGAAGTAGAATTAGAATTTGCGAACTTTAAGAGCTCTCCGCAGCATTCAATAAATCATGGTCACCTTGAGGGGATACGTCTAGCTTCATTACCGTGTAGATGTGTAACCAAAGCAACACGTAATGTCGTACAAAGCATTGCATCTAACCTCATGTACTATCAACCACATCACGTCCTGTCATATCCATCCCATTCTTGGTGTGCCAGGGAGAGCCGAGCATCTAATATTCATGTTCTTTCCTGAGGGCAGGGCCCTTTGAATTTGTCTCCGCAAAGCCGACAGCCGAAATCTACCAGCTCACATTCATCAACACTCCTTCCTGTCGCCCTTGCTCTCATGGTACGATCAATATGAGATCGCCATGCCCATACTTTGCTTCCCTCCTCTACTCCCACATTCCACCACCCGTGCTGAGCAGGGAGCCTCTCACCCCTCACACCTCCCCTTGTCTCTTATGTTTTATCAATATTCTGAATATTTATCTCCCGTTCCGTCGAGATCACCGAGGGGGTGGAGGGCGGATAAGGGAAAGGAGGAAGATGAGACCATCCCTCTGTGCTTATTTCAGTATAGGAGTGTATATCTTTGATCAGTCGGTCGCTTCCTGGGGGATCTACGACAGCTCGAATGATGCTTGCGGGCATAGCAACGAACTCTCCCTATCATTCCTTTGGTCCCCGTGCATCTGCACTTCATTTCTCTTCATGGTACCTACCGTGCCATATTTCTCTCCTCGCCTAGTCCAGCTCTAAGAGTTCATTACACCCCCTCCCGTTTTGTGCCGCAACATCCTACACATCAGCCAAGTCAAGAATAACACGACAAAGCTGCTGTACTGATCCATCCCATATTTGGACCCGATGGGATGCTGAGCGCTCCCTTATCCGCAGGTGTGTATCCCTTGCATCAGTGGGCCATGACTTGATCTCTTTATTCTTCCCTGTCTGCCTTCCTACTGTCTCATCACAGCTCTCGTCGTCAAGGTGGTTGAGCTCAGATTACCGAAACGGGATGAGCTCTTCTTTGCTCTTCGCTCACTTTCGCAACTGAACGAGCCAAAAGGCCCCATTGTAACTGAATGCATGCATGTAACCTTAAAGTGTCTAAGAAACAGAAAAGGAAATCTAAAAAAACAAGTCTGCATTCCAGTTGTAGACGAGGGCCTGGGCTTTGGTCTAGAGAAGGGCCTACTGAGAGCTCCACTATCTCTCAATGTCTTGTCCCACGTTACTTTGAAGCCAGGAAAGGCAAGGCAAGGGCAGACTCAATGAGAATAAACAGTTATATCTCATCAGTAAGCGAGACTAGCCGATTGTCATTGGTAGCTTCGGAAAAAGTAGCGCCCGTCTTCCTGCTCTTTCCAGGAGTTCTCCACTCCCTCCGGGGTCCTTCGGGAAGTGTGGGGAAGCCACATCTAGAGCAAGACCCACTCGTCTTCGGAGCTGAGGAGGGGCCTGCACAACAGCGGGTTGAGCAAGAGAACAACACGAACAAGTGACAAAAACACGACAGAAAACAGGGAAAATCCAGTCCCAAGAGACGAGGGAAAAGAAACGAAAAGATCCAGAGCTATAGCCACAGGGCAAAGCCACAGGCTCCCATCTCGAATTTCGCTCGAGAATGAGTTTCATGTTCTATTTTTGGAAACCTCGTGTCCCCCCGTCCCAGTTTGTCCCCGGCACTTTCTCTGCAAGCCTGCCTATAGTCAGTCAGCTCGGATGGTTAGGCCGTAATAAACACAGACTGGCGGCTGTGCAGTGGCAGCTCGTATCTGATAGGGCGCTTTCTAACGCAATAGTAGCTAGTGCCTATTTTCACGGCAGGGAAATATCTCCATGTTTTGTCTCCTCGCCCTGCTCTCCATGACCCTATTTTCAGATGCTTGCCTTTTCCCAAGAGACAGTCCGTCAGACCAGTCCTCAGCAAGAACCACGCAGTATGGGCGGCGGAAAGTAAGATGAGTGCGCTGCTGCATACAGTGGCACAAGCAGGGTGTGGGTTCTATTTATGCTGATAATAGCAGCACCCCGCCGATAGAAAGAAAGCCCTATCAGCTGGCTAGACAGATGATGATTGTGGCATCGTTCTGGCATAGCTCTTGCTGGTGCTGTTGTCTTCGAGAAATTGCCATTTACTTCCATGGGCTCCGTGCTCCTAATATTACCCGTCAATAAGCCCCTCGCACTCTCTCGATCTGACATGGGACAAAGAGCCAAAGCTGCATCACGTGCTGTACGATTCGGCCCAGTGCTAACAAACTCGGCCAACCTATTTCCATGACGTTAAGTTCCCGTGTTATGAAGCGCAGCAGGATGCCTCCCCAATTCATGCAGTGCGCGCTCTGCCTATTTCCTCTTGCTGTGCACACGCCTTGTATGCAATCAGATCTTCTGCTTTGCTATTTGCCCTGTTCTCCCTCCGTTCCGGCCCTATTTTTTTCTCGGGCTAGGCTGCAGAAGGTCTCTTGATCTACAGCACAGCTTGTACCACAGACCACAAACATACTACGCATGTTGGCTGCCTGCTGTACTGTTCTGTATTGGACTGTTGTGTGCCGGGGCGTGTGCGAACCTGTATTTTTTTTTCTGCCTTGATCTAGCTGCTTTGGCGACCTCGCGTTACATGTTTCCTCAAGCCTCTATTAAGCTGAGCGAGTGGCTTGGGCAGCCCAGGCGTTGAGAGCTGGCATAAATGAAATAAGTGGCCGCTTTGGTGTACGAGGGGCGTGGATGGCTTGTGCTTTGTTCTTTTTCTCTCTTCGTCTGCAAGATGCAGCTTTGTATATTGATGGCATGCACAAAACGCCAGTGATTCAGATGTTTATAGTACTGCTGCGGGGCCTGGGGGAAAGCTCATACATTCGTTCTCTTCACTATTGGCTTGTAGACCCTTCTTTTTCTTCT
This sequence comes from Ceratocystis huliohia, assembly GCA_038382965.1. Taxonomy (NCBI): domain Eukaryota; kingdom Fungi; phylum Ascomycota; class Sordariomycetes; order Microascales; family Ceratocystidaceae; genus Ceratocystis; species Ceratocystis huliohia. The sequence goes on along the minus strand of JAXCEX010000003.1, from coordinate 299,720 downwards.
TCTTCTTCTTTTTCTTCAAGATCAAGTTGCACCAAGTCAATCGCGCGTGAAGCGAGCGAGCTTCATTTGCCAGCTCTGTGCAATGCGGTGCGCCTATCGAGAGCCAATATATTGGTTGAGATCCGTATGGTATGGTATACCTGGGCGAAGGGCCTCCGGCTAGCCATCCGCAATCAAAGGCGTACCCATATGTACAATACAACCGCTGGCGCGGCGGGGAGGGGGGATGTAGACAACACGAGAGGAAATGTCTATCCAAACTAGGCCAAGGCCCAGGTCGTAGTCGAGGCTAGTCTTGGTCTTAATCTATCTCTTTTCGGAAGGCCTATCCTGTACTGTTTTCTTGGTTTCCCGCGCACACGGGCACCCCCCACATCCATTTTCTTTTTTTTTTTTTCCGATTGCTCGCTTTAATTGTTCTACGTTTCAGTGTACCAGTGTTTTTGATGTGACGGCGTGTCTGGAAGGGGCTAGAGGAATGGGCGGATGGAGGGCCCTTTGCTAAGTTCCCTGTCGGCCTTCCTGATATTGCGAGTGCGGAGAGATAAGCAGTGATCAAGCAAGCACTCAAATTCGTTACTAGTGCTACGGGTCGGTTATTGGTACAGTCAGTGTAAGAGGCTGTTCGAAACGCCTTGCATATACGTGGGTGAGTGGGTGGGTGAACAAGAAGCTGGCTTTACATTACGGCGAAGCCAGTCATGTCCCCCTCATCCCGAGTGCCCATATCATATTGACGCCCTATCTCCTCTTCCTTGTTTGATGCCAAGCTACCCTGGCTGCCGCCTAATCTAGGGCTGGCGTGATATTTTGCAAATTGGTGCTTGATAACAAAGCATGGAGCGGTATAATTAAAGAGCAGCGGCGAGAGCTTGCAGCACCGCACCTCTCGCGCGATCAGGTGATACGACAAAGGGCTTCATATCGTTTCTGTGATGTGAGAGCGAAAAATGCAAAGATGGAAGAAAACAGAAATGCATGAAATAGAGTAGAAATGCGGCTATGCAATCATATGTAACATTACATAAGCTCCGGAGATGGAGGGGAAAAGAGAAAGAGAAGTCCTGAGAAATAGAGAGACAGAGGGCAAAAGCACTGACAGGCTAAGACCAAGAGAAGCCATACTTGGCTGGATAGGACGAAACACACACACACAAGCTTGTGACGGTGCTGGTTGGAAATGAGCGTGTGTCTACAGTGTATACGTGTGTATGTAATCCACCGCAGTAGCACATGGCCGTGCCACCGCATTAACATTGGTCTGAATTTGATAATGTGCGCAATATGCAGCGACAGGCAGAACTGTGAGCCATAGAAGCATGAGCTACGTCATTGAACACACAGGCCCCCCATGCCCGTTCACGTCTCTGTCTCTGTGGCCCTTGTTCTCTGCGTCCTTGGAGTCATTGAATGTTTGGGTGCTTGATCTCCGATGCGCTCTGGTCTGTTTGCTTGTAGCAGCTTTAGCGAGTGGCGAGCTTTCCGCTTGGTCTAGTTATCGTCATCTTCAACCCCCGCGTCTTGGCTGGCGCGCAGTGGGTGTGTTGTCCAACGTTAGTATGAGTTTCGCTTGCTACTTGTCAGTGGTCCTTGTCAGTGGTCCAGTCGGCGGCCTAGACCCGGTCTGCAGGAGCCCAGATGCCCAGGTCTTCTGGTTTCTAGGTTTGTAGGTTTGTAGGTCTCTAGGTCTCCTGCTCTCCCTCTTTGTGTTGCTCTCCCTCCTTCGTCATGACTTGTCCACCACATCCATCTGCTCGCTGTCATTGGTGCTAGCTGTTTGTCGCGCAAGTAGCAGGCGAATGACACGAGGGACGCCGAGGTTGTTAGTTGGGCTCTTCCTAGCCTAGCTGTTCTTGGACTCCAACAATCACAAGCCAAGCCACGCCCAAGAAGGTCCAAGTCCCGATTTCTCCTTGGCTCGTTAGAATGAAGCCGACAAATGGGCCGGCTTGGTTCAGTTTACATGGGCCCTAATGTCAGCAGCATTACAGTGCTACAAAGCCTGAAGACCCCTTCTGTAGCCCTAAAGCCGGCCCACACCCTGCGCCTTAGGTCCATTACAGTGGCCTCTTTGGCCAAGCCCGTTTTTGTGCCTCTTGCTTGTATTCTAGCAGACCTTTTTTTTTTTGTGTGCGCACTCTAGGGCTTCGCTTATGCACGTTGTCATAAAACTCCACAGCATTTGCTCATCACCGCTCTTTCCAAGACCGGTCAGCAGAAAAAAGACAAGACAATCCGCGCACATACGAGGCATATCACATGGGAATCAATAAAGCGAGAGTTGTTGAGGAAAAATGCATTGCTTAAATTTAAAGGAGACAAAAATGGGCTGGGGGTAACAAAAAACCAACAACAATTGTTGAACTTTTAACCACGAAACCCCACCAAACCCAAGAGTAGACCAGGCCCGAAAGAAAACCCAGAAGGGGGGGTGTTCGCCGAAAAAAAAAAAAAAAAAAAGAAAGGAAAAAAAACAAATACTGAAGATACAATCATCCCTTAAAGGTTGATGTTGATCTTGACCCTGATACCGTAAATTTCCCAACGCTGAAAATAACCCAAAACGCTCAAAGATGAAAACACCATAGTCCGGTAGAAAAGCCCTGTCCGATGACTGCACAAGTCATCGAACGCCGAAAACAGTAAAACATAGTTGTAGAAATAAAAGAAGAGAAAAGTCGCTGGTATCCTGTCCGAAATGAAAACACACTGCCCAAGTACGCCATGAGGAAAAATGAAAGCAAAAAAATTAAGAAGATCAAGAGGCAGAGAACCTCGTGGTACGTGGAAGAGGGTGTTATAAAAGACAGACAAGAAGAGTAGAAAGAAGATATCCAGAGATATAAGAATGGGTGGGTGCTGACCCCGCGAAGGGCGGAAGCGCAGTGCTGTGTTGCGGAGGCGAGGCCTCGACGCAGCAGAGCTGGTGTTGGGTGCTGCCTAGTGTAAGCGTAGGCAGGACTAGCCGTCAACTCTGCGCAGTGGCAGGAGATGGAGGCGGAGGTATAGGGACACAGTAACACTGTGGATGTAGGGGGAAAGCTAGGCGAGCAGTGCCAGAGGCGACACTCGCTCCCTCACCGCGAGGCTTCATTTACTCGGAGATGGAGGTGAGCTTGACGTTCTTCTTCGTGCGGCGAGTCTTCTTGGCGGCGGCTTTGCGGCGCTCCTTCTCGAGCTGGACCATCTTGATCATCTCGCGCTGCTGGATTCTCTGCTGTTGGCGCTGATACTGCTGCTCGGCGTAGAGCACCTCGCGCTCACGCTGGCACTCGAGGAAGCGGTTGTTGGGGCTCATGACCAGTGTGTTGTCGTCCTCAGCAGGCGAGCCGCTGCCAAAGGAAGATTCTGAGCGCAGGTCGTCAGAGTCTGAGAGGAGGAAGAGATCGTCGTCGGAAAGGAAAGAGTTGGGGATTGTGTGCTCGTTGGAGGAGAGAGAGTCGCGGCGAGGCCATGAAGGGTAGGCGCAGGAGTTGGCGTCGTCAGTGCGAGAGGCAGAAGAAGAAGAGGAAGAGATGTTGATGGGTTCCCAGGCGCTGGCGCCCATGGAGCTATACGAGCCAAATGAACCGCACATTGTGATGTGAGTGAGCAGTAGTTGAGTGGGTAGAAGCGATTGATGGCAGTAGAAGTAGAAGAAGGTGGATAAAGTGAAGACAGTAGTAGTACTAGTAGTAGTGAATGGAGAGCAAGAAGGCAAGATGCGTTGCTGGAGCTGTTGTTTGGTGGAAAAAGAATCTTCGTGATGATGAGGAAAAGAGGTGGAAGAAGAGAGGAGCGAAGATGGAATCGTGATATATATATATATATGTATCTAAATTCATGAATCAGCGGCGGCACACCTCCTCCCACTTCTTAATTCCTCTCTCCAGAATTTCCCAACGCCCACGCACCCCTTCATTTGACACACACCCTCTTCCCACATATCTCACGCCCTCCCCCTTCTCCCGGCTCAAATACTCTCCCACCCCTCCCTGCACTAGCCCAGAGCCCATTCCACATATTTACATATTTTATCGACCGTCCAGCACACCCCCTGCGCAGCCAGCGCGCACACCCTCTACCCTCTATAGCTTGGTTTTCCACACCCCCTTATCTAAACTGCCTTTTTTTTTTTTGTTTTCCTGGTACCCTGCTCAAATCAAGTCCCAGTCGTGAGGGCCATGACCTGTGGAACCCACTGGGGCCTCAAAGGCCTTGCAATTGCTGGAGCTTTTCTTTGTCGTTTTTTGTCTGCCTTTGGCCACGCTCTCCTCTGGCCATTCACTCCCCTATTCTGCAGAGAGTCAAAGAAGGAAACCTCAATCTCATACACCCTCACAGATGTTCAGCAATATTCAAAGCGCACCCCTTGGCTATTGTCGTGTCTCCTCCCTGTGTTCCCACCGCTCCCTTGTGGCAGCAGCAGCAGCAGCAGGAGGGGGAGCAAAGAAAGGAAAAAGGGAAATAAAGAGATTTACATGAGAATAAAAGGTCGAATGAGTGAAAGACCTTGGAGGGGGAAATGAGCAGCAGCAAAACTGAGCAGCAACAACAGCAACCCCGTCCTCCCTCTTCACTCCCCTCGCTCTCCCCTCCCTCCTCTTCTGCGCCGTCTCTGCTCGTTTTCCCAGCAGGCCAGAGAAATAAGGAATAAGCAATAAGGAATTGGAAATGCTTTACGAGCAAACAGAGGGGGCGCATACAAACACGGAGAGCTGTAGCCGTGGACTTGCCCATACGTGCTGCCACCTTTACTTACATGCAGCAAACAGACCAGACCGCAAGTCGCAACAAGTAGCACTTGCCCGCCCCTCCCTCCCCAAGCCCCTCAAGCACCAGCAACTTGATTTATTTGAATACTGCAAGACTGAGGCGAGGCGTACGTATGCTTTGCTCGTCCCGTTTGTGCCGTTGGCTGCGTTGTCCACAAACAAGTCTTGCAAGTCCTTTGTTGGTGTTTTGTGGGTCTTTTTGTGCCGTGCTCTGGGTAGGAAAAGCAGGAAGGAAAAAAAAAAAAAAAAAAAGAAAAAAAAGAATCAGAATCAATTAAAATCAAGGTCGTAATATTTAGTCAGCCACCACACAACATTAACCCTTCCTTTCAAACTTGGGCTTACAAACGGAATGCTTACCCGGAGTGAGCAAAAAGACTAAAAGGACCAGGACAGAACAGCTACAGGCCAGCCAGCGAATCAGAACAGGGCAACTTACCACAAGACTTGCTGTAGCAGATGCAATTGTGACTCTTTCCGTCGACGTGACAGTGATGTGGTTTGCTTTAGGCACTGATGAGAACAAACAATACTATGCTATGGGGGGGGGAGAGAGGCAGGGCTGCATCGCTGCATCACTGCATCAATTCTTTTTCTGCTCGGCGTTGAGAGCCAGGCCAAGATAGACGGCCTTCTGTTAGCTTCTTCAATGCCGGACCTGCCCAACGGGCTCTGTCTGCTGCTGCTGCTGCTGCTTGGCTTTGCCTGTGTGGCCCAGCGCTGTCTCATCTCAAAGAGCTGGCAATGTTTTGTATTCATCAATTCTAGGACTGAGAAACAGGCTACTACACAGCCACGCTAGTTAGCCAGTCGGGCAAATCATCGAGACAGAGTTGTAGACAGTCGCAAAGCCAAACGCTGTTCTTTTCCCTGTGATGAGAAATGGGGTTCAGTCTGATATCATCAGGGGCGTACTTAGGTTAGCTTGACCATGTGTGTGTGTGTGTGTGTGTGTGTGTGTGCGGATTGCATTGCTATGCTATGCCTCGACTATTTGTCCAGGTTCTTCTGATACATGCAGGTATGAAAGAAAAATCTTCACTTAATGGATCGGCTAAGACAAACAGTACGCTAGGAGACAGACCGCAAGTCAGCGCCAACGGAGAGAACAAACGAGCAGCCTTTGCGAGCAGCACAAGTTTAGTGCGTGCTGTCCTCGCTGCCGAAAATCAATTTAGGGTGCGGCGGTTGGCTGGCTGCTATCTTGTCAGCGCAGCAAGCACAAAGAGAAGCATTTTATGCCTGGCCGCTCTTGTACTTGTGCATTCCTGATGGGCGCTGCAACGTTGGCTTTAACGCAACGCTGGCTTAACGCTGAGAGGTTTGGCTAGCTTGCTTTGTGCTATCGCGCTATCAGTCTGCTGCTTCCCCTCCCCCTCTCCTTCCCTGGCCTTGGATATCTCAATGTGTCGCAATGCGATTATGGCTTGCCCTCGATGCTTCGATATCGGCCCGGCCCCGCTCATCGCAGATTGCAGATTAGAAGAGACCCTTTTGCGTGTGCAGGCTTTGGCTCCCAGGATGCAAAGAGCTCTCAGTTTTTGTCTTGTCTTTTTTCTTTTCTTTTTTTTCTTCTTCCTTTTGCGACTTCATGCAGACGGTTTGTGTGAATGTATATACCCCTCCCCCCCTACAAGTACGATTGCAGGCAAACAAAGGAGAATCGGTGACTCTTGCGCATATCTGGAGCACGGAAAACTTTGATAGAGGGGTAAAGGAAAACTCAGATAGACCAAATCCAGGCCCTGTCTTTGGCCTGGTGTCTCCGCTCTCGAGCTCGTAACCCCTCCTCCTTCGGTGCAAGCTTGGATGTCGGCGTGGGAACGTTGATACGCGGATTAAAGGGAGAGCGATACACAGCGCAGAATCCACGCCCGTGACCAAGAAACGGGACGCATCAGGGCTTCCGAGCAGGAAAAAATAATAATGGAAAATATATGTTAATAAAAAATAAAATAAAAATAAAAACACCATAGTGCAGTTCCTTTTGCTACGTATTCGAGGCCTCGAAAGTGGATTTCGAAGCTGCACCCACCCACATACATAACTGTACACAAAAACACCAAAACAAGGATAAACGAAAGGGCGGTCAAGAGCACATCCAGTCATCCCTGGCTGGGGCTTTGCCCTGTGCACTGCTTCGGTTTGGCTGGCTGCAGGCCCATCCCGTGTTGTGACTGGGCCTGATAAGGACGTGCCGCGTGCATATAGTATATACAGGCGCACTTACACAGCACAAAAAACACAACACAACACAACACAAAACAACTGTGGGAGCCACATGTATTGGCCTGCGCTGCGAGTCCACGTATACGGGGAAGCTTGAATGGCGCTGCTGCTAAACGAACCGAGAGCATGCGGGATGGGGAAAACGAATATTGTGGCGGCAGCAGCTTGAGGACAGGCTGCTGCCCTACTGCCCTATTGCCCTACTGCTGTGGGTTGGTTGCCCTGCTGTCCCGCTGTCCGCCACTAAATACAGCGCCACCAAAAAAGTAGCACAGAAGCTGCACCCACTAGAAGCAACTCCAGCAGAGCCAGTAGAAAGCAGCCGATGTCCCTCCCCGCGCGCGTGCTCTCCATTGATTTTGCTCTGTGGCTCTGTGTACCTCTCTCTCTTGTGCCTTCATCTTCGTCTCATTTTGCTTCCTCTCCCTCCCGTTGCTATATTTATCCCTGTTTTCTTTGGCCCCCTCCCCGATCTTGTTTTAGCTATGTCCTCTCTTCTAGACCTCGCACTAACGACTACTGGTACCGTTTTGCTTTCTGCACGCTCAGTCGCTCTGTGCTCTCTTCTGTTTTTCTCTTCCTCTTCCTTCTTGTTGTCTCTCTCTGCTTTCGTCCCATCGCTGGGTGTGTGTCTATGTTTCTCTTCTCCGCCGGCTTCATAGGACACCAGCGGTCTGTGGGTTCTCTGTATTTGTCTCCGCTTCTTGCTTCTGCTTCTTCTTGGTTTTATGTCCTGGGGATTCCATGCATATGCGAAGAAATAAACAAGTACCTTGTCTATGCATGCACATTCCATAGGTACGTAGTGACATGCATATATATATATATATACATGAGATGGCTTCGGTGTAGTCACGCAGTAGCAGTCGCTGTTGCAATTATAACTGCAACACATACACATACATACATGCATGTACACATTTCACGCATGCAATGTACGAGCGCACTGGCTTTGGCTCACGCTCCCGCCAGATTGACCTGGCCGTCTTTCACCGCCGCCACACCGATTTGCGTTGTGGTGCTTTTTTCTTCTTGTCGTATTTTCCTCCCTCTTCTGCTTTCGTGCGCAAGTGTCTAGATAGTTTAGGGCAGGACGCAGTGCTGGAAACCAAAGCTCGACTCCAACAAGGGGAGAAAAAATAAGAGTAACAATAAAAAGAACAGCCCAGAGCGCCATCGCGTATCGGTACTCGGCAAACCACCCGTAGCTTTTCTTGGTCTCTTGTTCCTGCTATCCGTTCTTCTTCCACGACCCGTTTTCTCAGACACATACTTTGCCCCATTAGCGAATGAATAAAATCAAAGCCACTTGAACCAACAAAGAAACGGCCTCCCCCTTTGTCAGTTGGAGAAAGGCATGAGCATTGCCGACTTGTGGCCACACTATACGTGCGGGAAGACTTACAGACACAGGAGGAGAAGACGGTGGGAAAAATAAAAAAGGAGGCTTAGGTACAAAGAAGCCTTGAGCTATACCCATTTGCCTACATCTCCAAGGTCACAGGAAAAGACAATAGCGTAGGCAGTGCCTTCTTGGCTTTTTTAGTCTTTTGGATTTCCTAGTGCTTAGGCTCCCCATATGCCCCTCCCAGCTAGCCAAGGCCTGGTCCGTCTGGAAGAACAACGTGATGGCGCAAATAGCAATGGAGCCAGCCAAGACCCTCCCCTCGTCGCGTTTCTTAGTCTCAGAACTAAGAGCGGCGCACGGCAACGGGGAGAGGTCAGGAGGGGGACGTTTCCTTTAATTGCCGTGGAGTAAGCAAGCACAAGCACAAATGGATGAATCAATAGCTATACAGAGACTCCAGAAATCAGCGCCAAGGGCACTGAGCAAAGTTTCACAGCATCTTGTGTTGGAGGTCGAGTCAGAAGAGCTTTGCACAGGCAGTTGGGGGGAGGGGGGCATAATGGACAAAGCGGCAAAGACGCTTGTGTTTGCATGTCTGCCTACTATCTATCTGCCTGTGTCTTGGGGGAGGAGAGTACTGTATGAAATGCAAATCATGCCAGCCCTTAAAATCTTACAATGCCAGCACCGGGAGTTAACCAAGCAGCACTAAACTCCGTGGTGTATCGTGCATCTTTTTTTGCTCCCGTCCCGCTGTGAGAAGCAGCGAAGCTTTGGCCCTGTGTTCAAGCACTTTGCCGCAGAAAGTTCTAGTCTAGCGCCCAAACACAGCAGCTCAGCACCAAGCTATGCCTGGGTCCAGAAGCTAGCGAGAGACGAGAAAAAATATAATAGGCGCTGGGCAGCAGGCAAGGGAGGGCAAGGAAGGCAAAGCAAGGCAAAGCAGCAAAGCAAGCAGCAAAGCAGGCAGCAAAACAAGAAAATAACCCCAAATCAAAACAACCCTTCCCGCCCTTCCATCCCTATTACTGCGTTGCTATGCTATAGCTCTGTCCTTTTCGTCTGTGTGTCTATGAGCTGGCTGCTTCTGCGAGTTGATTGGCTTGCGTGGGCTCGTTCCGCCAAAAAGAGAATAGAGTACTTCCAGGGCCTTTGTCCCCTTGGCTCTACACTTACAGAACAGCGCATTCCCTACTCAGGCTCTGGCTGCTAGAACCGCACCTGCAAAACCGCTGCTTACTGCAAGCCCAGGCCCTATGAGCTGTCGATTCCCACTGCGATGCTGTACAACATTGGCGCAAAAACGTGACATGCCTTGCCGCAAAGCACCTGCTACAAGCACAAGTACTATCAAGTATCATCTTCATGTGTCTACCTGTCTGTCTGTAACATGCAGGTAACCTTACAGCCCAAAAAGGGCGCTGCGCTCCAATGCGATGCATGTGCCCCGCGGTGACCTGCCCTGCAAACGTCACCTTGTTCCAAGTCGTGACATGTTTTCGTGGGGAAAATGACAGCCCAACAGAGCAAGGAAAGAAAAAAAATAAAAAATAAAAGGCTCTGAGCCGAGTTGAGCCTGGGCTCTCTCCTCTGTTTCATTCTGAGCCATCAGGCCGCTCTTGGCTTGTTGGCTCGCTTTGTTCGCCGAGCCCAGTGAGCTAGCTGCCTGTTGCCAGCAGCCAGTCCATGGTTCATTCTGCGCACATACTCTTCTTGTTCACATGTTCATGTCCCCCTCCCCTTCGCTTCGTTTGATCGGCTAGTTCGAGCACAGCACAGCATGGCGGCGAAAGAAGCTGCCCGCCCGCCCTATCAGCCCGCGTGCCTACAGCCAGGCTTCTGCTTCTCTTTTGCTTCTGTTTCATCTGCTGCCGGGCTGACTTCGTTCTTACCTCGCGCCAATTACATTGTCCTCGCATTGAGATTACCTGTGTTTGAAAGAGCTCAAAGAGATGAAAGAGCCGTAGGGCTTACAGTGTTGCTAGCTCGACAAGACTCGTATCTTCCACCAACCAGAAGCTAGCCATTTAACCCTCTCATTTTCGCGCCAACCTGCAAACCCTAAAGATGGGTGGCTGGAGCTGGTAGCTGATCCCAAAGGGGAACAAAGCAGGCCGAAAGGAGATAGGCCTGCATTGTTTTGGATCAGGAAAAATTAAAAAAGGTTGGAATGAGATCCAGAATGCACAGGCAGAATTCCCAGAGAGGATAAAGAGGATGGCATGGGGGTGTGTGGATAGCTGGATGGGCTATGTCTGGTATAGGCCTAGCTTTACCGTCTTTCTTTTCTTTTCCTTTGATTTTTTTTTTCTCAGCCAGGGTGCCCTATCTATGTTGCTCTCAGAGACTGGCTCAGCAGAAGGGAATATCCAGGAAGAATAGACGGATGGATGGATGAATGTATTTTTTTTTCTCGCGCAACAAGAGATGCAGGGAAGCGGCTTCATGGGAAACGCCGAGATCGTGGTGAAAGAAAAGCAGGAAAAAACGAAGAAAAAAAAAAAAGAAAAAGAGCCTAGGGAAGGGAGGGGCGTGTGAGGTAGGTGTGTTGCAGCGGCTTTATTACAGCGATTTTCTTTGCATCTGTCTTTCTTTTTCCTGCTGCCGCCTGTCCGGGCCGAGTTTCCCGCCTAGGCCCTTTTCGGTCTCGAGGTCTTTTCTTTTCTTTTCTTTTTTTTTTTTTTTTTTTCCCTCTCGCCCTCGACGTCTCCATGAAGGAGCATCCTCTACGGGCCCTTTGAGCGGTGAGCAATTATACGTGTACTTGTGCACATACAGCATCTCTTTGCACTCTATGCCCCTCCCTCCCTCCCAATATCAGAGAGCGTCCCTTGCTTAGGCCAGGCCGCCCGATTTTTCCTCGTCGCCGCCGTCGTTCCAGAGCCTGGACACAGGCAGCTGAAGCTGGTTGAACCTGGTGCAACTTTTCCTTCTTTTGTTGCTTTTCCATCCCTTTGCCTTTGCGACCTGAGATGACATGTTATTATTTGCGCCCTATTTTATTAGCTCTTTTTTTATTAGCTCTTTTCTTTTATTATTTTTTCTTCCTTTTTTCCTCTTTCCTCTTTGGTTTTTGCTGTTTCTGTTTGCGTTCGCCTGCCATGGGTAGGTGTGCTGCAATGGATGTGGCCTAGCTAGCTCTGTAGTGTACAATGGGATAACAAAAAGGGAAAGAACAAAAACACGCGCAAACGCACCAATAATATTGGCTCTTTTTCTTTGGCCAATGGCTAGCAGTTGCTTTCACCAAAACAGCACGAAAGCAGAAAGCAGAAAGCAAACACAGAAGGCATAAAATTCGAATGTGGATATGTGGACCCGGCAAAGCACAACCAAGTGTCGAGGCCATCGCTAGCCGTGTCCTCTGAATTATCATTGGTGCCGTCCCGCTTGTGTGCAGCAAACGGGTCGGGCGGGGCCATTTCTAGGGCAGAAAATATCTAGGGCAGAGAATAGCCTTCACTGTTCAAGGATTCGTCTTGTTGGGCAGGACAGTACTACCAACAGACAGAATCTCATCCACTGACAACCTCCCCTCCTCCTAGACTGCCAATCATTCATGTGCATTTCGTGTTGTCCCCCCCACCCGTGGCTTGACTTGGCCCTCCAATGATCCGTGCTTGGATAAGCTGCCAAACGCAGTTTGATGAGAACATGGACATATTCATGCGAGGAGTCAGCAGTCTGGGGAATAGCCTGCACACACAGCACTTGAAAGTACGTCTTTGGCTTTTGCCCGTCCCTGCAAAGGCTGTCGTGCCATATTAGGAGCCCAGCAACTGCCCTGAAAGGCCAGGCCAAAGGCATTCGCTGCAAATAAGCCAAAAGACCTGAGGCAATAAAAGAAAAAGAGACAAAGACAAAGACAAAGACAGACAAAAAACCATCCCTCCCTCCTGTTGCATGCCCCCCCCCCTAGTGCTGATGACTGCTCGTCGCAAGCTGATCATGGGATGGTGATGAGATGCGAGGCGTGTTTCTATGCATGTCCCTGTCTCTGCCGCGCGAAAAAGACCTCAATCACCGTGACAGGAGCCGTGATTTAGCTCTTCCGTGTGAAGGACAGCGTTTCTAGAGCCTTTCTTAGTACTTGGCGAGGGCTTTTTTCGTGAAAGGCCTGCCATCTTCGTTTACTGCCGTCGTTGATTGGCTGGCTTTACGATGGCGGCATTGCTGCTACCCATCTAGCTTTGACCTCATCAAAAGGGTGGTCTTTTTTCCTTGTGACTGCGACTGTGATAGCCTGTGGGCTCCTCCTTGCCACCTACTCTCCCGTGCTTCGCAAATAACCTCACTACGCTAGCATGGCAAACAAAGAACGACCGAGGTCTTGTAGCAAAAAGCAACGATGATGGATGGTATCCTCTTTGGCTCCCCCCCTGTTTGCTACCCTGGGACGCTCGCATTCCGGCGAATTGCAGAGCTCATTTTATCAAAAAGCGAGACGAATCACAAAGACGCAGTAGGTCGGCAGGCACATCATTTGTTCACAACAATATGTTCTTTGAGGGCGGTCCATGGCTCTCTTGCGCACGCCGCACGCCCTCCTCTATTCGCCTCCAAAGGGAGGGAGGAGAGAGAGAGATGCGACTGCTTGTCCAACTCACAAGCAAGGGGCCGCGCAGCACACAAAGGAGAGAGGCAAAGTGACAGCTCATTTTGTGCACAGCGAGCTGAACATTTCCAAGGCGTGCAGCTGAAGGAACCTCAAACTTAGGCTGGCCTTGTTGGCTTGTCCAGAAGTGAGGGGGATGTTTCTCAGTGGTGGGCCTGGCCTAATCTCGCTGTGGAGGGGCACCACAGCGGTATGTATCAGGTGCATTACAGCGGGGTGAATTCTTTTTTCTTCCTTTTTTTTTTCAGCTTCAGATTCAGCGGCGCAGAAGCGTGTAGTCGATAGTGATAGATGGTTTCTGACATCTGACAGAACAGCAAAAAGAGGGCGGGGCAAAAGTAAACACACGGAGACCGTCCCTTCGGAAGTGGGAATGTAATATAAGAGTTTCTTTTTTTTTCCTGTGCGGCTGGACATTTGATAGCGGGTGTCTCCCTACGCCACATATTCACACGTACTATACCCATCTATCTCACCATCTCCTCCTACTCGAGATGACACCGCACCCAGCCTATAGCGGTGCTATCTGCTGGGCGAAATACAAAACCCCAGGCTGACTAAAACACGGAAAAGCGGCAGGAATCAAAGGACAACCGTTATCCACCACTACCCACTCACTGCCCGCCTATTTCGGGCCATCCCTTGTTCCAGGAGGCTTCTTCCCACAGAGAATGCAATCAAACGTTGCTTTCAGGCCTTATCTAGCAGCGCTCTGTTTATTGCTGATCGCGTGTTGCAACTTACAAGCTTATTAGCTTGTAGCTTACACAACACACACACACACAACATAACACATACATTCCTGTCGACCTTGCTACCGTACATGTCCTCAAGATACACGGCGGCTAGATAGGGTCTCTTTTCTGTGTGCCATTCATTCTATTGGCTGGGGTTGCCATCTATCGCCACCTGCTACCTAATCCCGTAAGCATCTATATCGCATAGTACACCAACATTCTGTTTTCTCTCCATTATTGATCTCCAGGATTCCACCCAGCTTTACGCCCCAAGGGACGTTTTAAATGAAGCGAAAAAAAGCAGCAATGTTCGCTATCTAGCGACTAAGCCGAGTCACATGTCTTTCTTTCTCGTCACAAGTTGCTGTTTTCCTTTTGCATGCTTGGAGAGCAACTCTCTAGCTATAGCCCTTTAACATTCGCTACACCGTACTGTGCTATCAATAGAACCCTCATTTGTCCCTTTATTTGCCATGCGTGGCGTGCAGCATAGGCTGCTTTGCTGCTGCGCTCTTGGACGCCCTGGGCGCCTCTAGGGATATGTCTACCACAAGGGAGTCATTTTTGAAAATCGATATGCTACCAAGAGACCATGACATGTCCCTTTCTCCTCCCTCTAAAGCCAAGTATCTATTACAGAGCACGGCAACAGCTCCATGTGCACAGCACACATCACAAACAGGGAGATGCCAACAGCGATGGATTTGTCCAAGGGGGATCGGCCATCTCATCCATCCCACGAAAATCTGACAGGTCTTGTTTTTTCCTCCCTTCCTAGTTCCCGTGTCTATAGACGACGGCGGGTGTGCATGTCTTGTAAGTCTTCATAGGGATAGAAGCCCGGGTTTGGGGAAGCAACGACGGCAAATACAGCAAAAACAGAACATAAATACGCGAGCGACAATAGCAATATAGAGAAAAAAAGCAAAGGTCTAGGGGGCGGGAAAAGAGGGATAGAGGAGGTCTCAGGTTCACGCGCTGCAGCCCCTTCATCCTCTAGGGCACATGTGGTAAAAAATGAAGCAGTGCGGAATGATGGAGCAGGCGAGGATAGGCTTGTTTATGATAGCGACAAGAGAGGGGGGAGGGGGGCAAGAAAGTAGTGAAGAAGTCCAAGACAAGAGATTTGCTGCTTCGCGCTTGACAACATACCCTAACCATAGTCAACTGTCAAAGCCTGCTACAAACCACTTGGTTAGTGTCTCTAGAAGTAGAAATCCACTATCGATATAGCGGCTAATACGGGCCGATGGCAATGCCTGGGAAAAACATTTACTCGCTAGTCCATGGCTTTGTCTACTTTTTTATCCGCTCTCTGCCTCCGGGGACTATTCCAGATCCAGATGCCAATCTTCTACGCCAATAGCCGCGGACGAGAAGCTCAGACAACTTCTCCAATTTTTGTTATTTTCGTCCTTGTCTTAAGCCGTAATACCTCTCCGCATGTGTTCCCTCTTCCGGCCGGACAACCGGCTCAGCCAGTGCGCACCCTCGACTACGCCATCTCAGTTTTCGATGGTCGATGTCGTTATCGGCCTTTTTCTGCTGGAAGGCTTCTCCTTCTTTGGTACACACCCCCTCCTTTTTCTCAAATATGCGATCTTTGCCAATACTATCTACTGTTGCTTTATAGTAAAGTCAGAGCAAAAGCCAAACAGTCCAGGTTGAGAGCATAGAAATCAGGCCACTTTTTGTCTTTATTTGCTGGAGGCCCATATTACCCCGGATATTAGTTGAGATAGACTCGGACGCAGGCAGAAAAGGCAGGCCCCCAGGCCAAAGCCCTGAATGCAGCACCTAGTGCTACTGAGACGTTTACTTCTCATCCACTTCAACAGGGCCTTATCCAGCAGCCAGCAACTAGCAGGGAGCCTGGTCTCTTTTGCTTCTACAGGACTTGGACTTGGTGATTTCTTGGTATTGAATGCATTTGTTCTTTGTTTTGCTGTCATCGCATCTCTTGAGAGGTGCCATTTCGGAGGGCGAGGGCAGAAGGGCTCCCCCCTTGTTGGTTATTTTCTGGCCTTGGTAGATGTTGATGCATACGCCAGTCCTGTTAGTTGCTTGTCAATGGGCAGTCTAGGGTTTACGCAACGTAGCATACGCATCCGGTTTGCACTATGCGCACATGCGAGTACGAATCAAGGCCGCATCAGCAAAACTCCGGGCATATTTCTAGATGGGGCTCTTTTTAGGGCAAGAGAAAAAAAAGAATAAAAAAAACAGGGCCGACAAGTAGCAGCACCTTGGGAGTTCACATGCTAACCAGCCTCGGCCATTACCCGTAGCTCTATGGCCCTAGAATACCAGAGCCCTGCGACCCAGCTTACTAGTGCAGCTCCACGGCCCGAACTTGCAAGACACCAGAGCCTTGGTTCCAGAACCGCAAGGGCAATGCAAGCTGCTATTGTTTCGTGACACCAGCTTTGGTAGCAACTTGATAGCTTTTCCCAGGAGAACGGGGCCTTGCATTTCGCTTCGCATGGGGCAAACCAAGTAAACTCGAGTCCAATGGCTGGCCTCCTTGAGGGGGGCCCGGCCCAATACTCATTTACCCTATACCCTCTAACCCTGCCGGTGATACTGAGCGTGGGCTTCGGACTGGCCGTAGACTTTTGACTTCTGGCCTCATTTTCTTGGTGTGTTATTTCGGGCCTGCCCTTGTCCTTTTTTCTTTTTCCTTTCCTTCTTAAACCTAGAACCCTGAGATTACTGCCGAAGTTGGTCCCAATGGAAAGGAAAGCCTCCCGACATTGGAAGAAGGATGGAGGCAGGGGCAAGGAGAAGACCCTCTCTTGCGGGTTCGATCAGGATAAGGGTCAAAGCGGGTTTGGAATAGGGGCCCAAGAGGTTTGAAGAGGAAAAAATCGAGGTGGCAACGAACCGCAGGCCTAGTAGGGGAGCTACAATAAATATCACACATCCTTTAACCTAGACTCTTGTAAAGTTGAGACAGGGGCGATAGAGCGTAAGCAGGAGAGCTATACCAAGAGAGAGGCATGTATTTGGTGAGGGCGAGGAAGAGAAGGAGAAGGACTATATGTGTGTGTGCATGTGCATGTATGTGTGTATTGCTACTTGGACGGATCCCTCGGAAGAAGGCAGGCCGATTTACTTGGTACAGTCGTATTGTCGTGATTGTCGCGCTCCCATAGGCTTAGAGAGCCAGGGACGAGGTAGGATTGATGCAACGGCAAATACACATTGCCACTGTAGGGCTTTTGGATGAAGGAGGGGGAATACCTGCCTCGAGGTAGCACACTGGAGGATAACTGGCTAGACTTCAAGTGCGTGCACATCTGTGTATGCATGTGTGTACGTATATTCTGTGTGCGTGCATGCGTATGGCCACGGGCCCCTTCCCTTCTGCCGAGCCTCCAAGGCTGTACACTTGACGACTTGACCAAGCAAACAATTTCAACATGCGCGGTTGGACCAAGCAGAAGCAATGCGATGGCGACTCAGGCTCTCGCATGGCAAATTGGATAGGCTGGGAGTAATGTCGTACTTAGAAAGGAAAGGCATCCTCCTTCGTGTTCTATTTTCCGACAGTATTGTTCAAGGCAGCATGCTCCCAGAACCATGGCTCCAGACCCCTAACAACGCAAGACCCATTGATGTTTGAATATTGACGGGGCGTGTAGATGAGCAAGAAGGATAAAAGAGCGTGTGATGTCTGTGTGTTGTGTTATTGCCCATGTCAAGCGTCCGCTGCCCACAAATACAAACACCACCGCGCGCGCGCAACAATCTTATTGACAGGCATTGTTCAACTAGCACCAATGGCCAAGTTACGGGCAAGGCCCCAGTCCTCCCACCTCCCACAAAGGGATTCTCTTTCTAGGAGCTTAAAGAAGGGGGGGGAAAGGAGGCAAGGAAGAAAAACCACTTTGTCTGTTTTGGGACACGGACAATAGAAGAAAAAAAAGGACCATTTGCGGTTTGGAGACACTCGCAAAGAAGGGGACGGAGAGGCCTGAGAGGCTTGCATTTTTGGAAGCAGAGGGTGGCCGGAGAGAGGATCTGATTGAGGCATAGACATCAAGGCATTGGTGGTGTTGTTCGGTTCAAGTTGATAGACAGTAGACAGACGGCATAAGCTTCACTGACTGGCAGGTGGACAGGCATGGTCGTGCTACACCACACCTTACGCACGCCTTGCTTCTAACCCTCACCATAACCCTACAGGTGGGAAAAAAGTAGACGACAGGCCCCCGTTTTGTGCGATAGTAGATAGTAGAAGACTCAGAAATACAGCACAAGCCTTTGTCTCTCCTTGCCTTCTCCTCGTTACCAAAAATACAGAGCAATAGGATATCCTACCACCGACCATTTGGGAAGGATCCCGCTGCTCATGGCTCCGAACCCTAGAAGAGGCTGCCCTATCTACTGGACTGCGCTGCTATCCCCGAGTTCTGTCATATTTCCCTATCTCGAGAGGAGATGGATATGGGTGGATAGCTCGCACTTATTTTTCGGGACATGTTTCCTCTTTTTTACCATCCATCTACCTCAACTGCAAGAGAACCCCAGGCAAATAATAAAGACATGTAGGCACAACGACCCGGGAAAAAGGAGACCCAGCGGCCAACCTGCGGCACATGATCGTCACCCAGGGGCTTGGTATTGGTTATTGGGTTTATTGGGGAGGGCGGGGGGAGGGGTGCTGGATTTGGATCGAGATGGATAATAGATGGTTGGACGAAGGGGAGGGAGTGCATTGTCCTAGACACCGTATGTGTTTGGCCTGGCCCGGGGTATTGGTGTCGTGATGGACTAGAAAAGTTGAGGCCTGACAAGAGGATCTCGTCGCCGGTCGCAGTTCTTGGAAGGTTGAACCCAGGACGCAGCTTGGTGTTCTTATCATCAATTGCCCTGCGTTTATTAGCCACCCATCCTTTTCTCTTCCCGCAAGGTTCACACAAAAAGCCGCAAGCCTGAGAAGAGACTTGACATCCCATGTACCTTGTTCATAGGAGGCCCAGCAGATAGGTACTTGCCTGGAAGGCTCATCCGAAGTACCTTGAGCAGGGGGAAGGCCCAGAAGCAAACCCCGGCGACCCAGGAAATCTGAATATGATTGGAGCTCAAGACCTGGCCTGTCCCATAGCAGGACCCCAGTCTCCCCCCTCACGGCCACAAGAAGAGAGCAAAAATGAAGGGGCTTCTGCTACCATGTATCCTAATGTGCATCGCCATGGAATTCCAGTTGATCTCAACTGTCTTGTGCAAAGAGGACATGTATATGTGGTCCCGGCACAATTCCAGCCAGAGCCATTGGGGTTTTGCCGTCAGCTGGCCCTAAGCATTGGCCCTGAGCCCTGGCGGCCATGGGCATGCCTTGGCTCTGGCTCAGACTTTGTTTGTCCTCTGTCCCAAGGTACTGGAAAAAGTGGACACAGCCTATAGCCCGCAGCCTACAACCCATAGCATATAGCCAGCAAATAAATGCCCTTGGGCCTTCCCTGTCCTGCTCTCCACCCTTCTCCTATCCTGGGGATTTGATGTTTGCCTTGGGTCTTCTGCCTGGGCCGGCTGGCTGCTGCTAGTGTCATTGCTGCTGGGGCGAGTGACTGATTGCTTGCCTTTATTGTTATTTCTTTTCAATGGGGCCTCCAGGACCGCACCCGAGACTGGTCTTTGCTAGGGCCTCGACTCATCCGTCCGCCTGGCCCTTGTTATTGTCCAGGGCCTTTTAGGATATAGTGGAAATATAGAGGTTACAAAACCAAGATACAGGGGATCGAAGCAGGGCCCACAACCCCCCGCAAGAGCTTCTTGGGAATTCTTTCCCTGCCTTGAGACTTTAGGAAATGGGCAAGTGTAACTCTATCACCAAAGTTGAGGGCTTAAGGACCTGCTCTTTTCAATGGACGAAATGAGGGGGAGTGCAGGGGAAGGGAAAAATTGAAAATAGAAAGCACGCCCAGCGATAGAAGGGCTGTTGGGTTACATTGGGTTCATTATCTCCGCCCCGCTGCTCACGTCTTTGCTATCGTCACCCTCTGGATATCGCTGTTTTCGTTTAGGACTGTCCTATGGCTGGAATTATCTCTGTGCGCTTTACCCGCCCATGAGATTGCGTTGCGCAAAAGCGACAGGGAGCAACGACGGCAGCAAAAGACGGCATTTGATTTGGTTTTTGGAGAGTCGACGCAAAGGAGACACATGTTGACTGAGGGTTTTTTTTTCTTTTTTTTTCCCTTTCACTTGTTTTTCTTCCTAGCTGGTCTGAGAACTACCCGCCTTCGTGGGTCTTGCTTGCTCCAGTCTCAGTCTGGACAGCGTGCAAAATGACTTGGATTCCAGATCAAGAGGCCAAAGTCGCAGCTTTGGCTGTGGATAGATAGACAGGAGCTTGACAGCGCAAGATAGGAGCAGAAACAGCAACATGACTGACCGTCGGGCCATCTGTCTTGTCGCTGTACAGGCGGTTCCCGTGACACTGCGCAAGGGGCGGGTGCCTGTAATCTAACAATTCATTTGTTCCCTGTGTATGTGTAACAGTTTAAGGAGGGGAAGGGAAATGCAGGGAAGTTCAATGCATGTTTAGTGTCTTAGCTATGTTCTTTGTTCTTTATACGTCCCAAGAAGGAGACACTGGGGGCGACGCGCACTTGCTCGTGGCCTGGAAGTTCTAGGCCTTGGTCATGGACCTAGCGGAAGAAGAAAAGGAATGTCTCTGGACACCGCCTGTATAGAGCGTAGGACTGGAAAGCAACCTGGTTGGGCCGGAGCGACTGGGCAGACTGAAAAGGAAGTCCGGTAAGCTCCCGCGAAAGCTCAGCTGAATGAATGTGATCCATCACTTTTTCTAGGCCTACGGAGGCTTTTCATCCGCCCGCGGAAGCCCCCTGTAGGCCAATACGGACAAGGGCAAGCAGCAAGACAGAGAACCCATCTAGTAGTGTAACCCATCTAGTAGTGTATGCAGTTGGACTTTTCTTGCCAAAAGAACAGCCATTAAGGAAAAAGGAAACAATATTCATGCTTTACCCGGCCTGTACTTTTGCTCTACCGTAGAACAGAGTGCATCCTAGTTCCCCGGAATCCGCCTGTGGCTTTCCTTTTTTCGCTTGAGGAGGGGGAGAGGAAAAGAGGGGAGGGGTGGCGTTGTCTAAAATTGATGTACAACCTGTTGTTTCTGCGAAGCTGGCTTGACCTGACTTGGGGGAGAGCCAGACCGGGTGGCTGCTTGTTGCTTTTCTTTTTCTCGCTCGGGGAAGTAGATGGGAGCCAACCGGAACTGGGATCAAGGGTATGGGCAGCTAGGCTTTTCCTCAGGGAGGACAAGAGCGTAGAAAGAGCGCAGAAAGGGGAGAAGATTAGCGCAAGACGCTGTGGCGCGCCGGCTTAGTGGAACCAGGAAATAAGGGCTTGTCTTGCTTTACCTGAATTGCTGGTCTGTAGTGTAGTTATTTACATGCCTGCAAGCCAATCTCGACGGCCATCTTCATGGGAAGTAGCGGACCAGCCCTTCCGGAAGTAAGATCAGCCGTTTTCTTGCCGTTTCCGTTTCCGTTTCCTATTGCTTTTGTTTTCTGATTTGCTCTCCTCTGTTCCTCTGTTCTTTGGTGTCTGACTTCGCGAGTCACGGATATCGCTCGCTTGTCCCGAGGATGGTCTTTTGGGAAATTTCTCTGCTGCCTTTTGTGACATATTGACACGCCTCTATTTTACATTTCTTGTTCGTCTTTAGCTCATCTCTTTAGTTTCCACCGGTAATAGCGAGTTGCCAAAGTTTGCGGTGCGTGCTGGATATGTGCGTAGGTGTATGTATGTGCATCGCCAATTTCCTCTTGCCCTCCCTTCCCCCACAAACCAAACAAGGGCTTTTGTTCATGCCCCCCCCCCTCCTTGAGCCAGGTGGTTGTTTAACAATGCCTTCTTTGCATTATTGGCTTAAGTTTGGTTTTGGGCCTGCCTTTGCGCGTGCATTTGTATTGTTTGCGCCTGCTGGCCCTGGCTGGATTGTCTGACTCTCGCCCTTGGCCTTTGCTTGCCGTCGTCATTTCCAGAACCATTAATTTTCAAGGTCCCAATGCAGTGTCCATTAACACAAGTCTTGAGAGCCACCGGAAAGACGTAATCTTACAGGCTTATCAAGTGACAGCTGGTGGCTACTGCTTCTTCTGGTTTGTTTTGTCGCCTCTTTCATGCATTGAAAAAAAACACTTCTGCCAATAGTGCGCCCCCGCGCTTTTGCGTGCGTGTGTACATTTTGCATTGATGGCAGTGGATAGAGCAAGCCGTGCTGGGCTGGGCTGGGCTGGACAGGGGCTTGGGTCTTCACCCAGGCCTTCCAAAGCGATGCGGCCTGGCGCTTCCATAGGCTGTGTGCGCGCGTGTGATTGTGTGCATGTAATCAAACAAGCAAGCAAGCAAACCAACAAACAAACACGTTACGTGTCTACGTACGCACGATGTTCTGTGCAGTGTAGGATATGCGATATGCGCGTGGGTATCCGGCTGTGTATCATGGCATTGGTCCAGGTTTGGCCGCTGTCTAGACTTCAGGCTGACCAGGCCCAGCTGTGTCGCTGCCATTCTGTCGCTGCACGTCAATGTCAACAGCAGCCAAGCCCATATCCCCAGATGCACTCAACCCCCTCCCCCTTAAAGCTAATCCTAGACACTCAGCTTGGGGAACCGGCTCCCTTGCAAGCCGGCGCACTCAAAGCGAACCAACCCCGACCCGTGCCGTGCTGCAGATTATTGGTGGATTGGACGGCCTGTCTCATCTCGTCTCAGCCAGATCATAGATATTTGCTTCTGCTTGTTGTCACCGGATGCCTACATTGCGCGGCACACAACCCCATGTTCGCCGGACATGCCACAACAAGGCTGGTTGGTGTCCGGTTTTCGTATGGAACGCTGGAGATTCCTTTTTATTCCTTGTTTTCCGTTCATTTCATTTCCATTTTCTGTCCACGGAAATTGAGCCCAGTGTTATTTGCTGACTGACTGCAACCCTGCTTTGCCCAGCTTGTGCCTTTTGGTACGGAAGATTTCGCTTGCTACTCACAGCAACCTTTTGTGTTATATTGTGGATTACTTTGCTTGTTGCTGCTTCAATATTTGTTGGGTGGCTGCCACAGTCGCAGCCACTTGTGGCGTCGGGTGCTTTTCTGCCCACAAATAATAACTGTCCACCCGTGCTGCTGCTCACCGTCCTCACCGTCACCCGTCACCCGTCGACTGTCGGCTACCGTGCAGGAAGCAATCCCCGGTCCCAGTGGGGAGTGTAGCACAAGTGACACAGAAGAAGCCTGGAAGAGAACCTACAGTGCACATGTACAGCGTGCAGTGCATCTTAGCGCACATACACCTGCACATACCATACAGGCAAATCCAAATCGGTCTGCTGCAGCAGAGTTACTACTAACGGATAACAGAGACAAGCGGGAGAGAGGGGTGTGTGTGCTTCGCTACATTACCCGTCTGGCTGGCTGCATGAGGGCTCTAGGCTCCATCTGCAATCCGCTTCTGCAATGCAACCTGCTGCTGCTTGCATATGTACGAACTAGAACATACCGACTTTCTTTCTTTTGCTTTTTACAGACTGCACGCCCTATAACCTGCCCCACAGCGGCCGCTATAACACAGGTGGAGAAGCCCACTATAGCAGCCCCTTGGAAGTGCTAAAAGGCACTAAAACGCACTGGAGCCCCCTAATTGTTACAGGCGAGAAAAAATCTTGCAGCGGGATGATTTCCCTGCCGCAGCTATCCACACCGCTCTCAACAAGCACCCGCTAGAAAGAACCGTTGGTTGGTTTTATAGCGGGAGGGTGTTGTTGTCTCCCCCCTATAGTTCCCCCTCTTTACCGTCAGACTTTGCCTAGGCAGACTTTTCTTTCTTTCCTTTCACCGCCTCAGCACTTGCATACGGCTGGTGGAGGTTTAGGCTCCCTGCAGTTGGCTGTTGAATTGAGCTGAAGAGCGGTCAGTGCTAGTGGGTGAATGTGTTGAGTTGGTCTGTTCAATAGCATTAAGATAGCAAAAGCCCCAGTTGCTCTATAGCGGCACCGCAACGGTGAGCGCAGGCTCTCTTCTCTCTGCTCTTGCCTCTCTATTTTTATAGGGGCCTCACCGACCTGAACGCTCGACTTACAGCGAAGCTTAAGGGCATGGGGCAAAACTAATTTGCTTCCTGGGCTGCACTGTTCAGGTAGAGGAGAGAAATCAGTCCAAGTGGGGCCCCTATCGCTATGCTATAGGCCTTGGCCTTGGCTAGTTCGTGTGGTTTTTATTATTCCCATCCCAAGTGTATAGTTTTCCGCCATGTGTTTGGATGCCTGGGGGATAGAGGGGTCTTTCCTGGCTCTCCGATGCTGCCTATGTTGGTGTGCTGGCTGTTCTGTGGCTGAGCAAAATGCTTAGTGTGTTTCTTTCTCTTTTCTTTACTCTTTTTTTTTTCTGTGCCTCTTGTATGCAGGGTTTTTGCTGCCCAGGCCCCCGCTTTCAGGTAGGCCAAGCTACCTAGGCCTCGAGTCCACTTGGTACCCCACCCGAACCACATATGCTACCTTTCAGTCTGGATAAGACTGTGCAAGAGAGAAAATGCTCATTGCTGCTATCTTCTTGCAATCGCCCTCTGATAAAAGAGGGGGCGTGCATTATGTGTAATTTTTTATTGTTGCTACTATTGTCTATTTTGCAACCTTACATATAATATAAGTGGGGTTAATCAGGAGCCCCATAAAAACAGAGGAGCGTGGGGAAAGATAACAAGAATCAGTCTTGGGATACTGCTACCTTGGCCAATCATATTGCACGCTTTACTGGCGTGGTCTTCACGATTGCTTCTTTTCCTAAATCGCTTAGCAAGTACAACAGGCTTGTGGCTAAGTAAGAAAAAAAGAGAAAAAAAAAGTAAGCTAAAGTATTTACCATCTGGAGAATTACGCCACGTAGTTGGGAGAATATTTACGCGACGTAGCTCCCGCGCAAGACCAGCCGGAAAAGAGCAACATTGCAAGATGAAGACCAACCTAGGCTTAGGGGAATGTGGTTATGGCGCTTCGTGCCGAGGACGCTTTTCCTCCTTGCCTTGGCTTACGTCTTTGGCATGTGTTATTCTGTGTGCGTGGGGTTAAACGCTGGTAATGGTATCAGTAGCGCTATGAACATTATATTGTCGAGAAGCAGCGGCACTCTGTTGGCACTTGTCGTTGATGTAATAGCTGCCTCTAGGCCTCACCTTACGGCGTCATATCTTCAGGTGCTATTGGCAAGTCTTTTTTTCCTTTTTCCTTGCAGCCACCTACCCAAGGAGGCGGTAGCTTTACGCGGGCTATATTAATTAGACCCATGGCCCTCAACCTTGGTGTAGGTACGGCGAGGCCGGTGGTTGATATACCTTCTTTTTTTCTTTCCCCAGGTCCCAAGCTTGGGGAAGATGTCGGTGCGAGTCGACGTGGCGAGATAAGATAATCCACTTACCGAAGAACAAAAGATACCCCCGTTAACAGAGAACCCCCCTACCGCTATTGTAAATTGGTGAGCTTTGGCTTCGTTAGCCGGTGGTAGATAGGTATAGTGGGTCATGGAGAGGAGGAGATGCCGACTGTTTCTGGGGTTGGTACCCGCTGCTCTGGTTTTGACGGGGGCCAGAACGAGCTTGAGTATAACGTTGGTTTTGGTAATATTATCTTTGTGCGTTGCTATTGGCTGGTTTGGTTGGTCTAGCTACTGGTCTGGTTGCTGGCCCGTTGGTAAGTGGAGTTGTTATCCGGCCGGTTACGTGTTCCCGATTGTGATAAAGTGAAAAAAAAAAGAGTCCTGTGCAAGTTGCCGGACAGATATAGCTTCGGCATTCTATGTTGACATGAAAATTTTTACACATGAAAGAGGCATCTCCCTTTGCCGCGTAGTACGTGGATTCTTTCTCAGCAGGAATTTTAGCTTACCCAGGTTTTTTCTTGTAGCCCATTCATCCTATCTTTCTCGTCACTTGTCATCCGACTAACTATAAACTACTCTATCTACCCTGCCCCGTCTCCCTCCTCCTGGATTGTGGAGAGGGCTGGCTCTGGACCGGACCCACCGCTAGTCCCAAATTCTATTTTTCACTGATATTCAACTACTGGCTTCCTCACGTAAAAACAAGCATGGCACTGTCTTTGGCGTCCGCCGAGGTGTGTCCTTACCGCAATGGAGCTTAAGTAGTATGTCTAACCCATCCATCCCCAAGAGCTCCATTAAGCCGGTGCTAGCGTCGGCCTCACTTCGTTCATTAATAAATCTAGGATTTTAGGCTTGGGGAAAGCCTTTGCGGGCCTTCTAGCTGTTAGTTCAGGCTATAACTATAGTGGTCTCTAGCGTCTTAAGCAACCCACGCTCGTCTTAGTGGCCTCTGCTAGATTTCTTTTTAGTGTTCTATTGTATTCTTCCTTGCTTCTAGAACAATAAAGTGGGTACCCAATACCCCTCCTACACTCTCCGCATGGTTGGATCCACCTTGTCGGCGCTTCTTAGTTCACAGTCTTACTCCTTCACCCTCCAGGACAGAGACTAGCCATTTGATTTAGCCGGTAGAACGGCGAGCTAGCTTAGCGTTGCAAGCAGAGCACGCACTGCACTCCCACCCGGTCTATTTTCGTGGCTCTATGTCGGGCCAATGATCTAAGGGTTATACTTTACGTGTAGGGTCACCAACACTCAGATCCCCTTCTCATATTCACGTGTGAAAGCTATTAGTATACAACCGGCAGAATGGATCAGGGCCCGTTTTGTCTGTTCCTTGTATCCCCAGTCTGTAACACCCCAAGAATCAAAGTTTGGGCCCTCGAAAAGGGGCCTAACTCACCCCCCCGGCCCGGCTAACTCCGCAATTTACATCTGAACATCCGTCACGTGTCTTGCAAGTCCTGAGTCTCAAGTCTGAAGTCTCAAGTATCAAGTCTCAAGTTTGAAGGCTAGAGCCTAAAGCTTGAGTTGAACTGTAATTGACATGGCTGGCACATGATATTGTTGAGGGGGAATGGGGGCAGGGACTTGGACATCATATTCAGTACGCACAGGCACAGGCTCAGACTACTGCTGGGTTTCCTTGTCCGCTCTGCCAGCCTCTGCTGGGCCTTTCAAAAATCTTGGCGCATGGGCCTTGGAAAAAAAAAAAAGGACTAGCAGCGACATTGTTATGACAGCCACTGTAGCAGCGTTGTCACAGCAAACCGCACAAACGCTCTAGCGGGGAGTTTCACAAGCCCTTTTGTTATTTTTATTTAGCGGTCGTACTACTGTATTGTTTTCCTGCTAGGCTGCCCATACTAACCAGTAAACAAAGGAAATTCAGGGTTCTAGCAAAACTCAAGGTGTGACAGTTACAAAGGCTCTAATTTTAGCGGGATGATACAAAGCCCCTTTGTCCTTTGTTCTTGATTCAACAACCCCTCCCCCATTTGTATACAACAACAAGATGAACGGAGTAGCTCAGCTTCACTTATCGCCCTGCTGCAATGATAGAGTATTCACGGCTACCTCCGAGCCACATAAAAGTTCTGGAAGACTCCCTGGGGACTTGGCAGCCACCATGAAGACGCTCATGTATACAAAAGGCCAATGTGTTATAGTAGCAAGTGGAATGTTATGCAGAAAACAAAGAGCAGACGCAAAGACCAAGCATGGAGGCTTCGTCGTATCAGTGTGGGTGTGGATGGTAGGCAGGGCTTTTTGCGTTTCGCAAAGTGGAAGAAAATGGCGGGTAATAGCAGTAATTGTATATGGTTTGTATGAGTAAGAGAGAAATAGACTCGGAGATAATCTAGGCAGTACCTGTGGTAGGCGGCCTTGAGCTTGTCTCCGTTTCTCCTAGGCTTCATTTTCAACTGTAGGGCTTAGTCTAGTCTACCATCACCATTGCCCTGGGAAATAGAATACCACCACAAGTCAAAATAGTAGGCCTTGGACACCCATGCTAGAAGATACAGAAGGACTGGGAAAGGCTCGTACTTCTAGCGAACTTCTAGACCCCTTCCTCTTTTTCTCGTTTTGGTCCCGGGTGAGTTTGTTCCTTTCCTTTCCTTGGTCCACCTCCTTTTAGGCTCCTCTTGTGATTACTGCTACTGCTTCTGGCAGCCTATTGGTTATCCTTCCCCTTCTCCTCTTCTCCTCTTCTCCCGCTCCCCTCCCTCCTGTAACCTGTAACATTAGGCAGGGTTTCTTTGGATCGGGTCGCCGATCAAAGAGTTCTAGGAATAAGAAAGAGCAGGGCTAGGGCCCATATGACTACTGAGAGCTTTGATTATAAGGTAGGGAAGAAGGGGGGGTGTGTGTGATTGTAATATAGTTCTGTGCTCTGAGGACAGGGGGGATGGGGCCTGTAGGGGGGCCCTATGGGGCTTTGGTACAAGTTGGATTAGGACCAGCCAGCCAAAGGCCGATACCCATAGATGAGCATTTATTAGTAGTAGGTAGGCCCTAGTAGCAAATCATATAATCGCAGTAGGGGTCCTTAGGCCATGGGCATCCTAGAGAAACTTGGGGGAGGGAACGCCATAATTTACCAAGCCCAAAGGTTTGGGATGCTCGACTTGGGCTGGGCATAATTAGCAGGTATTGGCAAACAATTAGCCCACAAGAATAATGGGGGGAGACGCATGACAAGATGGCCAACAAGAGAAACAGCGAGTGTTAGGACAGGGCCAGGCCATGGCAAACAGAAGTAACGGAGACTGAGAAGAGCAGCATGCCAGGAGGTCCACTGGCTGGGTTTCAAGGTCCAGCTTTATTAGTTGTACTACAACAGCTAATTTACTTACTGCCTTTGAGATAGGCGAGCAGTTTGTGTCATGCGGATAGAATATATTTCATGGAGTGATATCATAAGATATCTCTATGCAGAAAGCAAAGGATGTGACAGAGTGGTATTGGTTCTTTGTTGAGCAAGGCTTCTAATGTTGCTGATGCTTCGGCTACGACGTGCATGTATGCATATGTAGTAACTGCTGTGTACTACATCCTGACCCGAGCCATGTCCCAATATTTATATGGGGTGGGTAGCAAACGTCTCTGGTGGCATGAAGCATGGAGACCACATGAAAGCTCCATGAGGGCAACGCGTAGTATTATGTGTAGCTGAAAGATCTCTGCCAACCAAGATTGACTTTCTTATCTCGAACACAGTTCCATTATCAGAAATTATGTACGTGCGCCGACTGGCAGAGAACCGCCAAAAGTCTTTGACATGCAGGCGATCGCGAGGTCTTAGTCTAGGTTAGCGAGGGAGTGGCGAGAACCAAGGGAACAAGACGGAGATGCCACGGGATATCAAGAAGATAACGTGCACCAAGCGAAGTATTGAACTATGGTTGCAAAGTAGAGAGGTGATTTGTGTTATGTGGGAAACAGGAGCACAGCGTGTCTACCCCACCACGAGCCGAAAACAGCAGATAAGTTCTGTTCCTTGTGAGAGCTGCTGTGAGTCAGTCGCTACGGATGGTGTACCACGACTTGGTATGCGGAGGTGAAGTTAGCATGATGGAAGAAGGCCTATCTGGGCGTGCTGGCTTGGGCGGATAGAGCTAGGTCATCACACGTCAAGCGGTAGGGCTATCCAGAAGCCTCTATAGCGTCCAACGAGAGGGCGTATGCGTGACAAAGGCATATGCACTTGCAATTATGTTTTACGCCATGGCCTACCTACAGCTAGACTACTCATCTGGCTGGCTTTATAACCAATTGGAGCGCGAAAAGGCACTTGCGTGCATGACGTAGCCTGCGGCAAACACAAATACCAATAGACAGACATGCGTAGGCGAGATTGGCAGCGGTAATATAGAGGGCAACAGCATTAGAGGAGTCTGGATGTGCTATAGCCCAACCGGAGTGACATGTTGATATCAAGGGCGACTGGAGAACATGGTTCGCTCAAGAGCGGGGCGACAAGAAAGCGGGGCAACTGGCAGCGGCAGGCTCCCTTCTTGCCTTTCGCCCCTCTTCTGTTTTTTTTTTTTCATTTTTTTTTCACAGAAACGGAGCCTATGATGTCACGCGGACTTGGAAAGTGTAGAGCAGGCAAGTGGGCTTTTGCCTGGAGCCCACAGTACCTGCCCTTTCTAGCCGGTTGCTCTTTTCTCAGCCTTGGTCTTGCCTTGTTTAGTTGCAGTGCAGGTCGTTGCAGTTGTGTGTTCGTTGGGCTGGTACCTTTTGGGTTGCGAACAAAAAAACGAAAGAAAAAAAAATAAAAAAAGAGAAATACCAAAGTACTTGGGCTCTGTCTTGATGGGAGTGGCTGTTAGTCACTTGGAAGATCACGGGTAGAAAGAGGAAGGAGGAATTGGCCTGGCGGCTATTGTCAAGCCTGTCTCTTGACATCTGATACCCCGCCTTCCTTCCTCTAGCCGTTAGTAATGGCCACAGCCAACATCGGGATTGGAATGTTGAGCCTACGGCAGAAAACGGGACAGGAAATAGGTCTGGCCTTCTGTTTGGAGTAAGAGGCTATTATATTCTATGGATGAAGGGAAAGGCGGTGTGAAGACAGACGAGGAAGGGGCGTATTGTCAAGCGATTGGATGGCGTTGTCTACTGCGCCAAGTACAAACAATAGAACGTCAGACAATAAAAACAATGCTTTTGTTAGGATTTTGCTAGCATTTCATTGCTGATTTTGGTTTAGATTATCTTGATAGCCCCCTTCTCGCTTGACTTGTTTCATGGCTTGCCTATTGCCTGTTGCTTGCTGCTTGTTCATTGACGGCTGTTGCTTTGCTCTCAAGAACAACTGCCGTGGAACTGTAGCACTAAAGAGTCCAGGCTAGTTAAATCTTACTGCTGTGTTGCCTTTACGGGCTTTTATTTTGACTCCTTGTCTGTAAGCCCCGAAGCCGATATGACCCGTGCTACACATAGCCTACAGCTGCCTACGATGGCAAGTATTAGGGGAAACAAAGAAGACAGAAGAGAAATAAGCATCAGGCTCTCCATTACCCTCTGCATCCTGCTCGAAACTACGCGCAGCCAATCTTCAGACACGGATGTAATAAATATGCTGCTGCACGAGTTACTGCATTTCTTCTGCATGTATGTGCGTCAGTCATACAGCGACACCCCTCCTCCTTCGTCTACCAAAGACCAATATAATCACGAAAAGAGAGGGGACCAGATTTAGCCAGTCGCGAAGCTACAGTATTTCTCTGGCTCAATGTCCGAAGATTCGCTTGTGGCCAGGCGGTAGACCGGTCGTGATGTGTCTGTGGTTCTCAGAGCTTGATTAGCTACAACTGGTTGTGAATCGAGATGGGGAGCAGGCAGACATGCATGTGGATTTGCATGCCGCATGCTACATGTAGAGCAGAGAGAGAGGCGTATGCAATAGGATGCGATCCTGTCTGGAGGATGCGGAGAGGAAGGGGGCGTGAGGCATCTTTGGCCTTTGCAGCTCATTCGAGAATGGTTGAGTGACTCTTGCTTTGCAGGCAGAAGCTGCGAGCCTGAGGCAAGGAAGGAAGGAGCCTTTGTTACAGCCGCACATAGTCTATATGGTACTTGGGCACCGTAGTTTTGCTTGCAGCCAGCTACGTGCCCATATGGCGGCATGAATGCTACTTAGAAGGGGGTGGCGGTCAGAGTAAGCTTCTATTCTTGTCTTGAGCCTGTTGTCTATTCTTTTCCCAAAAGCCTGCTCAGGCCGTTTGTGTGTGTTCTTGGTTCCCTTCCCATGAATACTTTATGATTTTGTCAGCCATTCATAAGATGTGCTCATCCACCTGCCCGAGTGTCCAGCGGCTAAAAGACTCTTGCTCGGCTACTTCTTCAGCCAATAGCAAGACCACACTCGTACTGTATGTTTGCAGCTAATGTTGAAGCTACC
The DNA here is from genome assembly GCA_038382965.1 of Ceratocystis huliohia. Taxonomy (NCBI): domain Eukaryota; kingdom Fungi; phylum Ascomycota; class Sordariomycetes; order Microascales; family Ceratocystidaceae; genus Ceratocystis; species Ceratocystis huliohia. Next base: position 268,220 of record JAXCEX010000003.1, on the reverse strand, counting down.
CCTCTATTTATCTGCGAGCCCCTCACCAAAAGCTCTACTATGATTGGTCGAGAAACATGCTGCTGGAGGACAGGGGGAGAAAAAAAAAGTGAGGGAATCGGGCACAGAGAATAAATTTTGTTGACAATTACGTCATAGGCTCAGTGTAGCTCCGCCTAGCTCATTGACAACTTGGCGAGGGAACCCCCCCTCTATTATAGATAATAACACGGAGCAGAGCCAATAAGGGCCTTGACACACATGAAAAAGACTTGTCCAATCTCCAACAGCCTGTTATCACAGCCTAAGAAATAACTTGGCTCAAACATTTGTGATGTCATGGTACGAACTGGAAATATCAAGACCCAGCTCCCTAAGCTAGACAGCCCATCGCCGCGTCTATTTACTGCTTGTTATAGGCCTATGTTGTCTTTATCTCCGTCCTGGTCTCTGCCTCAAGGAAAACGAGAAAACGAGAAAGAAAAAAAAAAGTCTGGACCATTTACGTCATCACGTTATCATATCCTTCCTAGAGGTTCACCCCCCCCCCCCCCCCAACCGCTACGTGCCCCGTTCCGTTCCGTTAATCCAGACGGAGCGTCTACACTATATACTTCCCCATCACACCACACACCCCTCCCCCCCAATCTGCTTCCCATTTCAGTTTCACTTCACTTATATCAAGAAGGTAGAAAATGCAATCTAGCGGTCTAGCTCTTTCTTGTCACTGTGGAGAAGAATATCAAAGCAAGCGGAGTCCTGTAGTAAATTAAGATTTGTTCTCATTTTCGTTCGTGGGTCCTTCTTCACCGCCGGACTTGGACGAAGGCCCCATTGAAGGGAGCACGCACCAATATGATATCATAGTTCTCCTTCTAGCTTCTGCCTGCCTGCTTTGTATGGCTATTTTGTCTTTCTTGCCGTGGTTTTCCTTCCTTTGGGGTTTCCATATCACGAAAATCACTGAATCCGTGGGGTTTTCTATGGCCCAAGCTTGAAAAAGAAGGAAGGGAAAAACCGCATCGTGACACTTGGGGAAGAGGAGGGGGAGGGGTGTGGAGACAAAAAGCCCAGTATCTAACCAACGTGCTCTTCCTGGATCACCGTTTAATCTTCGAGTGACAGAACTCAGAAATCAGTGCGCAAGTCTGGACTTCTTCCTTTTTCTGCGCCTTTCCTATCCACGTCTCTTTTTTGCGACGTGCATATATAGACTTGGAGAAAATATAACAATAGCCAGACTTAGTAATTCCATGGTTCTGATTAATGGAATGAGGGTGAAGGGGGGCCACAAGGAGGAAGATGAGAAAGTCCACGCCCAGGAAATTTAAATGAGATCCGGTCTATCTAACAGAAAGATAACACCGACTACCCACGGAAACACGCAGGTCAGGACAGGACATGACGCTATGTCAACAATGGCCAGATGCCCGGGGATATAGTAGGAAATGGCCCTGATAGAATCTGGACGCGTGACATGACGAGAAAGGGCGGACAAGACCAGGACAGGAAGGCTAAAACAAAACAAAATAAGAAGCGATAGATGAGCTGCCGTGAGTCTCATGGTGGCTTTTCTCAGCTTTCTTAGCCTTGCTGCTTTACCCTCTCAATGCCTCCAGCCGGTTCCGCATTTGGTCCATGATTGCCTCGTTGTCTTCCTCGTCTTCGTCTTCCTGCTCGGCTGTAGCCGCCTGCGGCGCGGCAGGGAGCAATTCGGGTGTCGGGGCCACAGCCTTGAGCAGGTTCTTTTGCTGTGGCTGCGCCGCGGGGCCGGTCTTGAGAATTTCGGCCAAGATCTGATCCACCTCGCCCTCGCCAATTCCCACCTCTTCATCATCGCCCAGTACATCGTCTAACACGTCGTCCATTATTTCGTCCGTCATTTCAGCCGCCACAGCATTCTTCTCGTACTCCATCATGAACTTCATGGCCTCAGCACGTGTTTCCGGCAGCTTGGTCAGCACACTCATTTGGCGCATGACACGCGAACCCACACGCATGCTCTCGCCCACTTGTCGAAGAGCCTGCGCCTCTTGAACCTTGAGTAATGTTGAGTTAACCTGTGCCTTGATTGTCACTGTACGCTCGATCTCCCGTCGGATACGCACGATCTCGCGCGCCATTTCACGTGCTTCTTTCTCCGCTTGCTTAGCTCGTGTAGGGTCGCGACGCCCGCGCTTATCAGCTTGGACGATGAGGAGTTTGGCTTTGGCTTGGGCTTGGTTCGAGGAGACAATAGTGCGGTCAAGAGAGCGTATTTGAGAGCGTAGAGAAAGAGTCCACTTCCGCATCTAACATAAGAAAGAGAAAGTTGCAAGTTAGTAGAGGAAGCAGTGATTATCAGCAATGCTTGAGAGAAGGTGCTTTAGGTTTGGAAAGGCTTTGGTGACAAGTTACCTCTGCCCGTGGGTCAGGCTTCGTAAACATTGACCTTATAGTCTCCATTGCAGGCGACAGAAATTGGTATATATAGACTGAAAAGTGACAGGTATAAGACACCGCAGGGCGATTTATGGCTGATTATGGGGTTCTATGATGGCTTCAAGATCGGGACGACTGCTGTCGCGGGCGACGTGTATCAACTAAAGCGACTTATCAAGACAAATAGGAGGCGGTCCGCTGTGCGTCACAAGGCTGAGAAGAAATCAAGGCGGGGTTGCGTATATTGAAGAGGCAAGTTCCGTTATCGTGGCGGTTGCTTCGCAAAGAATGTCGATTTAAATGACATGGCTAAGAATAAACTTGGGTGTCGTTCAATTACGTCGGTGATGATCAAATGCCGCTCTAGAGACTAGCCCCACCACGTTTGCCATGAAAGACAGGTAGACCCTAGAGGATATACTGAATCACACATAACCCTATAATGAGTGACAGCTGCCCATCAGCTTACAGCACCTGTCAACCACCGTACCCGAGCGACGAAATTCTAAAGCCCGGAAAATTAATATGTTGTAAAGCTCTCCTAGTTAGAGTAACCTAGGAAATGAGCCAGGAAGACTTATTCCTTTGTTGCTATTTTCCCACCCAGACTTTGAGGATGAAAGATGTAAAGCAGCAGCATGGTATCAAGTCAGCAGTGAGAAATGGCTTATGAGCCCTCCCCAGCTTGTAAAAAGCTGTATGACAAACAGCCCCACCATTAGGTACTACGGATGTACTTCCTGTTGGCTAACTTTCCAGCCGCTAACTTAGGTACTCCACTAGTACCCTTCTTCCAAGGCAGTCCAGCTGCTTCTCGCAGCTTCTATGGTCCAGCCCAGGGATTTTGTAGGGGAAGAAATCACAAAGCCAAAGGCAGCCAAGCGCAACACTGCAAATATTAGAATTTCTTTCTTCTTGCCCATCTTTTTCGTGTCTATTTTGCCCTGCTTCCATCTTCGCCGTATTCTAGCTTCGGATTTCATTCTACTTGCATCTTCCAACTTTTCTTCTAGCTTCAGGTTCGTCAATTTTTTCCAGGTCGACAGCTCTCTTTCCCCGCCTTGCCCTACTTTATCACAGCCCTACATCTATTCTACCCTCTGTATATCCATGTCGCGTCAAATCACGACCAAGCTTTTATCTAGGCACGTAATTGCCCTAAGAACTGAAGCACACTTTTCTCCGTGGCTTCTGTGTGTCGAGCTGGCTAATAATCCTCTGCAATTCCCAACCTGAAATCACAGATGCTCTCTTGGACGGCGCTGCCGAGAATCCACAATCCACCACCAGTATTCTTTTCACCCCGCATCATCACAAATACGACCAGAACGCAGCTTGTCTCTTGGTTGCTTATATTAAATTTCAAATAGCTGACTCTCTCTATGTTCATAGCAACCTCAAAGTCATTTTCCTAAAAACCCAAATTATCCGCCATGTCTCTCACTCCTGAAGGTAGCGTTCGCCTCTTCTATCTAGCTAGCCAAGCCTCATAATTAGCCCTATCTTGCTAACATCGCCCCTCTTGAAGTTCTCTGGGCCCAGCGCTCATCTGCCACCGAGCCCTCCAAGAACGTCGTCTTCCTCACCATCACCGTTCCCGATGTGCCCGCATCGCAAATGTCCCTAGACCTGACGGCGACCGGCGTCAAGTTCAACGGCACCTCGGACTCTCTCAAGAAGACGTACGCCGTTGACCTGACGCTCTATGCTGAGATCGACCCCTCTCAGAGCAAGGTTAACCACACCGGCAAGAACATTGAGATCAAGCTGCAGAAGAAGGAGCTTGGTGAGGACTACTGGCCGCGTCTGCTCAAGGACAAGGCAAAGATGCACTTCCTCAAGACCAACTTTGACCTATGGGTCGATGAGGACGAGCAAGACGAGACTGCCGATGACGATCTGTCGCAGTTTGGCGGCATGGGCGGTATGCCCGATATGGGCGGTATGGGTGGCATGCCCGGCATGGGCGGCATGGGTGGCATGGGTGGTACGTACTTGTTGTCTTCTCTTTACGTTCTTTCCAGCACTTCTACTTTACTTATTTTCGTCCCCTCGTTCACCTCTTTGTTCTTTACTAACCCGCTTCCCTTCCATCAACAGGTGACTTTGGCGGCATCGACTTCTCTAAACTGGGTGGTATTCCCCCCATGGACGGTGACGATGAGGATGGCAGCGATGACGGTGATATGCCTGCGCTCGAGGGTGAGGAGGAAGCTGCAGCTGCTACTACTACTCCTGCCGTCGTGGAGGAGGTCAAGGATGCCGCGGAGTCCAAGTAAACAACTAAGAACAACATTAAATCTAGATAAGTAACGCCTTTTTATCCGAACGCATACGAAAGGCCGTGACGAGGCTTGATGAACGAACGAAATAAAAACAAAATTGAAGAATGAAAAACAGAAAGGTCAAGAAGAGTCCGTGATTACGTTATTATCTTCGTGGTTTTGCATCATTGGTGGAACGCTAGCATGCATAAGCTTTACATTGTCACATCATGAAGATTGAAATATTTGACCAGAGATTGTGTAATATTTCCTGATCCGAAGATATCAACACGCATACAACCACGAATAGAAAGTCAAAAGAGAAAAAAAAATAAAAGAGATACCAAAAAGTAAACAAATCTCCCCCTCCGTTTCCCTCGCCGTATCTAACAATCAAGATAATAATAGCCAAATTTGCCCCTAACGAATGTGATAAGTTGTTTATGAAGACAGAAAAGAAAAAAGCGGTCTTGCCCGGAAGTATGGAGAAAGGGGATTGGAAGTGTCCTTATCCTCCACAGTTGGGGCTTTTTTTTTCAGTTTCAAGAGTGGTGAGTGTGAATCGAAAATAGCGAACGAAAAATAGAAAAAAAAAAAGAAGACAAGGAGTGGATAAGAAAATAAAAGCAATACCAAAGCCGCAGCAGAACGTAAAGAGAAGAAAAAACTCTTCCCAAGCAAATAAACGAGGTGTTATAAGCAACACAGGTCTGGCGAACTCGCCAAGCCATAACAAATCATAAATGAAAAACGTCAAAAGCAAAAGACACTATTGCGTAAAAGCGTAGATGCAATTTACATGATGTTGTCGTCCATGGCGGTGTCATTGGCATTAGCGGCAGGGGCAGCAGCGGGAGCAGCCTCAGCCCCAGCAGCAGGAGCGTTGTTGTAGTAGTCAGCCATCTCAGAGTCAAGCTCCGCCTCCGTCTTCTTGGGGCGGGCGTTGGGGTTGCGGCTGCGACGACGCTGGCTGCGACCTTTGCCAGTGTTGGCGTTGGCAGAAGTTGTATTCTTGTCGTTAACCTTGGGCTTCTCTTGCTTCTTGTTCTTGTCAGCGGCAGCAGACTTGGGCTGGGCCTTGTTGTTCTTCGGTAGACTATTTCGGTTTGTCAGTAGAGGCTTCATCACGTTTTCTAAACCAGTCAATGATTGGTGAGTGGTCAGACTTACGTGGCACGCTCAGCAAGAGACTTAACAGGAGGGATAACCTTGGAGGCCTGGGCGGCGCCGACGACGATCTCAATCTTGATAGCACGGCCGTCAACCAACAGACCATTCAAGTTCTTGAAAGCCTTAGAAGCGCCATCAGACTTGCTAAAGGTAACATTGGCGATACCACGGCTCTGTGAGTTGGGACTATAGGAAATCTCAACCCGCTTGATGGGGCCGACAGTCTGGGCAAAATATTCCTATAACAAGGGTTAGTATGGGGGAAGGGACAAATTAAGTTATGACTTGTCGTAAATAAAGAATAAATCATCGCGCGCATTCGCAGAGGGACATTGTTTTTAACGTCGTTGTTCGTAATCGGTCGTAGCACAAAGGCCGTAAAAGGATAGAACAGAGTTGGCCATTCAATGTGACTCTCAAGGTTGTTGTATTCCAAAAACAACCCCCGGATTAGCAGTTCAGCTTTGGTTCCTGATTTAAACCCGCCCCCAGCATCTTCCAAACACTGGTGTTATTTCTTTGGCTTTGGTAGATCATGTGTCTGCACTTCCATCTAAGCAGTGCTAAATCTGCTTGATTTTTTTTCTTGGCCTTTCCGACAGCCAGTCGGTGTCTATACTATAGACAAGCCATCAGGATTCAAAGTTGGAACGGTCCCACGAAAGCCACGAACCATAATCCTATCCGTCGTAGGAACCAAAGCTGAGGTCTGCTTTTCCGTATACTGACAAGTCGCATTGAATGCCTTGTATAGATCTCATTCTTCCTCTAGAAGATTCATCGTCATCAACCCCTGAAGAGTCTAGAATGAACGAGCTCATTTCATCTCCGTACAGCATCGCAAAATGCAGAGTACCGCGCCACTATGCTCGTATTTTCAGATCGCTCAACTTTTACGGCTAGGATTGACCTGTTTTACATAGTAGATGCTGACCAGGCGTGTCTACAACAAGGTTCTATATCACAGGCGCGTTTTGCGTATCAAGAGACATTACTCGTGGTAATCCTTCCAGAATCAAGAATGCAGCCATTTTCAGGCAACAGAGACTTGGGGATTGCGCGAATTGCAGGCTTAACTCGGTTGAGAATATGCATGCAACTGGAGGCATCGTCCGTACGTCGTCGTCGATTGAAGGGCAAAGCAGGTAAAGAAATGAAAAAATAGAGCAGTCAAAATGCCCGCGAGCCTTTTACGGCATCACCGGAAACATACCTTGATCTGCTGCTCAGAAACGTCTTTGGGCTGCATGTTCTCGTTAGAATTGATGAAAATGTAAAAAAAAAAATAAAAAAGGCGATATTTGCGGTGTCTGTCAACATACCAGATTGCTCACAATGACTTTGCTGTCAGAGTTGACGGGAGCAGGCTTGGCCTGGGTAGGCTTGGCCTGGTTCTTGCCGGCAGGCTGGCGAGCAGGCTTGGAGTTCTTCTGCACACCACCAGCAGGGGCAACAGCTGCAGGGCGAGCGCCGGTAGAGCGGCGAGCACCACGGCGGCTGTTCTTGTTGGCGTTGTTCTTCTTGTTGGAAGAGACAATCTCGTCGAGGGACTTATCGAGAAGGGCGGACATTGTGAAAGTGAATCTAGCGAGCAGTGAAAGAAGAGAAGAGACTTGAGTTGGCGATGACTATTGGTCTGTTGTGGTCGGAGCTGGTAGAAAGCGAAAGAGAGTGTTAATAGGCTGGATTGAAAAAGAAAAAGAAAAGAAAAGAAAATATTAAGGCGAAAGAAAAAAAAAACAGGTTGATGGAAGATTGCGGGCGGGCGGCGGGTTCGATGGACGGTTTGATTTGCTTGATAGTTGATGGGGATAAGGAGAGGAAGAGGGACAAAGAAAGAGAGGAGGTGACAGGCTGAAGGAGACGAGAAATAAAGAAAAGAAGCAGCCTGAAGAAAGGGGTGCGCGACTTGAACAAAAACGGGCCAGTACATGCACTAACAGAATTAGCTTCTTTTTACTAGTAACTCTGTTAGCAACGACTTGCCTCTTCTGACAGGGAATCCCGATGCGGCACAGCCGCGAAAAGGCGAGTGAGATAGTGGCACAAAGTGACCTGCACGTTCTGATTCGCTTGGTTCATGCTTGCCTAAATTAGGCCACTGCTTCTATTGTGTTCTACGACGCGCAAGCACGTGATCGCAATGTCAGGCAGTGTTTAACCCTAGAGAATATAACCTGTAGCTTTATTTATGTTGGCAAATGGGTCTACAGAACCGCCGTGTATAAAGTATAGACTGCCTCAACTAAACAAAAAAAAAAGGTGGTAGAATCATATCTTTGTTGATGGGTATCTTCTAGAACAAAACCTCTCCGTGCGTCTGTTCTTAATATGGAGCATGGAATATGGAAAAAGAATCTTTGTCAACTTCTTTGCTTTCAAGCTGAACCAGGAGTAGACATGATCGCATTTCTTAGGCGCCCTGCTACTTCGCATTTTTTTGCGAAATTTAGACGACTAGACCAGGAATATATCCTGCCAATTGCGAATGTGGATGGGATGCGCAAATGCCGTGAATGTCTTGTGTATAGGTAGCCAACAGTCTTTTTTGCGACTCTTAGTTTGCCTTGCTGCCTTTCACGATAATGGGCTGTTGAGCTTTCTTAGAGTTGACTTCGATGAAATGATAGGCAACAATCAAGAGCATCGCGGCTGAGCCTAAGAAGACTGCTAGACTATATAGATCGTCGTCGGAAATCATTGCTGGAAGCAAGTGGATGAAAGCTGTCGCAAAGAAAGAGCCTGCTGGAAGGAGAGGAAAACATGCCTTTTATGTTAGAAATAGACAGCTTGACTACCGAAAAAAGATGGCACAAACATACAATGGCTTTGTAAGTATGTCGTCGTAAGAAAAAAACGAGCCGTGGAAGTCGAGTTGGAAAGTCTCTGGGTTGGCTTTGATATGCGCTGGAACTGGACAGATGGACAGCTTGATCAATCATGAAAGCTTCCCTCTAACTAAGGAAGCTGACGTTAGCTCTCTTCTATCAGCTGTCGGCAGCTGCAGAGCCGAGACAATCACGTGACTACTGGCTAACAATGACGGTGGTGAGATGATAACCCAAATCCCCCACCATAAACCATGTTGTGGGGATCGAAATTTGAAGAAAGGGTTCATCTAGAGTTGTAACGATTGTTAGCAGCAAGGCTTTTTTCTGCCCGCGAAAACCACGTCACTTTGCGTCCGATCGAAGAATTATACGGCGCAAAACGAAGATTCCGAGGCCGACTTTGACCACCATTTTGTCGACCAACGATAGCTAAATTCTTGAACCCCGCCAATACACCAAAAATTTGCAGAATTTTTTGATCTCGGGGTTTCTTCATCGCCCATCCTATCTTCTAGTCCATATTTCGCTCCCGCTACCGCGCCCACATTATATATATTTCTGGTCAACCACGTTTGGTTGTTTGCTCAGAATGGCTCCCAAGGGCGGCAAAAATGACAAATCTAAGGCGGCCGGGTCGTCTAAAAAGACCGTCGAGGACAAAACCTTTGGCATGAAAAACAAGAAGGGTGGTGTTGCTCAGCGTCATATTGCCCAATTAGCTGCTGGAGCTAAAGCTGGAGGCACACCGGAACAGAAGAAGAAGGAGGCCGAAAAAGCGGCCCGTGAACGCGAGAAGAGGGCCGCTGAGCAGGCCCGGTTGGAAACCGAGGCGCTGCTGAACAAGCCGGTACAGGTGCAAAAAGTGCCGTTTGGTGTCGACCCCAAGACTGTGTTGTGTATTTTTTTCAAGAAGGGCAACTGTGAAAAAGGCAAAAAGTGCAAGTTCTCACACGACTTGACTATTGAGCGCAAGGTTGAGAAACGTAGCTTGTACACTGATACACGTGCTGATGAGGAGGAAAACAAGAAGGCTGAGACATCAGCCGATTGGGATGAGGAGAAGCTGCGGTCTGTTGTGTTATCCAAGAAGGGCAACCAGCGGACAACAACGGATAAGGTGTGCAAGCACTTTATCTCAGCTATTGAGGATGGCAAATACGGTTGGTTCTGGATTTGTCCAAATGGCGGCGATACCTGCATGTATAAGCATGCTCTTCCTCCAGGGTATGACTTGTTCTTCTCTTTTTACTGTTCTTCCTTTTGTTTGCTTCTTTTCAATGTTCGACTTTCGACTACTGTACTAACATAACCTCTTCCCCTACAGCTTCGTATTGAAGACAAAGGAACAGCGCGCTGCTGAAAAGGCGCTTATGGATAAGTCGCCTCTCAAGACTCTTACGTTGGAAGAGTTCCTGGAATCCGAACGCCACAAGCTTACCGGCACGCTGACACCAGTAACGCCCGAGAGTTTTGCCAAGTGGAAGCAAGAGCGGTTGGACAAGAAGACAGCCGAGGAGCAGGCCAAGAAGGCTAAGGAGGCCACAGGTCGTGCATTGTTTGAAAGCGGAGGCTGGCGCATGGAGGAGGATGTCGACTCGGAAGACGATGGTGCCGACGACGATATTTGGAACCTGGAAAAGCTACGCAGAGAAACGGAAAAGCTACGCGAAAAGAAGGAGGCCGAGCGTTTGGCGTTGGCAGCAGGATACACATTGGAACAGATCAAGGCCGGCGAGGCTCAGCACGACTTCCCAGGCGCCACAGGCGATACAGAGACGCAAGAAGCTACAAATTCATGAATGGGCGATGGGTGGTTGAGCCAGAAAAAGTTGCTGTTCGACTGATTTCTATGCCCATTTTGTTGAGTGTATTATAAAACGCGAGGGAGGGCAATTGGTAGAGGTGATGGCCTAGATATTCCCTGGGTAGTTCCGGGAGCCGTTGGTTGAAATCAGGGCGACTGCTGCCTAAATAGCCAATGGAGGGGGAGGAAGGAAAACAAAAGGAGGGATACACGGCGTTAGATAGAGGGGGTCCTTCCATTGCTTTACATCTGGGATTTCTAAGAAGCTGCTGAGCATTGAAAGAGATGTTGCTCTGCTCTCTGCCATCCGCACCCCGGCGGTCTAGAGTTTTTCTTTGAATGTCGTGTAAAATCTTTTGTCTTCTTAGTTTTTACTATTTTTATTTTACCTACTTTATATTTTCTTGATCTATTTCTTTTTTTGGGGAGGGGAGGGGGGAGGAGGAAAGAACTATCACAACCTCGATAACTCGGGGTGAAAATAGGCAAATGATACTGGAGTTAGCAAGAGTCGGTCTAGGTCATCGTGATGATCTGTAGTATACCTACTGATGAATAGACTATAGTTCTTCGGCCAGGACTAGACAAAAACGAATGGATATATAGATGGATGAAATGCTAATACGCGAGATTAGGCGCATGGTCGTCTGTGGAATAGTCGCGTGGTGTAACGCCAGCCTTAACATGGGGCAACATGCTGAACTACTGGTATTTATCACGTGACTGCACTGAAGCTGCGCCGAATAAAATAAATAAGGGGCGGGCGGACAGAAAAAACAGCCCTGTAAATAGTAGCCACCCTAATACCCCTTCTAGTCTATCTCATTTTTATAATCGCGTTTCGCTATGATTTTCTATTTCGGCACGGGATCATTGTAAAGTCCTCTAAGTTCTCTTTATTTTGAGTCTAATCAGAAGCATACTGGTGACTTGATCTGCACTTATCTGAATATATAGACTCTCATCCCATTTCATTTCGCAGTATACGTCATAGAGAACTCTGTTGATTACATGAGCGATACGGGATATGCCACCTTTGAATGAACCTCCAGCAGCTCAAACTTCGGGGCCAACACCATCGGAAAAGGTTCAAAAAAAGATACAATGGCCCACATCTTCAGCAACAACGCCTGTACCGTCCACGTCAGGACAGGCTCTAATTCGTCCGGGAAGCCACTCTCTTCATAAGCCACGGAACACTGAGGGCCAAACCAAGATACCAGAACTCTTGTCCAAAATGATAGAAACGCCTAAAAATAGAGAAGGGGCAACGCCAAGCCCTAGCAGACATCTCCACAAACACGGGTCACATTCAAAGGCCCAGGACGGACATAAGTTTGCTACTGTTCACGTCTATACCCAGGATGTACGCCGAAAGATTCTGGACATGACTATTGACCAGGATACAATGATGGAGGATGAGTTAGCTGAGAAGCCTAAGACGCGGCGCGTTATTTCGCCTCCAACCTTGGCCTCATTATCACCGGCTACCCAGAAAGAGGCTTTACATGATTCGCCTGATTTGTCATTAAAGCTCTCGCCAAGCAGACCTTTGGAAACCACCAACGGGAATGTAACGGCTGGCCTATCTGTTTCGAACAAGGACAAGGCGTCGCCATGTGGTTTTCCAAAAACTGACACAGAGCCACTATTGCCCATAGTAGCCAATGAGGCCGCAAAGAATGTAAATAGCGAGACGTCGTGCCGGGGCAAAAAGAGAGGGCGTTCTCATCTCTGGCGCCCAGATGTCGAAGAGAATGTTTCGTATGACAAAGATGCCATGGCACAACTGGAAACACAGCGAAAGCCGCGCAGGAACATCGCCGTACGAAGCTATGGCGGCACAATTAGAGCGAGGTCGAATAGAGGGAGTAGCAGTGGTCGGCCTAGAGCGCAACGCAATCAAGCGTGGCAGACCTTTGTGGACTTGCGGCCAGAGTACATCGAGTTTGTATGTGAATGGCAGGGCTGTCCAGCAAAGCTTTTCAATATGGATACAATGCGCCGTCATGTCGAGATTGTGCATATGCGGCCGATAGAGATAGCCGTCCGTTTTACACCGCTAGGATGCTTCTGGGGAGACTGCATGTTACCAAGGCCATGTGTGGAAGGAGAACAGCTTTCAGGCAAGAAATTCAATAACATGGAGGAACTACGGGAGCACATGGAAGAGGCACATATGGTGCCCATGAGCTGGCATATGGGAGATGGGCCGATGCACGACCCTGACCGTAATGGGCTACAGGTCCTCCGCATCGGAGAGCCGTTACCAGGGTATCTATTTGATGCGCAAGGTAATCAAGTAACACCGGATATCCGTGGCCAGCCAGTCGAGGACAAAGCGAGCCGCAAGAAACGAAGCAAGAGGCTGCGGCAATTCTTTGCGCAAGTGAATGCTAACCTTCCTTCCGAAGATGAAGACGAGGATGAGAATAACTACAGCGAAGAAGGCACTGATGGAATAGCAAGAGACAAGATCTTAGATGGGACGCAAAGGCCAAAAGATGAGTAGTGTTGCCACAATGCGTACGTGTGTGTTTATAGGGTGTACGCCGGGTGAGAACAAGGTAACTGTTACGGCAAGCTAAACATTGGGGTCTGCTACTCTAGTACAAGATCCCCTTTTAGTCTGTGGATTTGCTGAGATGATCTGATAGCTCTTTTGTCTTAGATAAGAAATCGCGAAGTATTACGAATAGTGTTGAGGATGGAAGATTGACTTGCTGGTTGAGAGAGGGCCTTGATTCGTGAGATGACACTACCCATGAGCCAACTACGTCACTACTGTATGAAACAAAACTAGTATTGTACTTGGCTATACGATGACAAATAATCTCGGCAATCAAGTTACATAAAGAGCACAGTGATACAAGATCTGGACTGTATTAGGCAGGTGATGAAGCATCACAAACAAAATTAAAGATTAAAAGTCTTTCATACGCCTCGGTTTCCATATCTAGAAATAATAGTGAACATCGAATATACAACTCTCTATGCCGTGACTTACTACAATGAAGACTATTTGGTTGCCATTTAGTCTTGGCTAAGGATTCTTGCTACTTTACTCCCACTTTGGATGTTGCAAAGAGTCTTGGAAGTGCGAAGAAGGCCGACAATTCCGAGCTTGAAACTGATGGCAGCCAGCCGTTGTTGCTAAGTGTCAGGTGATTTAGCCAGACTCGATTGGGGAAGAAACCTTGATTTTCCTTTTTTTTGCCCGTTCTCCCTCCCAGAGAAGGCAAGGGGAAGGAAAGGCCAACTGATATTTGTCCCTTGGCGAGCTAATTTGCCTGCCCAGTTGGCGTGATAGCATGACAACAATCCTGTTTGTAAATCTTCCTGCCTTATTTCTCGCCTGGTATCTTGGGCTACAGAGGGTTCTCCTACGGAGTGTCTCTTGACTGCCTCATGATGACATAACGACCTGAAAGTACTAGGCATGGCAGACATGCCACTATAGGACTGTTGCTTTTGGTATTAGTGCTGGCGGAAGGGAGGACGGCGGGCTTTTAAAGACCGGACAAGCCTTCATTTTGAGACAAGAGAGGAACAAGGGGGACATGGGTAAACTTGGGTGAATGAGAGAGAAGAGAGGAGAGGGGAGAGAAGAGAGAGAAAAGAGAGGGGGTGCTTGAATCCGACCATAATAGAGAACTTTGCTTTAATTGGTGCTTGTCTCTCTTGAGCCCTTGAGCTAGACTGAGGCGAGCTCGATGAGCTGAACTGGGCTGTGATAGAAGTTAGATTAAGCAGTCCGTAGGTTGAAGTCTGCAGCCTGACTAAACATATGTAGTGTATTTGTGTGCATCTGTGTATGGTAGAGAGACGGGAACCTGGCCTAGGCCTCAGCCTATTAGCACAAAATAGGCTAAGAAGCCCACCAGAAAATGCCATCTGCGTTTAAGCAGTGCAGCAAGGCCCCCGGGCTAGACCAAGCATAATGCATATGAGGTCCACTTAAAAGATAGAGCTTAGCATGCATGTGGCACAAATCCCCTCGACCCGGCAGGGCAAAGGCCAAGAAAGGCTAGAAGGGAAGGCATGTTATCAAGGGAAAAGGGAAAGTTGACAACTTTGCGCGCGCGCAGTGTCGAAACCGTAAGCGTCTGCTGTCTGGCAAGGGCCAATGACACATTGCTACAGTGAGAGGACCTGCTGAAGAAAGCAAGATAGAAAGAAAGCGAGAAGAGCACAGGATAAATGCGTCAAGCCTTGCTCCCTGCTCCAGGGCAGAAGAAGAGCCTATAGCCTGTAAGTGTCTTGTCTCTGCATCGTCCTAGTCTTGGCTTTGACGGGGATAAGGAGGAAGAAGGAAGCAAAGAAAGAACGCAAAAGTGACAAGGGAAGAAGGCGAGCTAGCCGGCCACATCCCGGCCCTCCCCCTCTAGAGGTCTAGAAAGGAAAGACCGCGCTTGTTCCTGTGTTGTGTATTCTGTCCTTGTCATGTATGCAAGTATAGTAATGGATAAGATAGGCAAGACAGGTGGATGGGCGGATTAAATATATTAGCGGTAGGCATGTGTACGTGTGTACGTGTGTACGTATGTACTTGTGTGTAATTATTATGTGTGCGTCTCTTGCCCTTTTGCCCTCTTGTCCAGGTACTGGCTAGCTAGCTACCTTCCCCATTGGCCTTCCGCTTGTTGAAGGGCTTGTTTTGTGATCCTTCTTTCCTTTTTCTGCGCTCCTCCCCTTTTCTTTTGCCTTCTCTCGCAACTGCTATTTCTCTTCTGCTCCCTCCGCTTTATCGCACTACTGACTAATCTTACGTTTCCAACCAAGTACTCTCCATTTATTTTTTCTCTCTTCCTCTAGTAATGTCTAGCTGTCGTCATCTCTCTCCCCCTTCGTCTCCGTCTTCTTGAACGCAAGTCTTACTGCAGACTATTTTTGATTTTTCCTCTCTTTTTTTCTTTTTTTTTTTTTTTCGCCTTCCTTCCCTTTGGTCTGCACAGCCCATTCTTGTTGCTTCTGATTTCGCATCTTTCGGGAAATTCCTCCTCTTATGCTCAGTGTACCTTGCTTGCCCTGGCCTCCTCTTCCCTCCTCCCCCAGCATTTAGCCATCTTCCCTTGTTTTACTGCGTCCCGCCCTGTACGCACCAACTGAGCCAACTTCTGAGCGCTATTTGTTCTGCTCATCCATCTGCTTGCTTGTTCCGTTTTCAACTAGCTGCTACTGCCACCAGCACCGTTTTTTCCTTTTTCTTTTACTCTCGTATTTATTCCTTTTTCTCTTTTGTCTTGTCATCCATCAACACCAGCCAGTGCAGCTCCCATTAAATCGTGGGCAACACCAACTACAAATCTCAAAAGACGCTTTTCCTCAGCCACCCACCTCGAAGTCGACGAACAACACCTCACAAGCACCGGCAGAACAGCTTGAAGTAAAGAAAAAGACCACGCTCGATAAGTTGCTGTCACAGCCGAGGCCGTTGCCGCCCCATCTCATCCCATAGACCTAGGCCTGGACCCAACACTTTGTGTGTATACTTGTACTTGTAGTCTGTACATGAACATGGGAAGCGCCTCTTGATTCTGCTCGCCCGTTGTACACATCACCACTTCCATCATCAGGTCGCAGCAGCTAGCTGTCATTTCGTCTGGCCCATTTTGCCTTTCTCCCCGTTTCGCCTTTTTTCTATCTTCGTTATCCAATCTGCCTGTCTTTTATTCTCCTCCCCTCTTTCTATCTCTCAATTCAACCGACAGCCCGTCCTACCTACACCAGCAACTAGATCATCCAAAGAAAAAAAAGCCCACAGCACACGACTGCCCAACCTCTAACCCCTACTCCATCTCTCTCTTCTCGTATCCTCTCTCTGCTTTCGTGCCAGGCGCCGTCATGCCTTCTGCAAAAACTACCAACGGCAACGGCCAGTTTCCTCAAAAAATCCGCAACTTCTTCCGCATCAACCACAATGGCAGCAACACCTCGTCTACCGACAAGCTAGTCCACGATGCCCCGGCCACCAAGACTGATACGTCTCCTTTGCCGCCGTCTAAATCTACGTTTCGTCATACAAAGTTCTTCACTATAGGTCGCCTGCGTTCACATACCGTTGCTGGCGAGGGCAACCCCATTGAGGAGGCCATGAGTCCAACTGCCCATGCAAACCCGTACTTCGCTCACCAGGGCCAGCCTGGTTTGCGGCACCACAATGAGGGCTCCGTGCCACCCAGTCCACCAGATACCCCTGAGCTCAAGATTGTTGGCCCTGAAGGTGCAGACTCTATTGTTGACGAACAGGGTACTGCTGCTAACAAGGAAGAATTGGCCCGCAAACTGCGCCGCGTGGCTAGTGCACCAAATGCTCATGGCATGTTCCAAAACGGCACCGCGGACAGGCCAGCGACCGCTCAAATGGGCAAGGACCCTCTCATGGTTGACGGCAACCTCGTCGGATTTCCCGACTCTGAAGCACAGCTTTCTGGCTCATTGCCCATGAGTAGTACTTCAGACAGCTTGAGCGTTCCTGATGCCGATGAGCTTGGTGCGCTTCCCACTGCGCCTGCAAGGCTGATAGCTGCTGGCTTCAGACGTACATATAGCTCCAATTCGATTAAAGTGCGTGACGTCGAGGTTGGCCCTCAGAGTTTTGACAAGATCAAACTCATTGGCAAGGGTGATGTCGGCAAGGTATATCTCGTTCGTGAGAAGAAAAGTAACCGTTTGTATGCAATGAAGGGTGAGTGAAAACAACGATAACCCACACCCATTTTTAGCACCTTACTGACTGGTATTAATCATTGCACGCATATAGTGCTCAGCAAAAAAGAAATGATTAAGCGTAACAAGATTAAGCGTGCTCTTGCTGAGCAGGAAATTCTAGCTACCAGCAATCACCCTTTTATCGTCACGTTGTATCATTCTTTCCAATCCGAGGACTACCTATACCTATGCATGGAATACTGCATGGGTGGTGAGTTTTTCAGAGCCCTGCAAACCAGGCCGGGAAAGTGTATCCCCGAAGAAGATGCCCGGTTCTACGCTGCTGAAGTAACGGCAGCGTTGGAATATCTGCATTTGATGGGGTTCATCTACCGTGATTTGAAACCTGAGAGTGAGTCTCTTTTTCTATCCTTTGGCTACTCAGGACAGCTGTTGTTTAGGCTGTCTTGGTTGACTTTGCAACATACAATGATGATGCAAGTCCATACACTAACACGATCTTCAAAGATATTCTTCTGCACCAGTCTGGCCATATTATGCTTTCAGACTTTGACTTATCTAAACAGTCAGACACTGGCGGCAAGCCTACCATGATTGTAGGCAAGAATGGCACCAGCACGACCTCGTTGCCTACAATTGACACCAAGTCTTGTATTGCCAACTTCCGTACCAATTCCTTTGTCGGCACCGAGGAGTACATTGCACCTGAGGTTATCAAGGGCAGCGGTCACACTAGTGCTGTTGACTGGTGGACTTTGGGAATTTTGATCTACGAAATGCTGTACGGAACCACGCCATTCAAGGGTAAAAACCGGAACGCAACATTTGCGAATATCCTGAGAGAGGACATACCGTTTCCTGACCATTCGGGGTCGCCTCAAATTTCCAAGTAAGTGAAATAGAACAAGTCTCCCTCCCTCCCTCTATCTTTGTTTCCTGTTTCCTGCTTCGCCGCCTATGTAGCTACAGTCGACTAATGCCATGACTATTCTTCTTTATTTTTGTAGTCTTTGCAAATCTCTTATCCGCAAACTCCTTATAAAGGATGAAAACCGGCGCCTAGGGGCCCGTGCCGGAGCTTCCGATATCAAGGTCCACCCGTTCTTCCGCACAACACAATGGGCACTTATCCGCCACATGAAGCCCCCGATAATACCCAACCAGGGCCGTGGCGTTGACACCATCAATTTCCGTAACGTCAAGGAAAGTGAGAGCGTAGATATCAGTGGCTCACGGCCTATGCCAGGTGCAACGGCAAAGCCCAAGAGCGATGGCAGCGGCAGCGGCCTTGGTACGAGTGACAGTGGTGAATTGGGGCCGGGAACGCCGGGCGCTGAGATAGTGGATCCGTTTGAAGAGTTTAACAGCATAACGCTACACCATGATGGAGATGACGATATGCCGTTGAACATGAACGAACATCTCAAGGGTCGGGCATAGCCACAAGGGGGGGTTAGGGATGATAAATGGCAGTAAGTACAATGTGTGATGGGGATGGAAGCGGTATGGTATGATTGAATTTGCGTGTGGCATTTAATTTGCCTTGTTTACCTTCTGCTTTTTTTGCTATTCTTTTGATTTTCCCTTCGCAGCGAGGAAGAATGTCTCTTTTATCGAAGGGGGGAGGACTTTCCTTGCTGTGCTCTCTTGTCTAGTTCAGAGACTGAGACTTGGACTTTCTGTCATGTTGACGATGTCGTTTTTTGCGGTTTTTTTCATCTTTCTCCGTTTGTTGTTGCTTTTCGTCTGTCTTGCCATTCTTGATTTTCATTCTGCTCGGTTTGTGTTTCCTTCTTTTTCTATGAAGAGCGCATGCATTTAGGCGTTTGACGTGCTTTTCTTTTTACTTTGACGGGTTTCTTTTTCATGTCACTTTGTTTGTCGAAGTTCTCTCCTTTCTGGTTTGTTTTCGGGGGCCATTAAACAATTAAGACTTATATATGTCTGAACTTGACCTCTCTTTTTCCTAATATTCGTCCTATGTGAAATTTCATGGGGATCTTTGAGCTTAATATCTTGCACTCGTGATGATACAGGGCCTGAATTTTTCGGTGTCTTGGAGGAGAATAAGGGCTCCACTTTTCTGATCTCATCAAAAGAAAGGTCTCCAAAAATGTATTCAATTATTGAATTCTTTTAAATTAATTCCCACATGATTTCCTACCTGTTCCTTTGTTGATTCTTGACTTGATTGTTCTCTTCTTTCTCTTTACACGCATAAAAACCCACATTGGGATTTATTACAGCACCCTAAACGGTCTTTCAATTACAGTCCAACATGGCTTCAGCGTTGCGCTTGCACCGCTGTCGCTGGCCGTATCCCCTCTTGGCACCATCGTCACAACGACTTGCCTCAGCTTTTTCTGCGCCGCTTCCTACGGACCTTCTGCAGCCATCCAGAAGCCAACAGCAACAACAGCCTCCGGGATGGAAACCGCTTTCCACACACTGCACGGCATTAAATGTCGACGGCTCTCAGTTCTCAGGCTCTGGATCAGTAACTACGTGGGAGGAACAGCAGCACCACTACAGAGCTAGCTTAGCCGCTACTACGTCATCACAATTGGCCTGTCCTTTTCCAAGCTTAAAGCCGGGGATCAGCTTCGAGCAACGCGGCGTACAGCAGTTGGAGAGACTCGTCCGAGATAGAATGCGATCAAAGCTACACAAGAAGCAAATTTTAAGGAATCGACAGGACCGATGCAACGTGCACATGCAGAGTGGCAGTGGAAAGCCGGGGGGTTCAGACGAAAACAAAGTTAAGCTTGGGCACAGTAAGTAGCATGACATGACACCAGAGTATCGGAGCATCAAAGCTCGCAAATTTCTTTCATATTCTTTGCTTGTAGCAATTTGATTCTTGCAACTTTTACTGACTTGTCTAAACAGCCCTGCGCATTCTCCAGGACCGCTTACCGACCCTTCTCCAATCGCCCCTGCCGCAACACATTCTCGCGCCCAACATCTCGCTTCATCTATTCCCATCCACTCACCCACACCTACCCACCGTCTCCGGCCGTGTCGCTTATACTGCCGCCTTATGGACCTCGCCTATTGCATGGAACCGCGTGCCGCTAGTCGGTAACGTGCGTGTCGATATCGTCTCAGAGCGCATGATGAAAGAACCGCTGGCATTTGCCCCCCGACGTGACGGCGCGCTGCTAGAGCAGCTTGTTGTGCGCTGGCGGACGGTGCCGGATGGCGATGGCACGAACAGTGGTGGGGAAGGGATGCTCTCCAGCGTCGGCAGGGGAAAGGCTGCAGGGCTCAGTACACCTAGCCAAACAGCTTCGGGTACTCGTGGCGACGAAGACTTCACAGGCTTGTATATCTTCCAGTTCGACGGCGAGGGCCGCATCCTAAGCCATACTATTGAGTTGGCACAGGCGGGAGGCCGTTGGGAACAGGGTGTTGGAGCTAAAGTCGTGGGGCTTACGGACTGGCTCCTTGGTGAGATCAAGGGGAAGCCAGACTCTGGATCAGCATGTCCTGCGTTTGAGCGGCCAGAGGAAAGGTGAAGTGGGCCAGAATAAGAAGGCTCTACCGGGAAACCAGAGAGGGCTTGAAGCCCTGCGAGGCGAACCCATGTATTTTTATTGTTGGCTGACAGAACCAACGCCAAGCTGAATGCGAAGCTTGAGGCGGATTGTATTATTATTGCTACTACTACTATTGATTGCTATAGCTCACATGAAGATGGAGAACAGCACTAGGAGATGATTGGGGTCCGTCATAGAATCCCATGGCTTATCCGGCTTTGTGGGTCTCTATGCGAGACGGGCCAGGAGCGAGGGCAAACGAACAAGCGATGAACTGAGTAATGAAATGTACGTTAGTTGATTTTAGTTTGATTATTGTTTATTATAGATCACTCCTCTTGAGCATAAGCAAGACGACAGTGGAAGACTAAGACAAGTATAAGAGGTCCATTTATCCGGCGACTTTTCCTTGGGCTTAGGACCTTATCTTCCCTTGCCGTTCCCCCGAGGCTCTAGCTATCTACAGGCTTCTCCAAGAATCCAAGGCGGCCTAGCTCTGTGTCTTGCTTGTTTGGTGCGTGTCTCGCATTGGTAATATTGATTGAACACTGCGAGATTCCGAGACCGCCGGAGTTGTTTCGCACAAAGGCCTTAGGGCAACCAAACCTTACTAGGCCATCAACATTGTATTTCACTGTAGAAAGGCAATTGTCAACATACCAGCACGTAGGGAAGACTCCCCTCCAACCAAAGGAACTTGCTTCCTGACTCCTGTTGTGAAGATAAATCCTCCCTTGCTGCTTTTATGGTTCATATCATGTGCCTTCATGTGCCTGAGTGACAGCATAGAGTGTTATAGTATGGCCGGGTATACATATGTGTACGTGTGTATGTATGTATATGTATGATGTAGCATGTACATGTATGCATGCATTAGTAGAGTGAATAATGGTGGTAGAACGGGCTTAACGTTGTAGCACATCTCCAGTCCTCACGACTCAAGTACCAAGCTTCCAAGCCGCAAAATGCAGTTACCCATCCCATATATATGAAAACTTTTACAGAAAAGAGCAAGGCTGCATCCTGTCGCATCGAGATTATGGCAAAAAGTTTTCTCTCTTCGCGGCCCTCCTTATCATTGACTTGTTATTCATCGACTTTCCATGACTCCAACTCGATTTCTTCGTCATTTTTCTTGTTTCTGTCGCAAGGTTGGCACATAAGATCCCGCTTTAATTCGTATTACCCGTCTGCGATTTCTTCTATCCTTCGGCCGTCTTCCCGATCACCCTGCATCAGTCCAATCACCGCCGAGAGATTTGAACTTGATCCTGTTATCAGGGCCAAAACAACGACGCATTTTCTTTTCTATACCGGTCGGCCGATTCGACCCTTTTTTCCCCGAAGCCCTTTCCCACGGCTGACGCCATTATTCATCTTCTTCCTCTTCTCAACCTGGTACAGTACTTCCGTGTGTCCAGAGAAGGGAGAGGGTCTTATCATCAAAAGTTGCAACTCAGACTCCTGGATAATAAGCTTTGCACCGAGTATTTGCACTGTAATGGTACTACTATAACGACACCACACTATAGCTCCCTTGTCTATTCTCCACCGGGAAAGCTGCCAAAATCCAAATGCCCGAAGCCATGTGCTGTAGAGTCATCGTCCGGTTCAGTTCTACCCTCCACGTTCAAGTCTGGTTATTTGATTCGTCATATCTACCTCCTCATTCTTGAATAGATTGAACCATGCCAGCCCACCCTTTATTTTCCCTCACTGCGTTTTTTTGTGACCTAGGAGTCCCCATGACCTCATCACAAGACAGGGCCTGGTTTCTCTTCTTGGTTAAACACCAAACAAACCTTGCCATATTGGAGAAAACAAAGCTTAATCGTAACAAGTCAGAGGGCGAGGCTAGCTCTGGCTATTGGCGGCTTCTCTCGCAGAGTCTTAGATGCTTCGCGGTCCTGAATCCCGAGATATATCCAAGCGAGCCATAGCCGTACTACTGACAGATCGTCAGCAATATCAAGGATCAGGGACAGGATTTTGTAGTTAATCACAGTAGATGAGACCCCCCCCATTTACTCTGGTTATTGTCTCCTCTCCCATAGACACCAACCCCACAGAAAGACTTGGCCTAGCATGCGCCCAATCCCCAATCTGGCAACCCTTATGTTAACTTTCTAGCTCTCATTTCTCTAGTCCTTCTTTTCGCCTGTCGGCCCTACGGAAGTCTTCCTCGTATGCAGGCAGCCCTGCCACTCTCAGCCGGGAAGGAGAGACAGAAAGATGGACCGATGCTTTGCGCCTGATTTTTCTTTTTCCTTTTTCCTCCATCTCCTTTCTTTTCGTCTTTGTTCGGTCAGCCGCTTTCTTGACCAGTAATATTGCTGCATATTTTCTCTCTTCTTGGTCTAGGCTTTGGGTCTGTCTCATAGCATTGTTCGGTGGTCTTGCTTTTAGCAGCATCACCCACTGCAACTCTAGGACTGGCAGAGACCAGACAGGTGGATGGATACAACAGACCCATTGACAAGAAAGAAGCTTGGTTCTACTGCTGCTATTGTGCTGGTCCTCGCTTGCTAGCAGCCCAAACCCTAACATATGGGGTTTGATTCTACGTCATCGGTCGTAGATCCCATACCCATCCCTCTCTCTATCCCCAATTCTAGTTGGATTCCGCACACTCAATCCTGTGTAAGTTAAGTTGTATCTGCTATGTACACATCACACGCCCGCAAGTCTACACGCCCATATGACATACCCTCTTCCTTTCTATCTTCCTGGCAAGGAAATCAACTCTAGGCTGAGCTTGCTCCCACTTTCTACACCTTCGTTTTGATACACAGCTTCTTGGATCATGTGCACGTTGTCTTCATTCCTCCCTTCCCCTCTACAACGCATTGCCGCTTTTGATTTGGGACTTGTTCTACCCTAGCTGCTAGTCCCGTATCAGCTACATTCTTCCCCATGGGGAAATGGAAGCCAGTCCAGCTTCCTTTTCTTTCCAACCCGATACGTACCTAAATCGATGTAGCAAGAAGAGTTGTTCATGTGTATGGCCAACTCCATTAGTACGCGTATCGGCTTTGTATTTCCTGATTCTCCAAAACAAGTTGTCCTGCCTGCCCTGTCCCATATTGTATTGTACTTAGCATCAACCAACCAAGAGCCTCCCTCCTCTGCCTAACCCTCCCGATCTTTACCATAATTCCTTTTCCTTTCCTCAATTGTGTGAGTCTTTTCTGTATCCAGATGCACGCCTCCCCCCGAGCCTCGCTTCACCCCTCCCCTCTCAATGTCCTTCTCTCAATCTAGCACGCTATTTCTAATCGCTCTAGTGGTTTCAAGGTGGGATTTCAACACGCCATACTTTCTATAAAGTCTGGCTTGTTCCGACTACCCTGTGCCCCTGATGTCCCTGTTGTTCGAACTGAATATAGAAACGTTGGTCTTGCCCCATCACTTCATATAAGGACATTATCCTGTCTCATCTCTGGAGTTCCTCATGCTCTCATATTGCCTTTTCGATTGTCACTACTTCTTTCGCACTGCTCTGCGTGGGCTGAACATCTGCACTAGCATCTGCGCCCTCTACGCTTAAGTCACCTGGTGTCTTACACTTCTCCAACCCCACGACAACATCACATTTCTTTCAGGCCTTCTTTGAATCCTCCTCCCCCCTCTCACTTGCAAATACCAACATGTCTTCTCAACCAACTAACAAACCTGCTCATGCTAAAGTGCGGTTCACTGAGCCTCGCCCTCTTGGCGAAACACTAAATAAAGCTTCTACATCGGTTTACATCCCTCGCTCTGTTCCCGACAGCAGCGACCTCATCAAAACTCTGGACCCCAAGAAGTCGGCCACCGTTCCTCTGCCTAGGCCTCCAATGGCTACTAATAACCTGCCCAGAGGGGGTCAGCCCGGACTCACGTTTGCTGCCCAGGACAAGCTACCGAAACTCCCAATTCCTAGTCTTGAAGAGACTGTGAAGCACTATCTTGGTGCTGTCAAGCCTTTGCAAGAGCCCTCGGAGCATGAAGAGACCAAGCTTGCAGCGGAAAGATTCCTGGCAGAGGACGGGCCTGAACTGCAAAAAAAGCTCATCGAGTACGCTGATGGCCAGTCAAGTTATATAGAGCAATTCTGTAAGTATACTCGCTATCCTTTTCCATTTTCCATATGCACATCACTGTTTTGTTTCTCATAATTTGCCGGTAAATCATTCTAATATGCACCCTTAGGGTACGATTCGTATCTCAACTTTGAGAGTTCTGTCGTCTTCAACCTTAACCCATTTTTTCTGCTTGAGGACGATCCTACTCCAGCCCGCAATAACCAAGTCACTAGAGCCGCGTCGCTTGTTTACTCATCTTTGGAATTTGTACGGGCTATTCGTCTCGAGGAGCTCCCCCCTGACTCGGTCAAAGGCAAGCCTCTATGTATGCACCAATATTCTAGGCTTTTTGGCACTGCTAGAGTCCCAACAGAGAACGGTTGCAAAATCGAAGCCTACCCCGAGTCCCAACATATTGTCGTCATGTGCCACGGGCAGTTCTATTGGTTTGACGTGTTAGATAACAACAACGATCTCATTATGACTGAAAAAGACCTTAGCGTCAACCTGCAAACCATTATCGATGATGCTACCCAGCTGCCCATTTTAGAAACAGCTAAGGGCGCACTTGGACTGCTGACTGCACAAGACCGCAAGCAGTGGGCTCGATGCCGCCAAGTTTTATCTCAGGAACAAGGCCGCAACAATGCTGACTGCCTGTCGATGGTTGACTCAGCGCTGTTCATATTGTGCCTCGACTATAATGAGCCTTCAGGCGTGGCTGGCCTGTGTCAGAACATGCTTTGTGGTAGCAGTCAGCTGGAAAAGGGAGTCCAGATTGGTACATGCATCAACCGTTGGTATGACAAGCTGCAGATTATCGTGTGCAAAAACGGTAGCGCGGGAATCAACTTTGAGCACACAGGCGTTGACGGCCACACAGTGCTCCGATTTGCCAGTGATATTTACACAGATACCATCCTGCGCTTTGCACGGTCAATCAACGGACAAGCCCCATCTCTTTGGGCCACTACCAGTCCTGATCCGGCTAAGCGTGACCCTGAGAGTTTTGGTGACGTCACTACGACTCCACACAAGCTTGAGTGGGATATTCCAGATTCCCTTAGTTTGGCTGTGCGCTTCTCCGAGGCGCATCTGACAGACCTAGTTATGCAGCATGAGTTCGAGTGTCTTGACTTCGGTGCCTACGGAAAAAACTTCATTACGTCGATGGGATTCTCTCCCGACGCTTTTGTGCAGATGGCCTTCCAGTCGGCGTACTATAGTTTGTACGGGCATATAGACTGCACATATGAGCCGGCTATGACTAAGACCTACCTACATGGACGGACAGAGGCTATCCGTACTGTTTCCCAGGAGTCGGTAGACTTCGTACAGGCCTTCTGGGGAACTGCCACATCAGCAGAGGAGAAGGTCAACACGCTTCGAAAAGCATGCCAGCGCCACACTACAACCACCAGGGAGTGCGCCATGGGCAAGGGCTGCGACCGCCATTTGTTTGCTCTGCTTTCTATATGGCGCAAGACGGTCGATGATGAGCTGAATTCGAGCCGTGCTGATTACAGCGAGCCATCAGGATATTCAAGCCCGCTAAGTTATTCAGGAGAGTCGATGGACAGCAGTGCTCTTGACGACTCTATTTTAGTGCAACGTTTTGAGGAGCACGCTATCAGCGACGACGTTGAAATTGGCGCTACTGATCTTAGCAGGGGTGATATTGCACCCAATGGCCGGCATTCCGACTCAAACGCATCGTCTTTAGACACCACCGAGTATCTAATATCTGCCGACGGTACAGACAACACCACTGTTTCTCCGCCTTCGATGGTTGTCCGTAGCCGGGAAAATAGCACAAGCTCGCGTGCCTCTCGTAGTAGAGATACCCAACCTCTACCGTCGTTATTCGCCGACTCTGGATGGGACCGCCTCAACACTTGTATCCTATCAACGTCCAACTGTGGCAATCCATCTCTCCGCCAGTTTGGCTTTGGCCCGACATCAGGCAGCGGCTTCGGTATTGGCTACATCATCAAGGACGAGTCGATCTCCATTTGTGTTTCCAGTAAGCACAGACAAACCAGCCGTTTCTTAGGCAACCTAGAAAGCTATCTACTAGAGATACGACGGATGTTGCGCATCACGACACAGCAGTCTAATCTCAAAGCCTCCCGCGCACGAGAAATCGACAGACGAACGCGCAAAAATGCGCCTCGCCTGCAGACACACGCGCATGCAAACGCACACAAAATGCCACCTGCTAAGGCGCGACTTATCCATGGCCGCCAGCTAGATGTTTTGCGTCTCAGAGGTCAATCGCCGAGCGGCACAAGGTCGCCAACGGAGTACAGCATAGCAACTAGTGAGGATTGCCAGGGAGGCTATGGGTTCTTTGATGCCGGGAATTTCCTACACCCACTTCGGCCGTTGATGGAGGGTAGAGACAGTTCGAGAGACACAAGGCCATCGGAAAGAGCGCAGGAGCAGGCGCGGCGGAGGCGAGATGTTGGCAAGATACTTCCGCTGGCGGAGTATTAGCTAGTGGGTCTCTTTTGTAGGCTTTAGCGTACATGTTAATCTAAAGTGTTTCATGTTGTATCTGTACTAAATACTATATACGCATGTGAATTTTGGATGCTAATTCTGCCCATGTCCTGTGAAGGCGGTGAGGCAACGCAACAAGGCATCACAGGAGGCACGCAAGGGGCAAATTACAGCCAATGAAAATGATACATAGAAGGTCCACAATCAACAACACCAAGCATGAGGCTTAACAAGCTTGGCTGCTAAGCTTCGACTTCACACCTTCTCTATCGACTCAACAGCGCATTGAATTTGTTTGTGAACACCACATTGTTGTCAGTTCGTGCGATCATTAGTCCGTAATGTAATTTTTCTCGCTAGCCCGGGGTCTGCTAATGCCATCAAACAAATGAGTGACCTCTCGACCGTCCTGCCGTCCTTCCCCACGGCCTCCTTCACCAAGACACTTCACTCACTAGATCACCACTCCATCACTACCTCCGAGCTGCTCTCCCGCGATGTCTTTACCCTAGCCAAGCTTACGTCGCTGCCTGTGCTCGACCTGCGTCGCCTGGCTGCCGCCGTAGCCGCCGCCTTGCATGCCTCTCTACGCAACACGCGTACAACTTCTCTAGCTGGTCTGCTCGCCCAACCGCGCTGCGCCAGCGCGCTAATCTCAACCCTTGACGACGATCTGGACGCTTCTCTCGGCGGTGGCGTGCCGGCTGGCCGTGTCACGGAAATAGCCGGCGAGAGTGGCGCCGGAAAGACGCAGCTATTGCTATCGCTGATGCTAGCCGTGCAGATGGAAGCACCACGTGGTCTCGGCCGCGGTGCGCTGTACATTACCACCGAAGCGCCCCTAGCTACCCGTCGGCTGGCTCAGATGCTCGCAACGAACCCTGTGTTACGTGCTTACAACACAGTGCATCGCGGCTTACGGGCTGTCGGCCTCGATCGCATTGCGAGCGCCTCCACACCAGACCTCGAGAGCCAGGAGCATATCCTAGCCTACCAGGTACCCGTCATGGTCGAGCGGCTAGACATTGGCCTGCTAGTCATTGACTCGGTCGCAGCCAACTATCGAGTCGAGTATGATCGTCGAGGCGACGCGTTGAGTGCCCGTGGTGCCGAGCTATCGCGACTGGGCCAGACACTCCGCGGGCTGGCTGAGAAGCTAGACATTGCCGTCGTCGTGGCGAATCAGGTGGCTGATCGGCTAGGTGCGCTGACGGGCGTAGGTCTGACGCAGTCCCAGGCAAGCAGCTATGGCGATGTGGGAGCAAGCCAAGCGAGCAGGGATAGCACTAGCACAGACGATGACGCGGCGGGTGGACTGCACGAAGACGTTCCCTGGGGTTTGCCGACGGCCTCGGCGCAGGCAGAGCCGCTACCCATTGCAGCGCTGGAACTAGACCACCAGCACCGCTTCTTCACCGGCTGGGGCGATGATCCCATGATTCTGGGCAACGACGGCATGAAGACACCAGCACTGGGGCTAGTGTGGTCTACTCAGGTAGCCATGCGTATCGCGCTAATCTTGCAGCCGGTTTATGGGCAGAGGGAGCCAGGCGATGACCAGTACGGAGATGGCCGCGAAAGGGGCAATGTTACAGTCAGAAGCTCGTGGAGGCGGTTCATGAAAGTGGTCTTTGCACCGCATGTAAAGGCATCATCTTGCGGGGTTAGCCAGGCAGTGGAGTATGAAGTTGTAGCAGCAGGATTAAAGGCAGTGGTACAGAGGGAGGAGGAGGAAGGTGAAGAGGGGCCAGATCGTTAAAAGAATCAGGCCTATCGGAGTAAACAATGGTGGGTATTCTTCTCTTTTCATTGTTGCTAGTTACTATCTTCTATCTATATTCCTACAGTCGTAGCTTTTAACATCATATCATACCTCTACTTCCCAATATTTCTCTTCTTTCTCCGCCTTGCCTTCTCCCTCCTTCATCCATCTACTCGTTCGGATGCGGGAACTCGTCGTCTAGCTGTAATCTCACACCCACATTCATGCTGATCAACTCCTGGACCAGCAGCTTCGCAGCATACGGCATAGTCATCTTCGTCACCTCGCCAGTCGAGTCACACGTAGTGCAGTAGCCCTTGTAACCAAACAGCCCACAGCGCTGGCAAATATCGATTTGCACAGCATCCGACGACAGCATTAGCCGCTCTAGCAACAGTTGCGAGGCTCCATAGGCAATCAAACAATCACGCTCCATTTCACCCAGACGAAGACCACCCTCGCGCGATCTACCCTCGGTGGGCTGACGGGTCAGTGAGGCTCGCGGACCCGTTGATCGCGAGTGCATCTTGTCCTGCACCATGTGCTTGAGACGCTGATAGTAGATGGGACCATTGTATAGATAAGCCTCGAACGGCTCTCCGGTGATGCCCGATGTGAAATAGTCCTTGCCCTCCCACGAAAAACCGTGTTCAATCAATACACGGCCCATATCCTCAACAGGATGTGAGCGGAACGCATCGCCAAACCCGTAGTCCTTGCGGCCATCAAGCACTGATGCCTTGCCCGTCAAACACTCGATGAGCTTGCCAACCGTCATACGCGACGGGAAACCGTGTGGATTCATGATAATATCAGGCACAAGGCCGACATCGCTGAACGGTAAATCTTCTTGATCAACAATAATGCCCACCACACCTTTTTGGCCGTGACGTGATGAGAACTTGTCGCCCAGTTCGGGCCGCCGTGTCTGGCGCGTCTGTACCTTGACGACCACAGTATCCTTTTCCGTGCTTGACAGCATGACCTTGTCGATATAGCTAGGGTCGGGAGTACGGTACGTAGTGCTAGAGTCGCGATACTCGCTGGGGCCGCGATCAGCACCAATACCCGTGGATGCCTGATCAATAGGTGTTTCCTTCTTGATCATGACCTCGCCAGCCCGCACGCGATAGCCGACAGTGGCCAGACCATCGTCATCGAGGGCCTCGTCGCGGGCAACGCGGCGCCGGCTCTCGCCCTCGCCCTCATTGACAGGGCGTCCAAGCTGCTCTTGTCGGCCATTGGCGTATTTCTGGAGCTCTGTAGTGTACTTTTTGAATACCTGGCAACGACCGAAGCCACGGTCAATAGAGGCCTTGTTGAGGACTAAAGCATCCTCAATATCGTAGCCAGAATACGACATGACTACGACGGTGGCGTTTTGACCAGCGGGTAGGCGGTCGTACCGCACCAACTCGATAGTCTTTGAGA
The DNA here is from genome assembly GCA_038382965.1 of Ceratocystis huliohia. Lineage (NCBI taxonomy): Eukaryota > Fungi > Ascomycota > Sordariomycetes > Microascales > Ceratocystidaceae > Ceratocystis > Ceratocystis huliohia. The sequence continues at coordinate 237,781 of JAXCEX010000003.1, read as the reverse complement.
TGACCATTGGCCGTTGGGGGTAAACAAGAGTGTATAGCAAAGTGTCGATACGGTTGAACTGGTTGTATGCAATAGCACCAATAGCCTGCTTACCCATGGCACATTGGTACGTGTTTCTGGGTGACTGGTTGTGATGTGGGAAAGGAATCAAGCCGGCCACAGCTCCAAGTAATGTAAAGGGCTCGATCTCCATGTGCGTTGACGAGTTAGTGAGGTGGTCCTCATTAAGAGCCACCAGTGTATCGTTCTCCTCATTGACATCGAGATACTCAACCACTCCATGTTTAAGGAAATCATCAAAAGTAGCCTTACCAAGCTGCAGCAGCCGCAGATGCTCAGCCTTGAGATTGGACTTGCCGCTTTTGACGATAATGTAGGGCCGGCAGATACGACCTTCGTCAGTGGCAATGTGTACGGCAGAAAAGTGCGAGTTCATATGCACACTAACAAAGGGCGATATCCAGCCCTTGCGGCGTAGAGCGCGGAACTTTGCAGTGAACTGCTTAGGGTACCGAGTGAGCGCTAGAGGTGTTCCGTTGATGTGGATGATGTAGTTACCGGGCTGGTGCATCTCTTGGCCCGTGAAGTTGCGGATAGACTCGGCGGTAGGGTCGATAGTAAAGACCCACCGCTTGACAGGCTCCTCGTCAACATTAGTAGTAATGTGGGTCATAAGCGCCAAGTTCTTGACCAGACCACAAGCCTCACCTTCGGGGGTATCTGATGTGCATAACATACCCCACTGTGACGGCTGCAGAGCACGTGGTCCCGAAACCTTGCGGGTTTTTTCAAACTGTGACGAGATCCGTGTCATCATACCCAGAGCGGCAATGTAGCTTAGTCGCGAGAGCACGTGGGTGACACCTGCACGGTTCATATTGAAACGCTTGACGTTCCAGTTTCCTGTCTGGATGGCACGGTTAAGGCCTTGCCCAATACTATTGGCATGATTGCTGATAATATTGACGGGGTCAAGGGCAATGGCGCGGTTGTTCTTCTTGAGGTACTTGTCGATGCTCATCTTGACCTCAGACATGAAACGTTTGAACAGATCTTCGAATAGTAGTGATAGTAGCTGGCCGGCTAATTCAAGGCGCTTGTTTCCGACGAAGTCGCGATCGTCAACAAGGGTGGAGTTATGCATGGCAAACAGTACACGCCGTGTCATCAGGGCAATGTATATGGCCTTGGGATAGAAGTCTAGGCCCTCAATGGGCACATGAGCAATAATCAGATTGGCCAGCGCATCCAGACCCTCCTCAACATGGTTGCGCCGCATTTGAGGCCCTCCAGGCATCCTTCTACCGCCCATCTTGACTCTCGCACCGACGTATTCAAGTGCCTGTTGCTGGGTAAAGACACCGGCCTTGGTAGCCTCTTCAAAGTTAACGGCAAACGAGTCCTGGTACCGACCATCAGAGCCGCAAACGAGCGCCATGATCTCGAGATCCGAGAGGCCACCCATTGCCTTAAGAACAATTACAATGGGCACAGCTTCGACTAAAATGTTATGAGACAACACAATGCGGTCCTTTTTGAACTGCACGTAGGTCTTGGATTTACGCTCATGTGTGGAACTGGTGACTGAGGCCGAGATGATGTTGTTCTTTTCATCGGCCTCGACGATGACTCGGTTCTTGCTCAGTTGCTCCTGAATCAGAATGACCTTTTCCGTGCCTCCAACAATGAAATAGCCACCAGGGTCAAGCGGGCACTCATTCATAGCCTCCATCTGCGAGTTGTTGGCACCACTGAGCCAGCACTTGGAACTACGCAGCATAACTGGCATGCGGCCAAGACGGATGTTTTTGCGCACAACACGCTGCTTTTCGCGAATGAAGGCAATGTCGACAAAGATCGGCGCGCTGTAGGTCATATCACGGAGACGGCATTCCATGGGAGTAACTTCGCTGTTGGGGGGGAAATCGGATTCGTCCTGACGGTTAGGGCGCTGGACACGAATATCGAGGAATCTAGGGAGACGAGTGTTAGCAAAGGGCACAGGGCGGGGAAGGGGGGGCCATAATAGAAGCTTACTCTAGCCAGAAGGTGCTATCAGCATCACTCTTGATAGTCCGGTTTGCAGCAACGATTTCCTTTATCTCATGCTCCACAAAGAAGTTGTATGAGTCAATATGTCTATAAAGGCGGAGGTGTCAGCTTTTGCATGTGTTATTTTTCCTGTGTATGTTCTGGCGAAGCTCTATTCGAAAGCTTCACTTCATTCAGGGCTAATCGGAGGCGGCGGCACCGGCGCCGGGGTCGATCCGGGTGCCAGACAAGACTCACTGTTTGACCAAACCTAGCAAAGAGAGACAGCAAATCAGTATATTCCCATTCCAAATTTGGCGTCTATTTCTGTAAGCGGCCATGTACAAACACACCTTTGACCTTCAAGAAGGCCGGAAGCAGCTGGAACTTGTCCTCACGAGTCGAGATGGGGTCAGTCAGCTTCTTGCCGTTATAGAACGGCTCTAACAACGCCTCAAAGCCATCATCGAGAACCACCATTTCGGGCGGCGAGAGGGAGTATCAGAGACAGCAGAAGTAGCAAAGCGGTTAGGGGAGGACAGCAGCAAGCAAGCTAACGGCGGGAGATATGATGCACGAGTCACGCTAGGCGCATGATCTTAGAGAACAGCAGAGGGTCGCGGAAATAGATGGCCAGAGAAGAAAAGAAGAAGAATTGCAGCTATAGGGGAAACAGCAACGGAAAACAGAGAACTCAACACAAAAAGAAAAAAAGAAAAAAGCTTGGCATGCAAATTATCGCGAGAATTTGAGAAACCAAAAAAAAAAATTATTACTTTTTATTTTTAATTCTTTTCTTTCTGGCTTCAATCAAAAAGTGACGACGAAGGATCTGATGGACCCACCTTCAAGCTAGCTTCTAGTGGGGTGATAAGGGTCACGTGAAGATAGCTCAATCAGGTGCAAATGCTCCATTAGGGTTGGGCTGATGTATCGACAGGGATAGCCAGTCACGTCATGCATAGGCAAAGGTACAAAGGTCAACAGTTTGTCTGGAAAGCTTGACATAAAACAGGGCTAATGAAGCAGAGCATTAATAATGCAACTTTCCCATGCCATGCCATGCCATGCCATGCCACGCCACATGTTCCAAGATTGGGGCAGACAGGAACAAGGCAGGTCTTTGTTATTACTTCCATCCTTGTGCCAGCCAACTACTAAGCAGCCAACACAGCAAGACGACAAGGCAAGAGGGCTAATCTGCCCTGCTGTGGTTCCCGGCTCCTAGCCAGAGAACGAAGTTCGTGTTGCCCTTCTAGCCAGGGACCTTAGGAGATCCAGGAAGAGATCCAAGACCAGGAGGCTCAGAAGGCAAGGGGGAGGGAGACGAATATCAGATGGGAAGGGGGCAAAACAAGACCTCTTCTTTGTTTCTATTTGCTTCTCTTACCGTCCGCCGCTTCTAGGGGATCCAGACATGGCTGGCAGAGGACGCAAGAGGCCAGGGCCAGCAAACACTGGCGCTGCTTAGCTTGGGCTTGGCTTGCCTCAGAAAAAGAAAGGCGGTAGGACAAACGGCACAAAGGAGCGACAGGAGACAATGGACAAAACCGCATGGGATGAGGATGCTGTCGGGTCGGTGTAGGAATATACAGAAAGTGCTACAAAAGGGGAGAAACGACTGTCCTGTATGCTGGCAACGGGGCAGAAGGGACAAGGAGCTCCTAGTTTTGTTCTAGTCTTTCTTTGCGCAAGCAAGCAAACAAAAGACATCTGTGTGTTTTGTCTTGTCCTGCAGGCTATGTTTGCATGCTCGTGATTGTTGCTGGTGTCTCGTCTTGTTCCTGTCTGTCTCATCCCGTCATGTCATTTTGGTTGATAAAAACGAGGCTTTCCTCTCTCTGCGGCTGTGGATCGCTGGGGTTTAGGGTGTTGGAGGGGATGAAAAGGGCCTGTAGCAGAGGTGCAGGGTGCTACAGGACCTAAGCTTGCAGATATGGGGGCAGGGATACAGGGGGATACAGGGCTTTTAGGTTCGGCAGGCTTTTTGATTAGCAGGGCCCAGGAAGGAATAGAAGGGTTAGATGAAAGCGATGGGGTAGGTGAACTCAGGGGCTGACTGGGCTGGCTGGGCTCAGTGGATGGTTAGTAGAGTCGGTAGTGTAGTGCAGTGGGTAGTAGTGCAGTGGGCGGCAGCGCTAGAGGGGCTGGCGTCGGCCCCTTAGCCTATAGCAAGCAGCCCAGGCCTATAGTTTGCCATTCGGCTGGCGCGTGCCCGAGAGGTCAGATTAGGGGCTTTAGGGGAGGGGATTTCTTGCTTGCCTTTGGAGCGCTAGTAGAGCGGGAGCAAGAGTAAGATGGCAGAGACAGACGAGGAAAATAAAACGCAAAATGTACAATGTAGACTCTGATTCTCTGATTCCTCTTCACTCTATTGTCTCTTGTCTCTTGTCCCCTAAAATTTCCCTTATTCTCGTCTCGTCTGCCTCCGGATCTTTGTCTTTGTGCGACTATACAGACGCTTAAGTTTTTCGGTTGCATGGCTTGCGCCAACAACAAAGAGAACGAGGAGCAGAAAGCAGCTAGCTGAGCAAGAGCAATATTTGTAGCAGAAAAAGGAAGGGTAGCAAGTCTGTATTTTTGCTTAATTTTTCTTCTTGATTTTCCTGGATTTCTCATATTTTTGCGTCTTTCTCTTGTGCTCGCTTCGTCGTCTGTCGTCTGTCGTCTGTCGTCTGTCGTCTGTCGTCTTGTCTGTCGTCTTGTCTTTTTCTTTTTTTTTTTCTTTTTTTTTCGCCCTTTTTGCTAGCTTGCTCTCTGCCTCTGTTTGCCTGTCTGCCTATTCTCCACCCCCCATCTTCCCACTTGGCACTGGCTTGATTGCTTTCTTTTTTATTTCTTCTCTCTTCTCACCATACTTTGCCTTGACCTATAGCAGTGCTTTGCCTTGCTTTGGCTGGCTTTGTTGCTTTGCTCTGGCATCCTGCAAGCTGCTCGTTACTATCAACCACTAGGCCGTGTCCGCTGTGCTGTCTCTCTTAGCCTTGTCTAGCCCAACTTTGTTACTCTAATTCTTGCTCTTCCTTCGCCCTTCGTCATCACCGCTGTTTCTTCTTCTCTTATTTCTACCGCCTCTCTTCTAGGCTTTTCCCTTTTCCATTGCTATTCTTCTTCGTTCCTCTCGTTTTTCTCTTCTCATAGCATGGTTACTCCTTGGATGCCGCCGTCGTCACAGCAAAGCCACCTCCACCATCCAAGCCAGCACCAGAAACACCCGCAAATACCCGTCGCTTTTGCCTCCATCTCTCCCTCTGGCTCGCCCTCACCCCCTTCTGCATCTACGTCTGGAATGCCGCTGCCGCAACCCGCTGCTACTCTCGACCAGCGCACTTCTGGCTCCGACTCCGGTCCCGGCCCCGGCTTCAGCACTGTCAATAGCAATAGCAACAACGCATACAGCAACCACACTCCCACTGTCGCTTCGACCGGCCCTGCAATAACATCGGCGTCCACTATAAGCCCTCTCTCAACTAGCCTTCCTCGCCGCTTTGCCAACCCACTTACACGTGCACCTTCTAGCGCTACCAATACGGCCTCTTCCCCCTCTTCGATCGCCGTATCTCACACCACTACTCCTACCGCTACCACCACCATGAATTCGTTGTCCATCACCCGCGCCTTGGATGGCTCGCAACAGCAGCCTGATTACAGCGTATGTCATAGCCATTACATAACCCCCTTTAAAGACGCCGTTAAAGAAAAATACCCTCAAGCTAACCTGCAGACTTCTTGCCTCTTGTCTCCCTTGCAGATTGCCTATCAAAAAGTTCAACTAGTATGTCCATCTTCTCCTCCCTATGCGTGTTTTATAGCTCCCCTCTTGGACGCTTCTAACCCGTTCTCTTGCACTCCCCCCCCAATAGATCGAGAAGAAACGTGCCGAATACGAGCGTCTCCGTGAACAGCGTCGTCGCTTCGAGGCGGAAATGCAGCGACTTGACGAATCCCAACGTCGCGAAGAGCTTGAACTCGCTCAGCTCACTGAAGAGGTCCACCAGCTTAACGGTAACCAGTCCGAGCCTACAACCCCTCCACACGAGCGCTACGACCCGGCCATTTTTCCTGGCTTCATGGCCCGCCCTAACCGTTACTCCATGTCAAATGTTGCCTCGCCCCCTGGCTATTACAGTCGCCTGGCTCGGGCTTCCCTTCTGCAATCGCACCACCAAGGCCTGGGACTGCAGCGCACTATTGCCTGGGATGACCCGGCCGCCACTTTCCGTTCTGTGCCTGTGTCCCGCCGCAACAGCGACGATGAGGAACGGGAAGATGCCACTATTGGAGGCGGCCTTGGTCTTGGCGGCAGTAGCAGCATATCTGGTCGCTATGATGCGATGAGCTTCCGCCCAACCAGCACGTACGTCACTTAACTTGGAAACTCAAGGGCTAGCAGTATAGCAAAGTTAACTCCCGTGTTCCTCCTTCTCTCCTGTTCCATATACTAACTCTTTCTCCCCTCCTCTCTATAGTAGAACCAACCGCTACTCCATGCCCTCCACCTCTACCGGCCAGTCTCACATCCGCATGCTTGCTTCCGATATGGATGGTCTTGATCAAGCCAACACCGCTCGATTCCTCTTTGGTAGCGAGACCACCTCTAACTCGCACTTAGAATCTGACTATCCGAGAGAGCCTGCCGTGAGTCCTTTTGTTTCATTTCCCTTTCCCTTGGACTGCCCTTTTTCTTCTGATTTTTAAAAGACCATCGTGAAACATGAGACAAAGACAGGGAATCTAAGCAAAAAAGCAAATACACCCGCGAAAAAAACCTACGCGTACTTTGTCTTACTTTGGCCGCCGTTCTTTCATTTCCCCGGTTCCACGAACTCCTGGCCACGCTCACTAACAGCTTGTCTTTGATAGAATCCTGGAATCGAAATCGCCCCTAGCAAACCTACAACCGCAAATGAATCCCTTGGCGCTGGTGACTGGGGCTTTTTAAGTCGCACCCGCTCTAGCTTTGGTGCTCCGTCTCCCATTGGCCCTTCTTCCATGCCAAATTCATTCCGTCGTTCTCTCGACCTCAAATTCCTCACTGAAAATAGTGTTGCCGATTCCTCTCTTGGGAATCCTACCCCGATTAGCCCTCCAAATGGCGCAATCGCATCGCCTGTCGGCAACATGAGCGGTAGCTACACACCTACTGATACACCATCAGCTAAGCCCACCTCTAGCAGCTTGTTCAACCCGATGTCTCGCTTGGGGGGTACCATGACCTCCCGCTCCAATAGCCAGCTGGGAGCAGACAGCCTGCCCCTTGCCCGCGATCAAATGAACAGTGCTAGCACTGGTTCAGCTTCATACCACGGAATGTCTTCTCTTCATGCTGGCGCTGCTCCTTTTGGTCCCTCTGCAGGTGGCCAAGCCAGTCCGCAGTCTGCTATATCGAATGGACACCCCTTCTTCCCCACTTCTACAAGCTTCAATCCTGCCCCCGGCTCTCAGCCTGCGGCCAATGGGCTCATGATGCCCATGCTAGGAATGGGCATGCAGAACATGAGCATCAATACCTTTCAGCCAAACCAACAGCAGCAACAATCGCCCGTGCACCATCAGCAACAACAGAGCTTTACGCCTGCCCACAGCAACACCCAGCCTCATGCGAGCTCCGTGCAGGCCCCTCCTACCAAGACTCAGGCCAGTTACCCCAGCCCTACCCATGGCAGAGATAGCCAGGCACGCGTTATCCAAAGCCGTCGCCAGCAAGAAAACGATGTCAACAACAAGTACAACAACCTTCCGCTTGAAGCTGTCATTGGGCAAATATACCAGCTGTGCAAGGATCAGCATGGCTGCCGCTACCTCCAACGCCGCCTTGAAGAGCACAATCCTGACATAACACATGCTATCTGGACTGAAACTAACCAACATGTTGTTGAGCTCATGACCGATCCTTTTGGCAACTATCTCTGCCAAAAACTCCTCGAATCGTGCAGTGAGGAGGAGCGCACTACCCTCATCCGAAACGCATCGCACGAAATGGTGCCCATCGCTCTCAACCAGCATGGCACCCGTGCCTTGCAAAAGATGATTGAGTTTGTGCACACCGACGTGCAGATTGCCCTAATTGTTGATGCTTTGCGTTTCCGTGTTGTCGAGCTGATCCAGAACATTAATGGTAATCATGTGATTCAGAAGTGTCTAAACAAGCTTAAGCCTGAGGATGCCCAATTCATTTTCGACGCCGTGGGTCACAACTGTGTGGATGTTGGTACTCACCGCCATGGTTGCTGTGTATTGCAGCGTTGCATCGACCATGCCAACGAAAAGCAGCAGGAGTGGCTGATTGCCCGTATCACGGAGGATGCGAATGTGCTGGTCCAGGACCCCTATGGAAACTACGTTGTGCAGTACATCATCGATCTCAACGAGCCTAGCTATACTGAGCCAATGGTAGTCCAGTTCCGGGACTCGATTGGTCCTCTTTCGCGCCACAAGTTCTCGTCCAACGTCATTGAGAAGTGCATCCGATGTGCTTCAGATGTTTCCAAGGATATGATAGTTGAAGAGCTCTTGAACCCCGCTGAGCTTGAGCGCTGTCTGCGTGACGGCTTCGCCAACTATGTTGTCCAAACGGCTCTTGACTACGCCACCCCTGCTAAAAAGTCGGCTCTTATTGACGCGATTCGCCCTATTCTCCCGTCTATCCGATCGACCCCCCACGGTCGCCGTATCGGTGGCCGTATAAACAACATGGACACTCGTGGCATGACCTCCAATGATGGCACTGGGGGTCAGACGGCTCTGCAGCGCAGCACCAGCAATGGCGGAAGCACAAGTGGCAGTGGAAGCGGCAGTGGAAGCAGCAGCACCAGTAGTGGTAGTAGCAGTAACACAGCACATAGCACGGTCAGTGGCGCGCAGAACCAGAATCAGCAGCCGTCTGTCGCATCTGGGTCTGGTGCTAAGGCCGTGGGCACCATTGGTAGCGGAATTTCGTCGACGGTGACATCAGGAACAGCCACGCCCCGTACGGCTGGGGCTGGTAGTGGACTTACGTATGCCAATGGCCTTGGGCTGGGTAGCAGTGGCAATGGCTCACGTATGGGTGGATCGCGTGGGCTGCGTGGAGGCAATGGCGCGTCTGCATCTGCATCTACTACAACTGCTGCCTCTGGAAACGAGGACTGGCCTTGATACCAGTGTTTCCACTTTCTCTTCTTCCACTTGTTCTTTTTCTTCTCTTGATAATTCACCAGTGCCTCCATTCATTGTGGCCTCTCTTGTTATTTTTCAGCCTTGTATCACCACCCTGCAGTCAGAGTCGAGTTCGTGGAGGTATCTTTTTTATTCATCTTATGCACCGGAGGGGAGAGGGAATAGCGAGAGATCCTGGATGATGAGCTACGTCATAAGATCATGTGACATCATCACAAAATAAGCACTCTTTGCCTTTCTACCATTCTCGCCCGCTTCGGCTGTTCACATCACTTTATTCTTTCGCTTTTTTCTTCTTCTGCTACCACTAGCTTTTACGACCTTGGCCACGACTAGATACGATATTTGTCTTATTTTTCTTTCTTGCCTTCTGTCCTCTAATTCGTTTTCTCTTTCTTCCTCGTGTACTACAACAAAACGAGCCGAATATCTTCTTGGTGTTGAGGGCTTTTCTTCCTATTCTCTTTTGTTTTTCCTATTTCTTGCTTTCTGTATCTATCCCGCATCTTCTTTCCTCTTCTTGTCTTGTCTTGGTTTGTTATTGCTGCTTTCTTCTGTATTCGTTACCAATTCTACTTACTTAGTTTTCTTTTAATATCGAACCTGGTGGACTGTATTATAATCCATGCTGTGTATATGAATATGGATAGCTAAGAATTCTTCGTGGAGGGGGGAAGCCTCAATGAAGACAAAAGTGAACATAGGATACAGAGGCTGACGACCGTCATGCTATTCTCAAGCAATGCTCTACCGTATTTCTTGACCTAGTTCTTGCGAGCTCACAAATATTCTGCGCCCTTTCCATCGCTGATATTTTGACATCCTGAAGTTGTATCCTGACAGAGGCAGATGTGGTACTTATCTAGATGTCCATGCCTAGATATGCCTGTTAGCATTCTATGACAAAATTGCGTCGACTTATAGTACTACTATCACTTTATATATGCTTCATCTAATTTCGAAGTAATAGACTTCGTACTTTTGCCATGACGGTCCTTGATTTAGACTGTATGTGATAGTATTGGGATGCTCCTATTAAGCCCATCATGGCCTGTTATGAGGCGGTGGCTGGAAACTGGCTGATGAGTGGGAATGCGTAGGTCTGTGAGAATTTAGTTTGGCTATATTGACATATCCTTGGACCTCTAAGAGAAGTCCCAAGGAACCAGAGCAAAACAGGGACCACATCAGCGTCGCCAACCTCAAACCTTTTCTTGACTTGGAATGCAACAATCGGGCGGAAGTAGACGATAGCGGATGAAATAACGTAGGAGAGGAACTCAAAATTTGTGGAAAGGCTCATCCCCTCTATAGATATGCAAGTGCCCGCCTTTACACCCTTGAGAAGTATCAGTAAAGTTTTACGGAAGATCCAAGGAGATATTCATCCCCTTACCTGTCGATTGTTGCACCATTGGGCGCAGGTGAATCAAATGCTGTTTCACACCTTGCAGTTAGGCCCAATTGGCATGTGAGTTACCTAAACTTTGCCCCTTAGATGCACATGGGCTTCCCGGCTAAATCGCCTTATATCTGTGATGGTGAGTGGGCTTTGAAAGACATAGACTTGGGGCCTTCTTACAACCCATGCCGTACCGAACAAGAAGAGATCTGAGTTCGTGTCATCAACACATTACATCTAGTTAGGTTAGCATGTGGTTTTGGAACGCGGGAGGCCTTTTCTCATTCCTAAGATTACACTGAAAACCAAAAGATGATCGAGTACTTGATTATCAACAAGCCTGAACCTAACATATATTCGGTTCCACCGCATTGCCTGTTGACAGATCAGGAAACCCTTGATGCACACTATCAAAACCTGATCGATCAAGTTGGAGGCTCACAATATCCCTCCTTCTCCGAGGGTGGCCTAGCGGGTCCTCGGTTCACCATCTTTATTATTTACTGGTGGACTCTACGGAAGAAGAACCCAATATGCTATTATGTGCTCTTCAAAGAGCCTTATGAGATCTCGCTATAAAAAGGAGGAGAATAACCTTTCTGTACAGCTTGTTACCCTTCTACTGGCTTTGGCGGAACTGGTACCCTCACCTCGGCTTGGGTTTCCAGAGATCGAGTGAGGAAGGGTAATCGACTACATTCTATACAACTGAATAGTCTGGTCTGACATACCCTATTAAAAGACAGGGACATCTCGCCTATCACCAAATACACGATGATCTCAAGAAAGTTGGCCTATCGCCGACTTGGCAGTGTGCTTACAAGATAGAAAGCATAGCACTAAGGTTAAGCAACCTCCCCGACAAGACGAAAAAAGAAAGGCGTGTCACTGTGATTCCATCCCGGCTCCTATGTGTATCCTATCTTCAAGAACCCAAGATATGAGAAAACATACAGTTTAAGTGGCACTCAGACTGATTAGAAAACGAAAGGCGGAGCCATTGATGCAGATGGGAGAGTATTATCCATTTGAAGACATGGATAAACGAGCCTTAGATGCATGCAAATATAGCTTAACTAGGTTCTAGAAGTGTGATAGAAGCTCCCTGATAAGGGATGAAGAAAGTATGTTCCATCCATTGCCTTTTGATGGTTACTGTGTGTATACTAACGGTTATCCTTGATATTTCATATGGGAGTTGGTGATCATGTCCTCAAAGCAATATACATAAGCACACTCACTTATTTTTAATCAAGTACACGGGTTTCCTTCGGCTTCAAGTTTGGACACAAGGTTTCCTTTTCTTGCTGCTATAGATTATAACCGCATTGGCCTCCTCTCCATTCGCTTCCTAATTTAAATGTTATGTACAACCAAATCCAAATATCAAACTGTAGAAACGGACGTTATTTATGGACGCTTACTCGGAGTAAGCATGAAATCGATTTAGTCGCATTGAGATTGCCACATACGTTGGTTTTAACCTTCTAAGACTGGAAGTTCTTGAGATAACAGTAAAAAACAATCGTGATCTGATGACAGAGAACGCTACGCTAAAACAAAAGGAAAAAATAAGAAACAATACATGAATGGGGTAAGAGAGATCAACACCGTGACCGACCAACAGTCTCGTCTCCTCGGAATACACCAAGAATGAAGGAAGAAAAGAAATGCTACTTGTACGCGAAATGTTTGTTTCCTTTGTTGAACCCTCTTTTTTTTTGATTGGGCATATACCCGAGCGATCTACTCCTATCTGCCAAATCACTTTTTTATCCATCAAACTAATTGTAGAAGCCTTCGTCAAGCATAGTAGAACCCTTTCCTAGCCCACAGCAATGGCCATGGCCCATTGGTGATCCCATACACTTCCCCAGCTTCTCAATAGCAGCGACGGTAGTGATGGCAGATGGCAGACACTGCGAAAAGAACTGAGGCACCAACAGCACCACAAGAGCTGAGCTGCCAGGCCACCGTTCTCAACGCATTTACCGGTAGCGCCACAGAGACAGGGTGTTGTGTCTCTTCCAGGTCTTTCTGCGACCGGCAGTGGTCTTGGTGTACTTGTGGCCCTTGTTGAGACCACGCGAGCGCTTGCCAGTGGAGGTGAGGCCACGGGCCTCGCGGTGCTTGTGGACAGGGTTGCAGATCCAGTTGATGCGGGCATCCTGGCGGATGGCCTTGTGCTGGGGGTCGACCAGAATAACCTCGAAGTACTTGTAGGTCGAGTCCTGGTTGATCCAGTAGGAGTTCAGAACACGCAGGTTGGCGCAGCGGCGGCCGACACGCTCCTCAGCAGTGGCGCGCAGAGAGCGCTGGTACTTGAGCTGGTTGACACCGTGGTTGGTGGGCTTGCCTGCAAAGGAGTTAGTGCTCTGTCATGTCTATTACTGACGAGAATAAATGGGGAAAAAAATATAACTTACCATAGGTGGCACCCTTGGCGACGGGCTTCTTGCGGCCACCGCGGCGGACACGCACGCGGTAGACAACGTAACCCTGCTTGGCCTTGTATCCCAGGCGGCGGGCCTTGTCGGGGCGCGAGGGGCGCGAAGCACGGTGAATGACGTTCAACTGGCGGAGCTATATTGATGCACTCTCAGCATAATGTTCAACGAGTGTATAGCAAGGATGAAGGGTGGTGAAATCCACAATCCAGTAGTTCCCCATATCGTCCTCTCGACACCATGGCGTTCATCTCTAAGACTTCATGTTTCAGAAGGCTGCATAGACGTCTTGCCGCAGTGTCGACGACATGGTTTGCATGCCGGCATGGATTACAGCCCAAGAGCATCCACATATTGGTATCACGATATTTGTATTTCGGACTCGGATCGAGTGGTGGTTCGGTTTAACATACTTCCCAGCAGCGAACACGGAGCAGAAAGCGGATGATATCCGACTGCTTGCGCTTCTGAAGCTCTTCAACGTACTTGAGGGCACCCATTGTGACTAAGAAAGTGGAAGTTAGCGTCTAAATTATGCTAGCTAGCAAGGGCGCTATCAAGAGATGATCGGTGAATTGATAGCGATGGCATCGGTAGAAATCTTGATGATGACGAGGTTGAAACTGTTGACACTGATCGAGAGTTGGTTTTGGTGGCTGAGGGCCACGGCTTGGGAAGTTTTTCAGCTAGCCCGCCCCTGTCACCAATAATAGAGATGACGACCGAGAGCGTCCGGATACCCATGGTTTATGAGACGAAAATTTCCAACTTTGACCATTTCTTCAGAATGTCGTAGTTGTTGTCATTGTCGTTGGAGATTTGCCTCAACATTCAATAAACAGTAATCGTCGAAGTAACTCAACCGCCATCAATTCACCTCAAGCTAAGCGCCTCTTCAATCTTTAAACAAACGTACCTGTATGTGGGCCGGAATAGAGACTTTTGGTTGACACAGATTAAGTGGGATAGAAAGATGAAGAAAAATTGGCCTGCCAAATAAGTTTGTTCAAAATTTCAAAATTTCTGGTGGGTGGCGTTTGTGGGTTTTCGCTGTTCAAATGTGGCTTAGCGCCCTAGGGCAGACCTTTGAAAGTGGGGTGCTTGAGCCCTCCTCGGTCAGACCCCACTTATTAAATCTATGCCGCTCTTTACACCGCCAATAAGAAGGTTATTCATGGTAGTACAAAACTACAAGGATAAGATCGTATAAATTATAAATGATCAGGTTAATCAACATCTATCGTCCAAGAAATAAGAAGAAACTAGATTATAATTTACTAACAAATCTATGCTATAACTTCAGCTACAGACTCCAGTGCATCCCATAGCCCCCAAACGGCCTGCCCCCATGACTTTGTCTGTAGCTCCTTCAAGCTCTCCAAAAACAACAGGGGCGCAATGGCCTTTTCCTTTTCGTTCAAGCCATCCATCAGCTGAGAGTATGCTCTACCAGGCTCAAGTTCTGCAGAAATATGTGCCTGGAGTATCTTCTGGCCAAGCTGCTTGCCAAGACCAATTATCTCATCAACTTCGTCCCAGTCTTTGTTCCAGCGCTCGATGGGTACTTTAAGATGGTACTTTTTGAATTCTTCTTTCACATCGTTGTAAATCGTACTGACACTTCGGGCATGGTTGACGATATGGGCGATATCTTTCCCAGCCTTTTGGGCGCCTGGAGCACCGGCATCAAATGAATTATCTAGGCCGTTCATCTGCATGATGATAGACTCATATACATCATGAACTTGACATACTCTGACGTAAATGTTAACACATTAGACTGTAAAAGTAACCGGCATACATGACTTACAGTTTCTGACTCTCGTTCTTGAGTTTGGAAATGAGTGCTTTGTTTTCATGACCAATTGACGTCTCGGATTCAAGTAATGACTCTTGAGATTCAAGCTTCAACTGTTCTAACTGTTTCAATTGAGCGCTTTGTATCTTTGTCGCCATGAGTGAGGACCTGATGGAGGATGGTTAGCATACGAATAATTTGTAAAGGGGCTAGATCGCACGAATGCTTACAGACTAGTTTCCTTGAGCTTTTTGCTGCTAGCTTTTATCTTTTGCTTTTTTGCCGGCCTCTCCCCCGGTGTTGAAGCCTTTCGAGCTTTGCTTTTTCGCTTGCTAGTATTTTTAGTCTCCTTGGTTTTCTCAGTGCTATCAAGGAACTGCGTCAAGAACTTCATTGACTCTTCGATGGTCGAAATACCTGAGTCCGCAGTGGATTTCTTCGATCGGCTCTTCTTCGTAGGCTCCCTTGCCTTGATACTAGTTGGCTTTGACCCGTACTTCGACTCAGCCTTAGAGTTGATAAGATTGAAAGTCTCACCCGTAGAAGCCTGTACAGCTTCTAGGTCAACTGAGACATCGGAATGATGAAGTGTCCGAGCTCGCGGGGGGTTGTGCTTCTGCCTTTGTTTCCTATACTGAATGGGCTTTGTCTTCGCTACCTTAGTTGGGGATTTCATTTTGGAAATGCCTTCCTTGTTTGTCTGGGGCAAATTGGAAGGAGGCGAGATCTGATCGCTTAACTTTTTTGCTTGGTTTGTTTCGGTTAGTTCCTGCACCGGGGCAGTATCTCCCTTCTGAGCCCGAGTAACAGCTCTTCCCTTGGCAGGCGAAGGCATCTTTTTCTTGGTCCATTGCATAAACTCGCCATCTGAATCGCCATCAAGATCTGAGCTCCCGGATGCCGACTCTTCATCGCTAGAAATAAGAATAGCAGGATTGTCCTCTCTGTTCGGCTTAAAGATGGGCTCAAGAGGTTTCTTTTCTTCCCTAATTTCAACTTTAAGACCCCCTCCACGGGTGGGCGAAACTTTTGGGGATTTCCTACCCAAAGTCACGGAATTCCCCATTTCCGCAAAAGGGGCTTTAGGATTCTGGATGATATCTGGTTTGTATGTTTGGTTTCTGTTTTGAGATTTGATCAAAGGCAACGTGGGGGGTGTCGGTGTGGCATCCAGCTCGATATGACGCTGCACTTTGACTGGGCTTGATGGGACATCCCAAAGTTTCTCATCTTCGTTTAAACTAGCTCGAGTTGAAGTGATAGAAGTAGATTGGACAATGGGCTTCCGAAGAGGCCGATCACGTAGACTTTGCTTGCCCATACCGTAGGTATTTATGACGGGTGAGCGAAGGTATGAGCTGGCATCTATCGCCTTCTCCCCTTCAATTTCGGCTGGCTTCTCTTCTCCTATGCTACTGAGCAGCTCTTCTCGTAGAGTCCTAGTCATTAAGGCGCCTCTCATAACCGGGCTGCTGTCTTGAGGTAACTTGGGTGAAAAGAAAAGCCGCTGGTCGCTATATACCTTGAGCTTAGGTTTGGGTGTGCTAATGCTACTGCTACCAGCACCAACAGCCTGAACAGGCTTCTTCCGGGGGCTGGCCTGAGGCTTGCTTGTTTCACACGGTGGTGGCAGGCGGTGTGCCTTTGCTTTGGCCAAGCTATCAACCGAGGCCCGGATCGCATCCATGCCAGGCTTCTCAGGAGAGGCCTCGGATGAAGATCCAATGAATTTTGTGCTTGGAGCTTGGTTGGCTTGCATATCTTTTAGCGGCGAGCGAGGCGGAGAAACTAATGCTTTTGCTTGAGCCCGTGTCCGTGTTCTTGTCAAAGGAACTTTGCGTTGATCATGATCATGGGAGGGGCTCTTGATGGCTGATGTGGGCGGAAGTGGCGCAGCTGTAGATGTCGGTGGACTCATCGGCTTTGCTGCCGCAGTAAAGCCTTTACTGCTGAGGAGATCTTCTAACTCTATACCTGAATCAGCAAAGAAATGTCCTGCCGATTTTTCTAGGGGAAAAATCATGAGTATATAAAACAGACAGCCATACCTCTCGTCTTTCTTTTGGGCTTTTGTCGAGGCGCCATTTTGCATTCTCTTGCTTTTTCCGCGATGTATAGACAGAGACAGAGAGAAAAGAAGAGTAGAGGGAACGGAATAGGAAAAGTTCTTGTTCAGACGAAAAATTCTCATTTTAATTTTGTGGTCAAGCACGAGAATCGAGTAGCTGCAATATGTTGTAGTTCTAATTTAGGAAGGAACTCGTACAACACATTGTGTCTCCTGTCATGTTAGTCTTCTGTTACACAGGCCATCCTGACATCATAAAGCGAAAAGGAAGGCATTTGACAACTCACATATGCATGGCTTGATCTACTCATGTATGATGATGGATTTAGTTGTCAAAAATATTATTAGAAACATAATACAAAATAAATTTAGAACAAATGTAACAACGCTTTCTTTCAGTCAACGCCAGGTTAATGATAATCGTAGCCTATCTGTCATTCTATACACAAGAAACTAGGCACCAAGAAGAACAACGGGTCTATAAGGAAAGGGCTTTTGATGGTGATGCATGTTTGAAATATCCAACGGCGAATTCCAGCCCATATCTAGTACGGCATTTCTGCCTCTTGAAAAGTCAAAATGGTCAAGACAACACATAGGGAAGGCTATACACTCCCAAAGACGAAAAGCTGATTTTAGGGGGCCAACAAAGTACAAAGCAAAGGCATCAAAGAAAAGGATAACCCAAGATTGAGCCAAAATGGAGGAATCAATAAAGTATAAGCGAAAATAAAGCTCAAAAATGAAGCGTGACGGACAATTGACGATTTTGCAACTACACAGTTCTTCATAAATCAAGCCATAAGTTGGTATTATGCAGAAAATAGAAAAGAAACCAAGCATACAATCATGTCTATCGGCATGTCTTTAAGGATGTGCGTGTGTTGTGTTGTGTAAGTGTAGGGCATAGACTTGTAGAAGGGAAAACAGAACAGGACAAAAAGACGGACAAAAGAGCAAGACTAGGAAATAATATATGTAGCATACAAAAATGAAAACAATCGCAACAAGGTGTAGTACTAGATAATAAAGAGAGGTGAGGTGCGGAGGATAGGACAAAAAATAAAGAATAAGAATGACAAGAGGAAAACAGAGAAGCAGGCAGGTGAGAATTAGGAATACCAAGAGGTAAAAAAAAGCAAGAAAAGGAATAAAGGGAAATGAAAGAGAAAAGAAAAACGCCAGTGAGACATACCGACGTCCCAAGTCATGTACAAAGAGAACGTCTACCGCTCGTCTAAAAATGTTGCAGAAAACAACCAAGAATAATGAAAGAGAACATCTGTTGAAGGCCGACCACAAGTGTATAGGGAAAGAGAGGAAGGGGAGAAGACGAATTTAACAAGAGGAAAAGAAAGGAAATCAAAGAATAAAAAGGAAAAAGACAAATGTAAAATGTCAAATACGAAAGATAGGAGAGCAAAAGCTTAGACAGCCACAAGTTTCCTAAAGAGCCCTTCTCGATGATGCAGTACACCAAAAACTAGCCCTCCTCTTAACGCGAGTTCATCGACAGGCTCTGAAAGGCATTAACCCAGTCTGAATGTCCGCTAGGCGATGCCGACCCGGCTACACTCATCATCTGCTGTGTAAGCATATCGCTATTTCTAGCATCAGTGTTCCATGGTGTGCTGGGACTGGGACTATGACCCGGGCCAGAACTAGGTCCATGGGCATGGCCGGGGCTTGGGCCTTGAGGGATGTTTGGGCTAGCACCAGAGCCAGCACCATACGGGCTCGGAGCGCCTCTAGGAGCATTGCCGTAGTTGGGGTATTGAGAAGCGGTAATAGGGTTAACATTAACGCCAGAGCCAGGGATAGCAGTAGGGAGAGAGCCATTAGTGTACATGCTGCTTCCAGTGTTCATGCCACCTCCGGTGTTCATGCCGGACATAGATACGTGCATGGGTATATTGGAAAATTTAGGCTGTATGTGGCGAGCAATAGAGCGTTGTTGCTGAAGCTGCTGCTGTGACTGATGATGCGGCTGTTGTTGTTGATTTCCCGATTGTTGCGTTGTGTTGGAGACCTGTAGGTGGGGCTGAGCAGCATGCTGGTGTTGGTGTTGGTGCTGGTGTTGATGCTGATGCTGGTGCTGATGCTGATGGTGCTGATGGTGCTGCTGGTGCTGCTGCTGGTGCTGCTGGCCTAGGGCTTGATGGTGCTGTTGCTGTTGTTGACCCTGAGACAGATGCTGAGGGGTAGCATGCTGCAGGGGGTGTTGCCCTTGCTGTTGGGTCTGCATATGGCTATGCTGCTGAGAGGATTGACGGCGATCAGCGCTGGCAACGCCGCTTCTCCCTGTGCCCACAGCACCCGGCCCAACACCGCTTGGAGCCTGGAGTCCAAGGGTAGGACTAGCAAACGACGCCGGATTGATAGCCGACATCCAAATCCGAGTCTTGTAGATCTTGAAAAGATCAGTAACCAGTGAGTTGAAGTTGATGTAGGAATCAGCAAAGTAGTAAAACGTCAGCTTTTTCCAGTCCATCTGGAACTCGGCATCCAGGATCTCCATATTGAGTCCATGCTCCTTAACTTTCTGCATGCATATCCGCTTAGCCTTGGCCTCGTTGCCTTCTTTTTCACGGAGAGCACTAATCTCATGATTTTGGGCAAGACGCTTGATCAGTTTAGGCTTAAGCTCGTTAGACACGGGCTCTTGCATATGGTGCTGCTGGCCAGGGGGACCCATTCCACCTATGGCACCAGGCTGAGCCATTCCAGGCCCACCAGTGATGCTGATAGGGTTGTCCTGTGCAGCTTTTGCATTTTGGGAATACATCATAAGCCACTTGTACTGCTCCTCGGCATAGTGTTCCTTTAGTTCTTTGGCAGTCTGCCAGTCGACGCCAATCTTTGCCACGGTGCCGAGATCAGTGCCACGATCCGCTTCGACAATGACGAGGTCGCCTGGCTTAACAGCGAGTCCAGTTCCATCTTGTATGTAGAAGACGTCGGCGCGCGCGCACTTAAATAGGACAATATGAAGCAGCTGGTTGTGGCGCGGCTGTGAGATGGGAAATGCATTGTGGTTAGGAGAGGCGGTACGTCCGGAGAAAGGGTGCATAGAGTATGGAGTGGGATAGGGATTAGGAAATCCACCATGTTGCATCGGTTGTTGAGGAGACGTAACGAGGCTCGGATTCCCAGAAAAGTAAGAGACACCTATACCAGGGCAAAAGTATTTAATATTAGCATCAACAATAGGTAGCACAAGGATTACTTTTCAAGAATCGAATTACGTACCATTGTTGTTAGAATTTTCATACGGATAACCAAAGTCTTGAACAGATTTTGTTTCGGGAATCATGGCTTGTTCTAAAGCAGTAGCCTGGGCCTCTGTCATAGAAGTTATAGATGGTTGGCGGGTTGGAACGTTAGCGAATGAATGGCGGCGGCTCTGAGGAATGTCACCAAGACCTCCAAAGCCCAGAGACGATTGCCAAAAGGCTCTCTGCTTCAGGCTGTCATTCTTGCGAGGCTCGGTGGGGAAACCAGAACGATAAGCAGTGGGGATAGTGTATTCACTAAGACGACGACCCATAGGCTGCTTCTTCGACATAGCATCAACAGTATCAAAAGTTTCGTCTAGCTCATCAATAGCGTAATCAGAGGGCTCTTCGGGGCGGAAAGCAGTGGCAGGGCCAGAAGCACCATAGGCAGAAGACGTGCGGGGGCGAGGGCCTGCACGAGCTGCTGCTGCTGCTGCATTCTGATATTGCTGTTGCTGCTGACGCAGCATGGCGTTTTCACGCTCAAGCTTCTCGATAGTCTTAGCCTCGATAGATTGAAATAATGGGGAGGCGGGATCAACGTTCTCATCATCATCATTGTCGTCATCAACCTCCTTAAGCTTTCCTAGGCCGTTCTCGCTCAAATCGCCAAGCATACTAGGACGCGATGCCCGATGATGAATTCCAGAGTGTGGGGGGCGACTTCTGTTTCCAATGATACCAGCAGATGCCACAGTCACAGGGGAATGTGACTCAAGTTGGCCGACCGAGTATGACTGCGACCGATGGGTCTTAATCGTAGGCTGCAGGGGAATCGTGAAGGGAAACGAGGGCTGGTTTGAGCCAGTGACAGTAGCGGTACCATTGCCAACACTGGTACTAGTGTTAGTGCCGGTGACAGTGCCAGAGCCGGGGACATTAAGAACAGAAGAAGGCTGCGCAATGACGCCCCCGGTAGAGGCAGAAACTGAAGCCGAGGCTGAGGAAGAGGCGGTATTGGTAGTGTCTGTGAGATAGGCGGTTGAGGTAGGTGAGGAGAGATGCTCAGCAAAACGAGCAGAAACGTCTTTGCGGTCGCTAGGGACGGAATTTGCGGCATTTGTTGCGGCCGCTGTAGAGGCAGAAGAATTAGCCGCGCCAGTAGACGAAGAAGTTGTGTTCCATATGCCGCTAGCCCAGGGAAACTGACCGGCACGCTGGAGACCGGCAGAGGCCGGATGAGTGCCCCAGGTAGAGTCAGTTCCGGGCGTGTTGGGATGAGACGTGGTAGGCGACATATTTATAGCGTTGGCAAAGGAGCCTTTGCGTGGAAGACCAGACATCAGGGGCGACGAAGTATCCGTCAGCCACGAAGTACGGCGGGCGGGCTTAGCGATGATGGAAGCGGAGGTGGAAGTAGACGTGGAGATAGGGGGATGAGGTGCGGCAGTCGACAGCGATGATGATAACGCAGCAGTGGTGGCAGTGATAGCAGCGGCAGTTAATGAGGATGATAAAGACGAGGGATTCAGGGGGGTAGCCGTCAGGGTCTGGGACAGCGAAGACGAGGTCGTGGAGTAGGACAGCGAAAGGGGATCTAGGGAGGTGGCAGAAGGGACGGCAGCGGAACGGACAGCAAGATGATGCGCATCAGACTCGTCGTCGCTACTCGCAAGAGCCTCGGAATCAGGAGTTGAGGTGCGGCCTAACCGTTCCCGCAAATGGGCCTGAGCCTGGTTTGCAGCAGGGGCAAAGGAAAAGCCGGAGCCAGGGGCAATAGAAAACGGCGTGGACGAGGACGAGGGCGACGAGGACGAGGGGGGCTTGTTGAGGCCGGATGGCGACAAGTGAAGACTGCCCGATTTGTGGTGAGCAGATATGGAACTCATTTGTCCAATAGGGAGGGAGGGGGAAATAAGAGAGAATATCAGAGGAAGGTCGCCAGTTCGGAGCAATTCAAACCCAAGCTATAAACGTGCAACTGCAATAATGCGTGCGTTATTTCGTGTGGTGTTTGATTATGTGTCGTTCTCAAGGACAATGACAATGGCAGTCGGTCGTCTTTCTAGGGCTTTTGCTTTATCGATGATTAAAAAGAAATAACGGCGGGTTTTGAGGAATTGCTTGTTGGATTGGCACTGGTCCCCCGAAGCTGAGACCGAGGATGGAAAGCTTGCCTGACTTGGCTTGGGGAGGGGTGTGCGAAAGGGATCGTGGTCAAATCGAGGGGGAAGGAGAGGGGAGAACGTTCGGATGCGAATCTTGAATCGTATGACGTGGAGCTTTGGTGGAGATGATTTCTTAGGCGTTGAGTTGGCGTCTATTGTAATGTGAGAGAATAAAAAGAATAAAAAGAGAGACAGCCGTGAAAAATTAAACAACAGCCATGAGAATTTGAGGGCAGGGGAAAGAAGAAAACCAGGTGTTGAAGGGGAAAAATAAAGAGACGGATTATCTTGAAATGTCTATTAAAGAAGGGCAGGCCAAGCAAGAAGCAAGAAGAGAAGTTAGAGAAGGGGGAAAAAATGAGGAAAAGAAAATAAAAAGAACAAGCGAGACAAATAGAAACAAGATGAGGAAGAGGAAGGCAAGACAGGACAGGACAGACAGACAGACAGACAGGAAGATTGATACAGAGACAAGAGAGAGACACCTAACAGCCTTTGAGTGCTATATTTTGGCCATGTCCAGTGGAAGCCGCAGCCTCATAGCGCTACGAGCCCCTGTATTCTTAATAGCGACCCCTGTACAAAATCAGGCTGCACCACAACTCTCTCAACTCTCTGCCTGCCATTCTTTTTTATGCTGCCAACTGCCCATATTTCACTATAACTCTCTCTGTCTTGTTCCAGCCGTGGTGTAAGAAATGACAACTCATTATTTTCCTATTCTTCTTCTAGTCTAGTACGCTTAACCAGCGGCCATCACCTGTTCTCTTATCGTGAGGCCAGAAGCACGCTATCCACATATAAATCACCAGATTTGCCAGTAAGCAGCAAGCACCCCAGGTCGAACCAGCCCTCTGTAAATACAGGTCTCCTCCCCCACAAAGCTTCTCTTCAGGGTCTCTATGCCCCCTGTCTGCTCTCCCCTTCTCTAAAACCACTAAACTTGCTTGTGGCGTAGAACAACAAGGCCCTGTGATCTAGAAGAACCATCTTGGTTTAGCCTAGCTTAGCTTAGCTCAAGTTTGGCCAGCCAACAGTCAACGAACGGCCAAGTTGTCTTGTCTTGTCTGTCAGATGGGCAAAAAAGTAAACACATGCACCACCCAGATTAACTACAACTTACTACCAGAAGCGGAAAGCAAGGTTGGCCCTGTTCTAGGCTTCTTCAGAACCATTGTATGCGCCGCATAACAATATAATCTTGCACCAGATCATGGTAAGGGGACAGAGGCGCATATCAAGTTCATTAAAGAGTGTAGCTGGCAGCAAGAATGTACCGTCCATTGACAAGCCCTTGTGAAACAAATTTGGTCGATAAGAGAACAATAACAAGGGCCGGTTGGCTTAAGGCCCTGCTGACTTACTCGTACCTGAATATGAAGCCAAAGGCAGGAGCAAGCAGCCATAGAAAAACCACAGGCCCAAAACAAAAAAAGGCCCCAAGATGAGGAGTGACAAGTTACTTGCATACGAGCAAGGAACCCGCTCCTCTCCCCTCAAGCCAAGCAAAGCAAAGCAAAGCGAAGCGAGCGAACAAGCAAGGAATGTAACCCTTGTCAGCCAAGTGTCAGAAAATCCACTCAAGCTACGCAACGCCAGAACAGAAAGAAAGTTTCAACACAGGCAGAATCAAGAACAGCAAGAGAAGAGACGAGATAGACCGGCGGCCGATAAGAGGAAGATATGGGGGGGGGCACTCAGCCAGGTGATATCTAGATACTACGGAGACAAATATATGGCCGAGGTGTGGGCGAGAGCGTAGGGAAGAGACAAGCAGAGGAGAGGAAGAAAAAAGAGAATAGTAGCAGCAATGAGACAAGAAAGATCCCAAGACAAACAAGGCAAGCTCGGGAGCAAAAAAAGGTCTCGAACAATTTCGAGAAACAGGACTCCTCACGTGCGCCCTGAAGAGGCGCATAGAAATAACTGACTAGCGAGTCCGCCCGACTTATCTGCCTAGCCTTGACACTGGCTAACTTACCAACCCAACTGCGACCTGCAACAGTTAAAGTTACAACTGTGACAGCAAACGCATAGTGATTTCAGTACCTTGACCCCCATTCGCGGCTGGCTCTTGCCTCTCTGCCTCTCTGTGCTTTAATAGGTTACGAGGAGGAAACAAGATCTGGCAGATGATGGGCCATTGTTTTGTTCACCATCTTGCCCCCCCCCTCCCAAAATTGTAAATTGATCTTCTCTCTCTCCAGTTACGACGGGGCACTGGCATTTGTTACTCAATGACTCCTGCCGTTTATTGTTCTGTTCTCTGTTGATATTGCATTTTCAATAATGCGGGACCACGGGGTATCGGCCATGGGCCATAGGTCGCAAGCCACAGGCCACGCACATTTACATAGTTCTTTACACACATGCTACGGGTACGTGCTTCTCTCTTTCCCCTCAGCAAACTTGTTTTGTCCCGTATCTTGCCCGTCCTCTTGTCCCCTTTAAGCTCCCTTTGAATTCTGTCTTGGTTGATAGCTGGCTGGCTGGCCCTGCAACAGCCCGTTCAACTTCAAAGCGGCGGTCCGTGTGGCTCATCTAGCGCCAAAAGCTGGACGTTGCCCTCCCTCCCCCCGCCGATTTAATCTCTTGCCCAACCGCTGCCATATTGTTACTACTTATACCACTACTTCTATTACTGCAGGCCTGTCCTAGTGTTGCAAACCCTCCAAATCCCTGCCCTCTTCTTGCTCTCTCCAAATCGCCTCTTGGCCATCAGCAGCTTCAAACCAGTGTCAATCCCACTTGGAGCTGAGACCAAATCCCAATATTAAGTCAATCACGCCTCCACCAATGACGATTTTCAGTCCGAATATCAACGTTAAAATATACGTTCAAGTTCTAGTTTAAAGTTCAATCCGAAATCCAGAACCCCTAACCCTAATTTATCGGGGTTCTCGCGACAAAAAAAAATGTTCCCCTTGGAAATAAGGCATAGAATAAGAAGGCACATAATGGTTAAGTCAAGTCCGCCACATCGTCACATGTTCTATATATTATGTCTCCTTTTTGTCTTCATTTTCTAACTAAGACATTGGTCAAATGAAGAAAGCTCCGGGTAGACAACACAAACAAAGCGAAGAAGAGGGGGTACTCAAAATCTGGGGAAAAGAAACCAAGGCGAATGTTATCATCAGTGTCGGTTCTCCTTATTTTCCGAGCCAAGCTTTACTATGTATTATTCCGCTTGTTACTAGGTAGCCGTAAACCCTAAGAGACACCCTATTCAGTATTGATTGAGATAATAGGCAAATTGCGAAAATCCTTCCGTCACACTCTCATCGTAAGAAAGAAAAGAGAGTGAGAAACGCTGATTTTTAAAGCTCGTTGTTTTTAAATAATTATTGCACATTGCCAGCCAGCTTTATTCGCGGTAATATGGCTTATTTGAAACGCACCACGCACTGTGCCTGGCGACTAGTTAATATATACCCACACAGTGCACATACAATGCCAACTGTGTATTCATACAACATCGTCAGGGTCGCCTGTGTCTACTTTCGCGTTTGAACGTCAAGTCAACTTAAAACTATTGAAACCATTGCTTGCGAGGGGTTATTTGAGGCGATTACATGCTACGATACGCTACCACGTCATAATTATCGAAGCCGATCTTTTCTGACATACCTCTTGGCTTTACTTTTCTCCCCCCTTTTTCCACTGAAAAGAAAAAGAAACTGCGTATTGGTTTCGTTTGACTATGGATGCTCCCACAAACCCAATGGGCTCTGTGCCTGAGCTGACGCCGCTGGAGCAAGAAGTACTGGAAGAGTACGAGCGGCTTTCGGACAATATGAAAAAGGCAAATAACCATACCTTTCAGCCCTTCAGAGGATAAGACTGGCTTTAGCTAACTGCCCACTGTAACAGCTTTCTACCATTCTAGAAGACCTTGCAGCTAATCCCAGCACCGCAATTCTTGACGGCCTGCGTGACTTGGAGCGCAAGACTAGCCTGGTGTTTACTGCGCTTAAGAGCAGTGTCTACAACATTGTTTTGCAGCAGGAAATGCAGCAGCAGGAAATGCAACAACGCCAGGACGAGATGGAGCATAATATGGAGATGGACACGGAGATGGAGTGGGATGAGGGCACAATGCAGTGACGTGTGAACTGAGCTAGGGGGATTGAGTGTCTGGGCTGGGCCAGGCCGGCTTGACTTGGCATGGTTCGAATTAAAAGGCGCCGGGCTACTTGGCTGGTCAAGCGTGCAATAAACCAGAGAGGGAAATGTCACAGAAATGGCCACCAAGAGGGAGAGACCGCCTCATACATGTATCATGAGACCAATGAATGCACCATGGCAGGCAATTCCAGCTGCAACCATATGGTACGACAAGCCATATGACTACTTCTGTGTCCTCTCCGATCTGCTCGCACAAAAGCACCACTCCATCAACGTCATTCTAAACTGGGCGTACACTTTTCATTCTTTTCTCTATTTGAACAAACAACGGGCGCGACAGCGAAAACAAGGGATGTATACAACGGAGCCAGCTAGCTGCCCAAGAAGCTGCTGCCGTGATGTCGTTGATATCCAAGGATGAAACAAGGAATTTCCTGTTTCCCCCCCGTCAAATCACCGAGGAAGCAAAGGAAATGAAAAAAAAAGGACGATAAACAACAAAAAAGGAAGAGAATAATACAGTTATACAGTTATTTAGTACACATTGCCGCCGAAGTACACCTTGCGCACGTCAACTAGTTTCTTGCCACGGCCACGAGCAATCTCCTCCGGGTCGGGCTGGTTTGTCAGTGCCTGAAAGACTGCCTTGACTGTGTTCATGGGGTTCTTGTTGCGCGGGATTATGGCTGAGAGATCGTGGATGCCAGCGGCACGGCACATTTCAAAGATACGGTGGGAGACACGCAGACCGAAACCTGGAAGACGAGGAAAGAGAACAGAAAGTTAGCGAATGTGGAAATCGGGCTGTAGGAATTAGAGAGAAGAAAGAAGGGAGACGGGAAGGGAAATACGACTTACCGGGTGGGCGGGCACGCAGCTCAACTATAGTGCCTGAAATCTTGGCCTTGACTGTTCCGTAAATTGTGCGGTTCTCGTACCGCCGGATGGGAACCATGTTCTGAATTGCCAGCATTTTGGCCGTGATTGTAGCCACCATGGGGTCCGTTGACTTGGCCTGCCCAACGCCCAGCCGGCCATCACCATTACCTGCAACAGCAAACACTGAGACGGAGCGCACCTTGCCCAGACGCGTCTGGTTGTGGACATTGCGAACTGAAAGCACCTTGGTGATGACTGATAGCAGATCTTGCACCTGTAGGCCGGTGCGCTGCTTGAGTGCCGTATACTCGCCAGTCTCGTCGAGGCCCATGTCATCCGGGTCCTCATCCTTTTGGTATTGACCAGCCATCTCGCCAATTTTGCCTAGTTCATCGCCGAGGGCCGAATAAGACGGGCGCACCTCAGTCAACATGTTTTGTGTGCGGAATAGCTCGGCACGCGTCAGCTTTTTGCGTGGGCCAAACATCTGCTCCAGCTCGGGCGTGTCTAGACCCCAAGAGTCCATGTCGCCTAGTGTCTCTCGCCAGTTGCCGTGCTTGTCAGTGAAGATCGTGTTGGAAATGATGTCATTCAGCTTGGTATCGGCTTCCTTGAGGGCATTGGTGTCAAGGTTGCGTGCTGAATCGCGCAGTGTCTTCTCAAGCTTGGCTGGTGACGACTCCATGGCGGCCATCTCGGACTGGGTCAGGTCCACAGTAGTGTCAGAGGTGTTGCGCACCAGCTTCAGAGCGTCAGCTAGTCCCTTGCCAGCCATTCCAGGGATTTCGCTAACGGCGCGGTCGGCAATCTTTCCCATGATCTTGTCCAAGTACTCGTGATGTGATAGGAACTTGTAGTCACTTGCGCGTGGCACAACTTCGGGCTTGATGTCGATGATGGGGTGACGCTTAGCGAAGTCCTCAAAGTACTCGGGACGGTGCGGGTCGTTACGTAGACGACCTTGCACTACTAGATCGTCGGCAGTTATGCTTTCCTCGGCCAGCTTTACGGCCTCAAGCTGCTCGGGGGTGTAGCGTTCCCGCATAATGTTCCATTCG
The DNA here is from genome assembly GCA_038382965.1 of Ceratocystis huliohia. Lineage (NCBI taxonomy): Eukaryota > Fungi > Ascomycota > Sordariomycetes > Microascales > Ceratocystidaceae > Ceratocystis > Ceratocystis huliohia. The sequence continues at coordinate 209,429 of JAXCEX010000003.1, read as the reverse complement.
TTCTCGGTGAAAGTAGGGCGGATGATTTCAGCCTGTGCCTCGGTGCGCTCTTTATTCCCTAGGAAGCCGAACTCCTTGGACTCAGGGCTAATGTAGCGGTACTTTGGGGCTCTTCGCGGCGGCCTGCGGGCCTCAAGGACGGCTGAGTTGTGGAACTGGCTGCATTGCGAAGGCGGCGACGAGAACGAGAGCGGATTGAGTCGGGCTGCTGTGCAAGGCGAGGAGACGGAAGTGGGGGCAGAGAGGCTAGCAGAGGCTGAGCGGGAGAGAAGAGACCGGGCAGCGGGCCGAGTAAGCCCGATACTGCTCATGTTTGACGGGGGGCGAAGGACCGGAGACGAAAGAAATGAACGATTATGATTGATACAAAAAGGCAGGACAAAAGCTCAAGCGGCTATGAGAAGCGTCCTTTTTTCTTTTCCTTTCTGAGTCTATGTATAGTAAAGCCGAGAGAAAGAGAGACCCAATTACTAAATAAGTTAAAAAGAGAGGCCGAGCCTTGGTCGTTTTCCTATAGAGAAGAGGGGCGGAGGCGGAGAGACTCGGATCGTCGATAGCGTTAGTATCGTGAGTCTATTCTGCTTCCTCGATTTCTATTTTTTTCAGAGTTCTAAATCGCCAGTCGTTTCCTAGGCTTTTGTCGTTTCAATTGGCCAATAGGCAACGAGCGATGAGCACTTGGAGGGGCTGCAGCACAACTTCAAGCTTCAAGTCTCCCCAGGCGATTCACAAAAAGTTGGTATTCCTAATTTTTTTTCCTAGCCTTGCAGACCCTAAGGTACAGACCCCACATACTTACTATGAGCTGTCGGACCGCCGGAAAAATTGCAGCTGGCAGGCATACCACTTGGCTGGCGGCTGTAGCTGCTTGCACAAGCCCGGTGCTGTGACACTTGATCGACCCAGCTTCGCGGCACCTCAAGTCTCAGGTTGTGGTGAGTGAGGACCCAGAACGTTTTCTGTGCTGCATTCTATGCCAGGCTTACCAACACCCTGAAGACAACCAAGCCAAGGCGTGCGTAGGTGAGCAGGGATGGGTGTCTTCTTTGGGCCTTACTCCCATGACAAGCAATGGTGAAACGAACAGCGATTTTTCCTTGTTTTAACCATGGCTTATGATGCCATTTTCTTTTTCTTTTTCTTCTCTCCCTCCTGCTTTCTTCTTAACGCCAATACTTTTCCTCCATCTCATCTTCCTTGGCCTCCGTTGGCTTCTCTCTGGCAAGAACAAAGTCTATGATAGTTGTGACAGGCGCACTTCTATAGATTGCTGCTGTATCTTACTTTTTCTTCTGTGTTTATTATTTTTGCAGTATTTTATTTCTTAATTTATTCATTGCTTTTGCCCATCGCATCCATCCCATTCTTTGCCTCTGCCCCCTTACTTGGAGACCCGGATTTCCATCTGTCAATCTGCTAGAAGACAACCCATCTCGGGCGGCCTGCAACCTCTTTCTCACCATCTTGACCGAAAGATTTCCCCTCCTAGAATATCAAGCGACCCGCCCTATCAAAGAGGTCCAATGGCTGCTGCTGTCCGTGCCGGTGATACTGGCTCCTTCGGCTGGTTCCTGAGCCTTGGCGCCACCCCTGAAGCTGTCGCCGTTCTCAACGACCAACCCGTCATCTTCACCGTCCTGCTCATTGTGTTAACAGTGCTGATATTTCAGGGAGGTATCCTGTGGTACATCCACCACGCAACCATGAAGCCTGAACAGCGCAAGGCCAAGGCCGAGAAGAAAGCAAAGAAGAAGAGCCCCCCTGCGAAGAAGTGAGCGGAAGAGAGAGAATCTGTTATTCCACACCTAGGGGCATGTTTGTTTGTCGGCTTGTTCGTGTCTTGTTCCGCTTGCACAGTAACTTAGAGATGTGATCACTAGGTGTATGGCTTATGTATGTACGGAAACCAACTATAAATACACAGTCCATGTGAAGGTTCTGCCGCCTTCTTGTATACGCTATAGCTTCATAGCCTCATTCTTCTACCAACTCATATCCAAATCTGAGACCATGTCCAAAAAGTCATTCTCTTCATCCTCTCTATCGTCTTCAATGAATCCCCCTTCAAGATCATCAAGAAGCATTGCTGAGTCATGGTCATCGCCATCAAGAAAACCCCCAATGAGATCGTCATCATCGCCCTTGGTATCTCCAAGTCCACAATTGTCTTCCAGCACATCAATAACTTCTGCACTATAAACGGACTGTGCTCCAAAACATGCTGCCATTCCATTACTGCCATTGACATAATTTTCTTCAAAATCCATCTCAAAGTCTGTATCAAGCACATCATCTTCACTCAAGTCATCTTCAAAGTCCACAAGCAAGTTCGCACCTACTTCTGGCGCAAGGCTGTCACTGCCTTCATAACCGGAGTCTGAAGCAAACGGTATGGATTGGGACACAGCGGGGCTAAAGTCAAATTCATCATCGTAATTGTCAACATCTATATCAATGTCTGACAAAGACTCAGAATCTTTAGACGGGGTGTCATCGTATTCCCATTCTCCATCAGCATCCCCCCAGTTTTCGGAATCAAGGTCACAGACTGCGGCGCCGATGGCGCGTGTTGCGATTCTGGGAGTACAGAGAATCTTCGTCTTTGACTGTAGGATAGCCCACAGTTTCCTTGATATTATCATATCCGTGTTTTGTGGTTCCTTTGGAGCCCAGGTTCTAATGCTGGCTTTGAGGCTTTCTGACCCAGATGCTGCAAAGTAGTTCATGACTTCTGAAATAACGTTCATACTGTCTAAACTGCTTCGTATCCTCTAAATCTAGTTAGTAACGGTAAATTATTTTCGAAATAAAGCTAGTTGAATGGGTCTAACTTACCATGATATATGGCAAGTTGAATGCTCCGGGTAGAAGCTTTACTAATGATACAGCGTCTTGATGGTTCGAGACCCTTAGAGTAGACTCTTTTTGTGACTGTAATCGGCGCCGGTAAAAGAGATAGTGTAGCCCTGCTCGAAGTAGGAAAGATACACCTCCCCCGGAGGTATCTATTTCTGGGCGGACTCGAGTACAAGAGGATGTGGGGGGGCTTTTTATACGACTTGATTGTTGTGTTGAAGTTTTCGGTGGTATATAGGATTGAGAGAAATGTGTGAATGGTAGTCCTGTAACCTTTTCAGGGCTCCAACATCGGTAACCTTCCCCCAAGCCCCCATCTGACTGGCAACCAGATAAATTTAGATTTCGGTTGTTGATACTTGATGAAAGGTCGAGAGATAGTTGGACTATGTCGCAGGATGCACTGGGCATGGAATCAGGACACATATGCGAAGCCGAAATGTCGGAGGAATATAGAGAAAAGCGAAAGGTTTGTAGGCTCTCTTGCCTCAACCCAGGACTCCGACATAACCTCAGGTTGAACCCTAGATTGCCCCATAACTATGTTAAACCAAATCAAGTATGTCAGTATTATTCAACCTTACCCCTACTAAGCAACTTACCGGCATGGCCTCGATTGCCTCTGCGATTTCATGCCAGCTCTGCCTCGAAAGATGAAATGGAGACCCGTTGACGAGAACATCAAGATCGAGAAAACAAGGCCCTGTACGGCATACCCATAGATTCCCTGAGATTATCAAGCGTTGGAGATCAGTAAAAGTCGACACAAGATGATCATCGTTGGTCGAGGATAACTGAATTGATGGAGTTGTTATGAGCGAAAGATTCGGATTTGATTGTGAGAGCTGAAAGCTCGGTAGCTGGATTGTGGAGCGCTTCATGATCGCAGGCTTGAGACTATTTTTATGGTTATGTTGTGGTCATGTTCCTAGACAAGCATGAATAAGGCAGTGGACTTGTGGATGAGTACATAAGAGGGGCATAAAAAAAGTCTGCCTGCTATGGAAAAGAAGAAGGAACTGAAAGAGTACATGAAAACTTTGCTCTCCTCCTTCCTCAAGCTTACTTAGACCGAAAAACAAAAAGTTAAGGACCATGTCGTATACAAGAAACAAAGCCAAATCATGGTATGTGAGATATTGAACAGACCGCCAGATCGTGGTCTATTATGGTAGAATTATATAAACGAAAACCCCACACACCAAATAGGACAAGCCATATTGTTGTATGGAAATCTATCTTTCTCTCAAGCCCTCTCTGGTTACTGCTGAATCAAAGTTTCGGCTTGGCATCTTCTTTCATCGGCCGACTTGCTTCAACGTTCAAGACGACTTCACCCATCGTGTTCTGGCCTTGGGGCCCATTGCCGAAAAACACCACCTGTACTGTGACGTCATCTCTGTAGCGTCGTGAGAATGGTGCGGGTAGAGTCAAGAGCGCCGAGACTTGCTCGGCGTTCTTCCCACCAAGTGCATTGCGTAGTAGATGCGTAGCTACGTTCTTGTCTTGCACAACAAAGCGGCTGTCATCAGAAGCCATGTTCCACTGCGCTACACGAACCGGCGTCTTGCTTCCATCAGCAGCAGTCTCGATTTCGGACTTGTCAACTGGGAGTTTACCGTTGGACCTGCCAACGAGCTTGTTCCATATGGACTTGCTAACGGGGTTGGCAGCACCCGGGGCTGGAGGACCGTTAGCATCAATCCACTTACCGACCAGTCCAACTACCTCTTCATTGGTCAGCATCTCCCACAAGCCATCGGTAGCCATGACCATGAAGTCACCGTTCTCCGGCTGCACCTTGGTAGTAGTGACGACCGGCTCGGCAGTGACATATGGAGGCGTGCGGCTCAGCATAGGTGAGCTACGGGCAAAGAACTTTTCTTTTAGCTTAGAAATCGTCTGAGAAGTCCATTTGTAGCTTGCGTCCCCGAAAGCTCGGGTAGGCTCAAGACCACCGAGGACACGGCCTGCATATATGACGCGAGGTTCATTGGGGTGCTCCTTCCGCAAGCGTGCCTCTTCATCGGGATTGCTTCCAGTCTGGTCGGCCGATAGAGCCGTAGCAGTCCATAGACCCTTTTGGTTACGGCGGCCTAGAACAGCGCGTGAATCACCAGTACAGGCTACACGCAGCATTCCGGTGCGACTGTCGTAAAATGATAATAGGGCACAGGAACCGGACAAGGCTGGTGCCAAAACCTCGGCAGCAACACCTTTGGAGTCCTTGGCAAAAACCTTTTCAACACTCTTGTTGACAATCTCATCATCAAGAAGCAAGAAGCCGTCTTTGATAGCTTTATCAATGGACTCGGCCGAGGGACTATAATCGGGGGCGGCAGAATAGGTTGCGTTCAACTCGCGGGCGACTGTGACGATAAGAGATTGGCACAGCTTCGCAGAAGTAGACCATCCACTAGATAATATACGTTAGTACATGATACTTTTCACAATGCATACAAACTGTTTTTAGTTTTCTGCTTCTTTTTTGAAAGGATAATGGAAGTACACTGATTCTTACCTATGGCCATCAAAAACGCCCCAGAACATCCAGTCGCTGTTGGGAGCCGATGTCTCGGTGAGCTTACCCGGGACATTAACGATCTTTTCGGCGTGGTCATCTTCGATGGGATTGTTGCTGGGTACTTGTGCGAGATCGTAGCGGACAACTCCCTCACCGCGGTTCACTAGGTAGCTCTCCTCCAGATTCCGAAGCTTTGCGTCGGTTTGCTCGCTATTGAGAATCTCAATGACGGCCTGGGTGTTATCACCAATAGTTTTCGAAATGGGACCTTCACCTACAAAGGTGCCGGTGCTAAGCTCGTCGGCTCCAATAATTAGAACTTGCCTAGTAGGCAGAGCACCAGCAGCTTGAGCTGCATTAGTGGCGCCCTTGTTCATGAGAGAAGCTGTCGCGGTTTGGTTACCGGACTGGCTAGAGTAGTATGCGCCATAGCCAACTAGCACTGATGCCAAGGCAACGCTTACGCGGCGTCCGTACATGTTGGATTGCAGATTGTTGCGAGAGGCGTTACTGTTGAGAGATGTGGGAGTAATGGGGTTGGTACCAAATGAAGGCTTGCTTTTAGATGTACTAGCGAGGCTGGCCTTAGTTGCTCTATGCTTTACTGAACGGGGGTGTAAATTGCGGGCGGTTGAGGTGAGACTGGCTACACTGTTGTAGACAAGGCTAGTCTGGGCTTTGTGTTGTTGAAAGCTCTGGTTGAGCAACAAAGATTGCTGGGGGAGCTTTCGCACCGCACGAGAAAATGCGTTATGCATCAAGGCTGGCGGGGAGGCAAATGGGAGAGGGGAAATTGAGAGCAAAAAGACAAATAGGCGCAGCAGCCTAAGCGTAGTATCCTTGTTCCAGGGTGTTTGACTATGATCGTGATTTACGGTGTCGTAGGGGCAGTAGATTCGGTACAGTTTGCAACATGTTGGTGGCCCTTCAACGCTATCAGTTGTCTTTTGGGGTTGATTGAATTTATTGTAGGGCCATAAGTGTATATACACAAGCAGGATCAGGGAACGAATAACAATAGCAGCCGAAGAGCAAGCAAGAGGTAGTTGGTGTGTGTAGTTTCCATCCCTTGAACTTGAAAGCATGCAATTGTTGCAAACAAAACTGTTATTTGACAATTATCAAACAATGCAGACGCGTGATTGCTCGGATTAGCCTGTAGTGTGATGTACTGCTATTTACCCGTGCTTGTTTGCTTTCTATTCTATTGTGCGATGTTACTGTGCCTTACTGCCTAGCCCTTCTGTTGGTTGTGCTTTATTCCTCTCTACTGTGACTATTCATTTATGCCTTCGGATTTTCAGTTTCCAATGACGGAAACTCAATGTCAATAGAGGTGTTAGTGGCATCAGAACCTACTAGGACTTTCTGGGGGTCATCGTGCTCCCACGGCTTGCGTGGTACAGTCCGAGCTCCAAACGGCTTGATATTCTAGATGAGGTAGAAGTTTTATGTTAGTACGTGGGTGGAAGGGCCAATGTAGGATGGGTTGATGTTGAAAATCACCCAACGCTCAGATGAGAGAAGGAAGAAAAGCAAAGATCACCTACTGCGCTCCGTTCCACCGTGCTCGGAATCGTCCGTACGCCAGGAATTGGCGTGCCTTCCTGCATAAATCGGAGCAACTCAGCGAATTTGGCTGGGGGCTGTCCATTCCCCATGCCGTTTGGATCACCTGCGCTTTCACTACGCCTATCAACAACGGCTGCAAGCTTTGGTGCAGCGGCTTGCCAGTCCAGAGTGTCAATAGCAGCAGTCGCAGTCGCAGTCGCAGTCGCAGTCGCAGTAGTCCCTGTCCCAGTTTTCTGGTGTTGGCTATCGCTATCATCTCCTCCTACTATCGCAAAGCCTTGGGCAAGCTGCTGATCTACTATATCATGCTCCAGCCCCTTGCCCCGCGCCCAAGCTGTGTATGCTTCTTTGTCTATGGCTAGTCCTAAGAACTTTGTCGCAAACGCCGTGCGTGCAACGAGCATTGCTGGCCCTGTCGTCATAGGTATTCCTCGAGACGCCATGCTTTTAACAAGAGCCTATTTGCATGTTAGAAGATTGAGCCGTGTAGAACCAAAGTATCAGGAAAAAAAGGAGACTGGACATCTAAGGGGCTTACCGCGAACCGAGGGTCTTGATTCCATGGGTAGGAGTCAAAAGCTATAAACACATCATCGCCTGCTGTAGGCTTATCGGTGATAGCTTCCGGGGTTTTATTCATATTTCAGATGGTATATATTCCTGTTTTCAAATAATTCGTGTATCTTTGTTTTCCCAATTTAAAGCAAACATCAGTCAGGTTTATTGGATTTCAAGGTGGGAGTCGCCATTTTATAGTGAAACTTAACCCTAGGTTTCTTACTTTAAAATGCTTCTTTGAAAGTTAGGGTGCCTATTTTTATGAAAAATAATCATCGTCTTTTGTAATCATATTTATTTCAGACTTCTCAATTAGCTTTTTTAATGTCTCGCCTAGCCTTGAATGACAACTAACTGTAGGGGTCCCCTAATAACCGCCTAATAGGTTGAACATGGCTCATTTACCAATATCTTTTTGGATATATCTCATGTTCGACTTTACCTTTCCCTCCCCTCACTACTCTAGGCACACTATCACAATTCAAGATAAGATCTGATGTGCTGTAAGTAAAGAAAAAAAAAACCCTTTTCCAAACACTTTCAACTGACGATAAATGGTACCATCCTCTTCTACCCACCGACTTCCTAGCCGAAAACTATATTTTTTTGTAGCTTTCCTGTTTCTTTTTTAAATTTTTTTTTGGGTGCATTTTGTTTCATTTAATGTTTTGATATGTGCTTGAATTTGGCCGCTCATGTTTCTTGATAAAGCTGTATCAGCATATTTAGGTTGGTAGGTATGCGGGATTGATAAATATCATAGTGATGCGTGTTAAGACGACTCGAAATGACGGTACAGCAGATTGGAATACCACAACATGTATATAACACGGTAGTGTTTATCAAGATGATGCTGTCGTTGTTGTACTTTAGAGATAGTTCGGAACGATCAAAAACCTCAGAAGGGTTATTTGGCTCGGAAGATGTTGCGATGTCTAAGAGTCGTAGAAAGTAAAAAAAAAAAACAAAAAAAAGTATAAGAAAATGAAAGTCAAGCCGAAAAAAAAAACCAAATATGCATAAGTTGAAGTGAGTAGAAAGCAATCAGGAAATATCATGACCGACATGAGGTTAGGCTGCTTCAAAGTTGCGCGGTTTAGCGGTATCCGGCGCCACTGTAGCGGCCTCCGCCCATGCGGTTGCTGTGGATCGAAGGACCCATTGGAGGACCAGGACGGGTAGCACTGGCAGGATTGGTGCAAATCATACCTACACGAGAACCAAACTTGGAGCCGCGAAGGGAAACCATGTGCTTGCGGATATGAATCGCGACCGCGTCTCGGAACTGTTGGGTGGTGTTCAAAAGGATGTACTGGATTAAGTAGTTTCCATACTGGTCACCAGCAATATCAATCAATGGAATGCGGGGGCGATCAGGCCGGCCCTCACAAACACGTTCCAAGTAACGAGAAATGAAATCAGGGCCGCCGATTTTGAGGCACTTTTCAACAACCTTGGAAGCAAACTGATCGGTACTGTATTCAGCAGCACAACGAATCACGTGGTCAATCGCGCGCGCCTTGTCGCTTTCAGAGCCATGCTCACAGATGTGCTGAATGCACCAGTTGCCAAATTGTCCATGAGCTACAATGTCAATGTTGCCGAGAACTTCTTCGATGCAGGGTCGCTGTAATACTCGTTAGCAGTAGAATCTCATCTCACCAAAAAAGACTTCTTAGGGCATGCGATTACCTTGTCTTCTTCTAGACAATTTTCAAAAATGTTCTGGACCACTAAGCTGCCTGTTTCTCCTAATGCCACCTCATGCCACATACCATGGAGCGCATCATTGACATAGCTCATGATCTGAGGAGGGGCTTCCGTCCAGCGTAGCTCAAAAAGCTTTTGCCAAACATGGCAGGCATAACGGTGGATAACGGTCTCAGGAATTCGGCACAAGAGCTCACGGACCATCATCGCCTTGTATTCTTCAGGTACACAATCGAAAGCCTTCTGAACAACATGGCAGCCGAACGGATCCATGGAGAGACTAAGGGTCCGGCCACGAATAGCCTGGGCAATTTTGACTACTTGTTCAGGCGTGCCATGTTCAAAGCAGCGTTGAACTAAAAAGTTGCCAAATCGATTGACCATCAAAGAGTAGGCCTGCTCGATGATAGCCTCAACAATGTCGTACTTCTGGCTGGTTGTGCCAACCTTGAGCTTCTGCTGTAAAAAGATTGAGGCCTGTTGGTCGTTCTGTTGAATGATCTTATCCACGATGAACTTCTAGTTGCAAGTGACGTTACGATCGAGCAGACGGCGGTAGTTAATCTGTTCTGGTTGGCCAAATTTTGAAACATCTACAAGTTTCTATAGATCTTGTCAGCACTGGAAAATGAGGTACAGAGAAAAGCGGGTGTATAGGGCAAGATCTCACATCACCACGACTCTGGGGAGCCGAGCCACCGATAAATGGGTTGAGATCAGTGGCGCCAGGGGGAATATAAGAAGGAAACGAGGATTGGGCGCCAGTCTCTGAGTTAAAAGCAGCGTTGGGCCCATCTCCATAAGCATTACTACTTCCGCTAACAAATTGGTCATACGTAGTAGACATACTACCATTGTTCAAGGGAGCAGGTGACTGACGTGACTCAAACCGACCATTAACACCGCCGCTACCACCACTACCAGTACCACTACCGCCATTACGACGACCGAGACGAGGATACATGTCGAGCTCGGGGGTTAGGCGTTCGTTGGATGACGAAGGCGGTACCTGATCGACAGGCGCAGAAAAGGTAGCAGCAGAGTTACCTCCAATATATTCATGAAAGGCTCTGGCAGTAGGCCATCCCATGTTTCCATCAAGTGGCTGAGGGCCGGAGTCTATGCTAGAGTCATAGACAGGATGAGGGGCCCATATGTCACCTGGGTCATTCCGGGTAGGGTATCCATGAATAAGTTCAGGGGAGCCATTGGTGCCAGAATTAAGAGGGTTCCAGATATAGGAAACAGACGAGGTGGGGGGCTTGGCTGCAAAGTTGACACCCATATTGCCGACCATACCATTTCCAATTCCATTATTAACACTGGCACTAATTTGATCAATAGAAATTGGGGGCATAGTGACGGGAACAGGCTGATAGTTTTGTTGATGGTGCATGCTTGAAATAGCAGCCTGAGCTTCAGCAAGCTGGATCCGCAGCTGAGCTACTTCATCCTGAGAGGTGGGCTTGGTGTTCGTGATAGGTGCTAGGGCTTGGTTGTGATGGCCCTCGGTTAGAATACCTTTTCCGGAGTTTGACGGGCTAACATCAGAGGTAGTATTACCAGAAGTGTTAGTCAGGCCTCCAGAATTCTCAGAGTTGATGTTGTTGAATTGCTCATGCTGTTTCATAATGAAATCTTCCTGTTCTGAAAGCCTGGCCAAAAGAAGATCAACTCCCTTCTCCGAAGATTCGTTTGAGTTCATGTGCTTGTCAGCTTGTTTACGGAGGCCGTCATTCTGCACCGAAAATAATGAATAGAAGAAGTATTAGTACATAAATTATATTAAGCAAAGAAAAATAACTTACCACACGTGTGTCAATGCGATGGGGGTGAGGTAGCGCCACGGGGATGCTCTATAATAAAAAAAGTACAATTAGTTATTTGCCGCCAAGCACACGACGAACGTTAGGATAAGGAGGTCTCACGGGCGTCTGTTTTACCGCAGTTCCGCGAGAGTCATTCAATGAAAGGGATTGAAGGCGGGAGATGCAATTCATGTGCCGGCTAGCAGGGGATCTAGAGCCAGAAGGGCCCCGAGGAGATGATCCAGATAGAGTCCGGGAACCAGAAGATGAGTTCCGACCCTGAGCGTTGTATGCAAACATTGCGGAAAAGTCTTCAGCAACAAGCCCGTTACGAAATGTTTGCAAGGAGGGAAAGGATGATAACAGGCCTGCAGTGGTGAAAATTGGATGAGAAGGGGATAACAGAAGTGAGGAAGAAGAGGCAGAAGTGCAGTTTGGTGAAGAAATAAAAGGTACCAGGCACAAAAAGCGAGGGGTAGTGAAAAAAAAACAATGCCAGTCAAAAGGTTGTAATTGCCATTCATGGTTGGTGGTTGCCGTGAATGCTGGCCAGTCTCCAGCTCTCTGGTTTGTTTGACGCGTTCCTTCCAAGACCGGCGACCTCTAAAGGGGCAACCTCTAGTGTTATTTACTTCAACGAAGCAGTTGTCTCGAGTCGTCTGGCCATGGTTAAAGCTAGCCTCGCCATCTGGTGAGCAATTGGTTTGCTCGGGACAGAAATTGAGCTGATACAGGTGAAAAAGAGTGGCGCATTGAGTTCAGTATCTTGAGCACTTGCCCTGAGCATAGAGGGTGTCCCCGCTGAAACTCTCAACACTATGGACATATTCCAGAGGAAGTAGCGTTTCAAAACAAGGTTTTGGAGCAACAGTCCTGTCGATATGACATGATGTGATAGTTTCATTTGTCCTGATAGCATAGGTTTGAAGTATCCCTGAAAGAGTAGAGGCCGTTTGCATTTGGCGAGAGATGTGGTTGGGGTAATAACACAAGCTGGAGATGAAACGATGAAAGACTTACTTTTTGTGGTTTCGAGATACGACTAGGCTTTGAAAAAGACTTGCGTCCTAATAAGTGCTGCTGGGCTTTCATGGCTTTCGACTTGGAAACTGCTGGTGGCATTGTGAAGTTCGTATGAAGAATAACGAAGCAGTTTGACTAATATAAAGTGAAAGAAGGTCAAAATTGAAATTCTTTGCCATCAAAAAAGAGAGCTACAAAGAGCAATATCAATAAACGTGCCTTCCTACCCTGTGCTACCCCTCTTTGACCTCAGAGTACAATATACAAAAGCGCCTAGAAAGAGCTTCATATGGAATCAAATAGACCGCTGGTTCTGGGTAATTCTCTGCTGTTGGCTCCCTGTTTGTAGTGGACTGCAAATTTTCACTTGCCAGGAAGGTACGATCAAATTTGGATGTTGCAGGCTGTTTGCTGTTCCTCTTTTGGGCTCGGTTAAACAAGACTTGACTAGAAATACCCAAAGAGAGAGGAAATCACAGTGGATAGGTGACTCACAGTGATCTTTTTGAGATTAGTACCTTGTTGGGTAGACTACTTGGCTGAGAGGTTTTTGCCTGTAATGTGAGGAACATAGAAACACGTAGACAGAAGGGAAAAAAGACCCGGAGAGAAATTTGTATCAAATTTGCACATATAGTATACAGGTTTCGTGTGCAAGCAATCACAGCCAATGACTTCCAAAGCCAGTCCAAGTAGACCTCTATCTTCTCTTCTTCTTGAGATCGGCGATAGCTGTACGAACAAACAGTCAGCAACACAAAGAAAAGTCTGATGGGGGTATTTAAACATACAAGGAGCCTCGCGTTTCTTCTTAGGAGCTCCCTTTCCACGAGCGTGAAGGCTAAAAATAAAGGTCAGCAAACAACTTGAATATGAAAAACTAGACGATGAGCATACAGGTCAAGACTTTCAAGACGATCCAGCTCCTTCTGGTCCCAAGCGTAGATATCGGGGCCAAACATGCGGCGGACATCCTTGATAGTGGCGTCTTTCCGAGGATAGTAGGCAGCGAGAGCAGGGCCACGGAGGCGCTGACGGAGAACCTTGTTACCAAGACGCAAACCGTCGGGATTAAAGGTAGTTGAAAAAACGTCGCATTGTGTCTTATGAAGGGTTAGCATTAGATCAACAGGAGATGGGTTTATTGGTAGTGAAGAAGGTATACCTTCATAAGCTGAAGCAATCTTGCCCGTGGGACACTCATTTTAGCATATTTATAGGAGTTCTAGCAATTCAATCCATCATCACAACTCTACCATCAATTGCTTGAAACTTTGGTAACAAAATGAGGATATTGATTGTGGGGCAGTAAGCGCCACACGAATCTGCCACATATTAGATGTGGCGCTGTCGCAATGACAGCAGGCGGCAAACAATAGTAAATTTTGCCAAGCTGTTCTTGGCTCACATTCGCGCCCTGTATTTGTTTCATTAAGTTTCTCTTCTCATCTCACTTAGCGACTAGCTCAAAAGCCTGTTACTTGCTTCCAATGTCCAAACGATCATGTGAAGAGTTTGCGGATGGGCAACTAGAGATTCAAGGCTGTAGCAAACGCTCTAAGGAGGAGTCGAAGGACGCCATCAGTGCGATATTGAATAATTCAGATGAGTTGATAGAATGCCTTCAAGCACTCAAAGGTGACACGGAAAAGAAACGCCGCCTTGAGAAGCAGCTAGCAAATCTCACTTTTAAACTCCTGCCAGCACTTCAAAGTCTTGCAAATAGCTCCAAGGCAAGTCGAAACGCGGTATGTGGAATATGCAGAAACAGCGAAAAGAAAAATCGGTTCTCCAGATTTGTATGCTAACAGATTTCTATCGTACAGAGAAAGGAAGAAGTTGATGCTAAGGAAGCGCCATCCTCCACAGAACAAGAAGCACCCGCCAAAAATATAGAGCCTATCACCAATGAAGCACAACTTAATACTAAGCCTTTGATCATGGCTCAAGCTAGGGCTCATCCCGAAGCATCAAAGACCGGGGCATCGGAAGTACAGTCTCATAAAAAAGGTATCGAGGCACCGTGGTACTATCTCACTACCGGCTGGACTAGCGACAATATACACCCAGAAATTCCCCCCTTGCCGGTTGTAGACGAGGAGCTAAAAACGGCAGCCTTCACACATTCGGCCTTTACGAATAATGGAAAGCTTCTTTCCTACGAGCGGCTTGAATGGCTAGGCGACGCATACCTGTATGCTCTTTCATCGGCCTTTATCTTCCAAACTTTCGGCTCTCTGCCCACCGGGCGATGTGCTCAACTGCGCGAGTCTTTAGTCAAGAACACGACATTAGCTAGCTATTTCCGCCAGTATAGTTTTGGAAAGTATGCCCGTGTTCCCCCTGAGCGGCAGAGAGCCACGCTGTCTAATGTCCCCGACAGCGATAAGGAGACCATCAAGGTTCAAGGCGACATGTTCGAGGCGTTTGTCGCAGCCGTGGTTCTTTCTAGCCCCGAGTATGGCGTAGCCCGTGTTTCTGAGTGGCTCAAGCTACTTTGGGCTCGTACTCTAGGCAAGCAGTTGCGCGATCTTGGGAAGTCGACTACCGGGACCGGTGCTCAGGAGCTTGGCGAGGGCGGGATAGATACCAAGCTTGGGGCCAAGACACGGCTAGCCAACCATATACAGGTTCCAGGGGTGCTATTAGAGTACAGAGATATGGCCTGTAAGAAGAAGGACAGAGATACTAATCTACCACTGTACTCTATGGGCTTGTTCTTAACAGGCTGGGGCGAAAAGGAAAAGATGATTGGCATGGCCACTGCGCTTTCCAAGAAAGAAGCCGGGCAAAAGGCGGCTCTGCAAGCATTAGAAAGTAACAAGCTGATGAAGCAGTATCATGCTAAAAAACGAGCGTTTATTGAGGCAAGAACTTCTCAGAACACAGCAGCAGCGACGAAGACGGCGGAGCAAGCAAGTGCGGAGCGAGAGATTACGAAATCTACATAGCAAAAGGTGACGATGACCGAATGTGAAATAGCCATAGCTATAGTATATGAATATACACACTTGATAGAGTTTCTAGAAGCTATGGATCAAGCATCATCCCATTGGTCGGTTCTTATCCTAATCTAGTGAAGCTATAGTTATGTTCACTAGCCCCACTTATATCTCCTTCTGTACCTTTCTATACCCATGTGCTTTTTCTCGGCTGTTGGTGAACTTTGAACCGCGGCAAGAAAAGCAGTAGAGGCACCAAAATGCGCCCCTTGACAAAAAAGAATGAGCGGACTAAAGACGATGCGGAAAGAAAGGCTAAAGCTGCCTTTCTTTTTTCTTGGCCAGTGAATGCTGGAATGCAAGTTGAAGTCTCCTAAGGGCTTCCCTCCCGTTTAATCATTGATTTCATCGTTTTTCTCTAATTCCAGCCGCAAGTTCAAAAAAAAAACATTCGCGACATAAGCAACACTAAACTAAGCGTAAAAAGTGTGCGACCACAAGCTTCAGCCCATCTCTAAAAACGCCCACCAAACGAGGGACAAGACAGCCCACGCTCTCTCTATCTCTCTCTCATCCGCATACATACAGAATAGTGTTTTTGTGCGCCTTTCCTTGGGGCACATCATATGCCATCATACCTACAATACGGTCGCGTCGATCATAGTCTACCTAAGACTCCATACCGCCAGAGGTGTCATTGCAGAAGTGCTTACTTGCCTACTCTCTTCTATTCATTATCGCACCGTCTGCCTGCTCACTTAGCTGGGTAAAGCCAGAACCATCGCACCAATCTACGCTTATCAAGTCCGACCCAACACCAACAGTCGCATACGAGTCAAAATATAATACTATATTACCCATCTCCCCTCCATCACAGCGCATCACATCGGTCACAATGGCCGACTCTATGGGTATGTTTGCTACTTATCATTGACTATGGCGCTCTTATGTTTATGTTCATCATTTCCGGAAATCCTTTGCTTGATGCTCCGTAGTATCACATGGCTTAGCTAACCCCTGCCTGCATCCCACCTCTCCAGACCGAGTTTTTGTTCATGCGCTTAGCGCCCTTAAGCAGATGCCCAAGACGGGATCAACAAAGCCGCCCGTTAGCGACCGACTGCGTCTCTACGGGCTCTACAAACAGGCGATGGAGGGTGATGTGGATGGAGTTATGGAGCGGCCAAGTCGAGCGGTGGGCATCACCGAAGACGACTTAAAGCGCGAGCAAGCCAAGTGGGATTCGTGGAATTCACACCGGTCGCTATCACGGACAGAGGCCAAGAGGAAATATGTCGAGGCCCTGGTTGAAATTCTCAGCCGATATGCGACAACACCGTAGGTCATAGCTTCAAATTAATGTTTCATGAACAAGAACCTGTCTACTAATCCCTCTGTATATCTTTAGCTCCGGAAAAGAACTCGTTTCAGAGCTCGAATTTGTGTGGGATCAAGTAAAGAACAATACCCCAAGTATTTCTGATTCCTCCCCCTACGCTGACAGCCAACATGCCCACCAAACACGACCAGCAATACGACACGGCAACACTGCCATGATGGAGCCAACTGAGCCAAGCCCGCTCAAAGTACTGCGCCCTATGAGCGAAGTCGACGAAGCAGATCTTGCGTCTGAGCAGCAGCTGGCATACGAAGATGGGCTAGATTATGGCGACGACGATGGCGATGATATATCAGTGTTAAGTGGCCGCTGGGCACGTCGTGTAGAAAAAGCACTAGTCAAACTATCAACGGAAATTGTAGCTCTACGCGAGCAAATCTCAACAGCACAAGAGTGGCGGGCTCGCCAAGGTATGACATTGCGAGCGTGGGTCGAGTGGGCCGTCTGGGCTGTTGCAAAACACATTGCCATGGACATTGTTGTTTTGTGTGTGGTGTTACTCTGGATGCGCCGGAGACAAGACAGACGGTTAGAGGACTTGGTTAGAGGCGTACTGCGCCTAGCTAGAGAGTATGTAAGGAAGATTGTACCATCACGGTGACGGTGAAACGGCACAATATAAACGTAGCGATGGTGGACCGAAGCTGGAGACCTCCAGCAGAGCTCAGGTTCTCCCACCCTTCGTTTTCTAGGATATACAGGACAATTTTGGGGGTTCAAGTGAGCCGGCCATCTGCATATTTGTTAACTGATTTGAAATAATGTCACATTTTTACTCATAAAATCTTACTCATATCAACCAAGGCGTCTCAAGGCCACCAACCATTGGCAGGAAGGAGTAATAAGATCGGCTTCTAGGGTTTAGGGGACAAGGTCCCTCCCTATATCTAAGACTAACTTCCTTGTTTAGCAAGGTGCCGGTTATTGTGAGAAAAATTTCGTCTAAAATATAGATTCCCGTGCCCAATGAACAAACATCAACAATCACCCATGACCAGCACGACACCAGCCCCGATGCAATCTACATCAGCTCCAGCTCCAGCTCCAGCTCCAGCTCCGGCTCCGGCTCCAGTCCCAACAGAGTTGCTCCCTGCGCCATTGCGGCGGAACCCAGATTTGACGTCCATGTCGTCTAGCATCTTCACTCCTATCACCGAAGATCTCACAGCGCCAATTAATGTATTTTCGAACAAAGTTAGCTATATCCAGGCTAGCATGGACAAGCTAGACCGCTACACGGACTTGGTACGAGGCAATATGATAAATATGGCGCATCGCGATGTCAAGCTTGTTATGCGAGCTACAAAGGAGTACGAGATCAGCAGCCCCGAGTTGTCAGCGCCTACGACGGGCCTCACGGAAGGCGAGTCCATTACAGTTGCGAAATCATTGCGCGCAAAGTCCATTTATGGGAAAACTACGCGTAATGTTGTCATTGTGCCTACTGTGGAGATGAAACTGGACGACAACGTGAGTCTACGCGAAAAGGGCACCAAGACGGTGTTGATCCTAGCAGAGAAGACACTGAGTCAACTCAAGGGCTTCCGAGAACATGCAAAAGAATCTAGGGAGGAATGGCAATCTTATCTGGCGGATGCCCAGCTTCATGAGGATATGTCTAATGGTCATATGATGAAAAGACAGAAGATCAGACACGGAGAGGAGGAAGACGTGACTTTGAGACGAGACGATACAGGATATGGTATTTCGTGAATCCGACAGCATGGTCCATTTAGTTTTTCTTAGTACTTGTGAACATATGTGGATAGATACGAAGAATATGTTTGTAGTGTTTCTGTTGCTGAACTATATTTTACCATCGTAGTGCTAGTGATAATTTGTAACTACCGCCGGTAAGAGGCGAGGGTCATTGAGTTGCTTTGTTAAAAGATCGTCTCCCCTGCATCCATAAACGGAGTTTGTTTCCTTCCTCTTGGCTACAAGATAGAGGAGGACTTGAGGTAACGGTAGTTTCGGGCTCAAAAAAGAGCCGTCATCAATCCGCTGCAAGCACTCCCACAATAAGTCGCCGTGGTACAATGAGGAGGAAAAGGGAAAAACAAAAATGCAAAAGAGAGTCGCTACGGGCCAAGATATAGATTTTCAGAGATCTCTAGAAGTGGGGCGATTAGAGAAAAAAGAATGCAAAGAGATATTGGCTTAGATAAGCGCTGAGTGCCAGTCCTGCTATTGCCAGCTGGCCTGCAGCTGCATACAGTAGCTAGGACAAGAGAATAAAGCTTGGTGGCCTGAGGCAAAGACTAGGAGAAGGTCGGGGCTGGCCAATCAATGACCCCATAATTGAGCGGGCTTGTTAAGCTAAAGTGGGCTTCTCTTTGGAGGAATCCCTTGACCCGTTCTAGCATTGAAGCCAGCGAGAAGAGAAGCCCACAGTCAAAAAAGTCTCGATCAACACTCACAATCGCCCCCTCTTGACCACGACGATCCACGACTGAATAAGTGACAAAGCAGGCGGCAAGCCAAATTGTCTGTATACATTGCCGGCTTGGCCTTTATCTTCTTTTACCTTGGCCGATTTTATTGCTTGATTTTCTCGGCCTTTCATTGGTCGAGACTTCTCTCTTTTATTCTCTTCAAATCTCCCTCTACCTCACGTTCATCATGTTGCGGCAAACACTTGCTCGCTCTGCTTTGCGGACATCGGGTCTAACGGCGGCACGGTCGGCTTCAAGAGCCTTTTCCGGCACGGCCCAGCGCCCGCAAGAGGTTGAGCTGACTATCGGTAGGTTATTTCCTGTCCAAACTAGAGATCACGAACAAGCAG
The DNA here is from genome assembly GCA_038382965.1 of Ceratocystis huliohia. Lineage (NCBI taxonomy): Eukaryota > Fungi > Ascomycota > Sordariomycetes > Microascales > Ceratocystidaceae > Ceratocystis > Ceratocystis huliohia. Next base: position 190,252 of record JAXCEX010000003.1, on the reverse strand, counting down.
AGCTAATACTACGCAAAACTCTAGACGGCAAAAAGGTTTCTATTGAAGGTAAGGCCAGTTATTAGACAGCATTGCTGGCTGTCACTATTGTTCTAGCTTCCGAAACTCGGGCAGATCAGTATATTAACATGATCTCGAACCAGCCGGCTCTTCATTGATACAGGCCTGTGAAAAGGCCGGAGCCACCGTGCCTAGGTATGTAGCAGCTTAGTGGAGTACCTGACGGGCTCCACTGGGCCCAATGGGCCCTATATGGACTGGGACACGAAAACTTGGACTAACATTTTGCACTAGATACTGCTATCACGAGTAAGAAAACCCATCTCGACTTCTCCGGCCCCAGACAGTGTCCGAACCCATGTCGTAATTTTCTGACTAGACAGTCTCGGCCCCCCTAGAAAGAAAACCCACATACACATAGACAGACAAAAACGGGAACAGACACGCATACACACCAGACATGATATGATCTAACAATTCAACAGGAAGCTTGCTATTGCTGGCAATTGCCGTATGTGCCTTGTCGAAGTCGAACGCGCTCCGAAGCCCATAGCGTCCTGTGCCTGGCCTGTTGCACCCGGAATGGTCGTCAAGACCAACTCGCCGCTCACGCACAAAGCCCGCGAAGGTATCATGGAATTCCTACTGGCAAACCACCCCCTCGACTGCCCCATTTGTGACCAAGGTGGTGAATGTGATCTCCAGGACCAGAGCATGCGATACGGGGGCGACCGCGGCCGCTTCCATGAGATTGCAGGCAAGCGTGCTGTCGAGGATAAGAACATTGGCCCCTTGATCAAGACGTCAATGAACCGCTGCATTCACTGCACTCGCTGTGTGCGTTTTGCCAACGATATCGCTGGTGCACCCGAAATGGGATCGTTTGGCCGTGGAAATGACATACAGATTGGAACGTATCTCGAAAAGACGCTAGACTCGGAAATGTCTGGCAATGTTATTGATCTCTGCCCTGTGGGTGCCCTGACCTCTAAGCCCTACGCATTCAAGGCCCGCCCTTGGGAACTCAAACATACCGAATCAATTGACGTCCACGACGGCCTGGGCTGCAATGTGCGTATTGACACCCGTGGCCTCGAGGTCATGCGTGTGTTGCCCCGCCTCAATGAGGATATTAACGAAGAGTGGATCGATGACAAAACACGCTTTGCCTGCGATGGTCTCCGCACTCAGCGTCTGACCATGCCTTTGCTGCGTCGTGGTGGCAAGTTTGAGCCCGCTGACTGGGCCCAGGCCCTGACAGAGATCTCTGTCGCCTACCAGCAGCTGGCTCCCAAGGGCAACGAGTTCAAGGCGATTGCCGGTGCCCTGACTGAGGTGGAATCTCTTGTTGCCATGAAGGATCTGGCTAATAAGTTGGGCTCTGAAAATCTTGCCCTTGATGTCGAGGCTGGTCGTAAGCCAGTGGCCCATGGTGTCGATGTGCGATCCAACTACAGCTTCAACTCAACCATTGCTGGCATTGACGAGGCTGACGTAATTTTGATTGTTGGCAGCAACCCTCGCCACGAGGCTGCTGTGCTCAACGCTCGCATTCGCAAGCAGTGGCTCCGATCGGATTTGGAGATTGGTGTTGTCGGCGAGTCCTGGAATTCAACCTTTGGATTTGATCACCTTGGTGCGGACCACGCCTCCCTAAAGAAGGCTCTCTCGGGTAGCTTTGGCAAGAAGCTAGCCCAAGCCAAGCGACCTATGATCATTGTTGGATCAGGTGTTACGGACCATGCTGATTCCAAGGCTTTTTACGAGACCATTGGCCAGTTTACTGAGAAGCATGCCTCTGTTTTCAACACTCCTGAGTGGAATGGCTACAATGTTCTCCAGCGCGAAGCGTCTCGTGCTGGCGCCTACGAGGTTGGCTTTGTGCCTCCGTCAGCTGAGGTTGCCCAGACCAAGCCCAAGTTTGTCTGGCTATTGGGTGCTGATGAATTTGCTGACACTGATATCCCCAAGGATGCGTTTGTTGTGTACCAAGGCCACCATGGCGACCGCGGCGCACAGATTGCCGATGTGGTTCTTCCTGGTGCTGCTTACACTGAGAAGTCGGGCACTTACGTCAACACCGAGGGTCGCGTTCAGATGACGCGCGCAGCCGTTTCACTGCCTGGAGGCTCACGTACGGACTGGAAGATTATCCGTGCAGCATCCGAGTTCCTCGGTTCTCCGCTGCCTTACGATGACCTGGCAGTTCTGCGCGAGCGCATGGCAGAGATCAGCCCAGCACTTGTGTCGTACGATGTTGTGGAACCAACGTCTGTTAGTGGGCTGGGCAAAGTGCAGCTTGTTGACGGCAACCGTGGCGCTTCGGCTAGTGGCGCACCGTTGACTAAGGTCATTGAAAACTTTTACTTCACCGATGTGATTTCTCGGAGGTGAGTTTTTGTCTTAATTTCTGTTCATATGTATCCTTTTTCTCACTAACTTTACCTACCTTTTTTCTACAGTTCTCCTACCATGGCTCGTTGCTCAGCTGCCAAGGCTACGGGTAACAACAAGACCAACTTCATGGCTCCAGGCATGGACGAGGATAAGCCTGATGGCCAGATTGCCTACGGTGTGTAAGGGCAAAAAACAACTAGACAAACCTTAACAACAGCAACGGGACGAGAGAGTCGCAACTTCGGAGTTAGCGGACCGAGCTTGCAGTGTTTTGCTTTTTTCCTTTCCTTTTCTTCGGGGTCTTGTTTTATTTTCCCTGTGTTTTTAAAGTCTTTTTTTGCGTTTTCTTTTTTTGCCTTTGGGGCCACAGTCAGTGCCTATAACAAAACAGGAAGCAGAACAATATCCCGTAAGTTCATGGCAATAGAGAACGTGAGGGTGTAGGAGGTGGAGTGAGAGGCCCGGAGTGGAGGTATCATGAGGGGTGGGGTGTTGTTACTGCAGACAAACAGATTATTAAACAGCCAGAGTCATTACAAGCCATAGCTCCATTTACCAGCAACAAAACGGTCCAGACCCAAAGAGAAGGAAAAACAGCCTTAGCCAGCTGGAAGTAACTGAACGACCTGCCCTAATGACGCCATTTAATGTACATACTTTTAACTATGAAATGGGCAAATGACGTACCGCCATCACAGTCACATGTTAAAAATCACGAGCTGCAACTACATTGCATCCCAACCTTAGTTTCCGGCACTGGGCCCGTCCATCTCTCTTCCTCAGCCTTATCACCCTGATATACCTGTCCATCAAAAATCCTGCCCGTCCACTCATCTTCAAATGGATGCAAGGCCATATGCATGGCCCGACGTAGCACATCCGTATCACTATCCTTTTGTACACGGTCGATAATTTCCGTTAGGATCCAGCTACGTAGAACAAAGTTGGGATTGACCTTTTTCATCGCCTGCTGGCGTTCGTTGTCCGCCACTGTTGACCATTCAGCTGCAACTCGTGTGCCCCATTGGCTGAGCCACTCAGCTAACTTTATGCGAGCATCTTCGGGGATCAACCCAGCGACATCGAATAAACGCGAGGCAGTTTCTGGGGCCACACTCATAGTGTCAACCTCGCTCTGAGTCTCACTCACAAATGCAGAAAGCGGTGTGGTGCTCAAGGTGCGGAAAAACTGATGGAAGTCTAGTTTGCACGCGGCCAATACATCAAGCATATCCGGAAGGAATTTAGCGATATCGGCATCAGCATGGGCCAATGAGTCACGCAACCCGAGACGGCGAAGCATTAACCGTCGGTACTCGGCGGTAAATACAGCCTTGTATTCCTCGCCAGCCTGGCCAATGAGTGCCTCGGCTCGCGGAACTATGTCCTCCTGGTGCTTAAGCAGGTCGTCATGCGTGCGGAGGTTTATTTGATCAACCTTGTCACCGGCTCCAATAAGCGGAGCCAAATCCTCACCCAACCGTACTAGGTTCCACCATATTATCGTCGGCTGATTGCGGTAGCTGTAACGCAGCGTTATATCGTCGTGGTTTGGAGTATACAGCGGGTCAAAGACATCCATGAAAGCAAATGGGCCGTAGTCCATGCTCAAACCCAGCACTGACGTATTATCCGTGTTAAGTACCCCGTTCATAAAGCCGTACACCATCCACGACGCACAGGCTGCAGCATTCCGTCGCACTATTGCACGATAAAGCCGGGCAAAGCGGTTCTCCTGCGCCAGTGACTCAGATCCCTCAGTCTCCTCTGCCGCCACCCCCAGGCGTGGCTCTTCCAGTGGTGCTGAGCTCGGTGCCTCTGTCTCTGCCAACCTCCCTGGCAGGGCTTTCCAGCCGCCATATACTTCCTCAACAACGTACTCGGCCAGTAAACGCACAGTTGCGTAGTCCTGGCGTACGCGAGGAAGGTCAAACGTTCCGATGCGGATCCAACTAGGCGCAAAGCGCAACACAATAGCACACGTCTCGATAGTCTCTCGCGCAGCGCTAGCATGTGGCAGCTTAGTCAGCGACAAGGCACGTGTAGTTGCAATGCCTAGTGCGTGTAGGGCTTCGCTAGCAAGGAACTCGCGGATACTTGAACGCAGCACGGCTTTCCCATCGGCAAAGCGCGAGTATGGAGTTAGCCCAGCACCCTTAAGCTGCAGCTCGTAGCGTTGGCCGGTTGCCGGGCTTGTAGTTTCAAAGAGCGAGATAGCCCTCCCATCTCCCAGCTGGCCGGCCCAAGACCCAAACTGGAAGCCTCCATAGCACTGGGCCCATGGGTACTGCGTATTAGCCGTATTTGATGTGCTGCCAGTTGTTCCATCTAATACAGACTTATCGTCCCATCCATGCAGGAGATTCCCGCTAACAGTGCTGAGAAACTCAAGCGACTCTACGCTTTCTGGTGCAATGCCCAATGTTTCCAAGGCTGCTGGACTGACAGCAAGCAACTCAGGGCTCTCTGCTGGTTCAGGGCGCACATAGCTAAACAGAGACTGATGGACTGGCCGTGGAATAATGTGGTGGCGAGGCGTCTCATATGAGGCTTGGGGAGAGGGAAACTTTGGGTCCGCAGGCAGTTTAGATGTAAAAGTCCAGCTTTTTGGCAGTTCGCCAATCGAAAGTCGTGGTGCTCGAGAAGAGAGCTGCGAGTGCAAAGGCGATGTCGTCATGAAGTGCAGTGGGGTTAGGGTTATCCTAAGAGCTCGGCGAGAAGCAGACGGCCTGTGATAAAGGAGGGCCTGCATAGGCATAGATAGATAAAGAAAGAGAAAGGCCTACTATGCGTCTATGGTATAAACTATGCAAAGAATTGCAGGCTTGGTGGTTTTGCAAAAGAAAAGGAAAAAGATAAAAAATCATCTAAACTCCAATTTGGGCATTCTCATGTACCTCAAAGCAACAAGTGGGTTAGTTTGGATGATGACTAATCCAGAAGACGGTCAGAGACAAATGTCCAGTGGCCACCATTTGTAAGCGGGCAACGTACTTGTATCTTGTATCCGTATCTTAGCATCCAACATCCGTCTCTTAGCTATACCTACTGACTGTCTACTCCATGGCATTTCATTCTACAAAATCACGTGTTTATAAATCATGTTGCGTCATTTGCATTGCACCATCAAAGTAGAACTATAAAAGGCACCAATGACCCCATATCAAACAAGTCCATCTCACTTCTTCCCCTACACATCTGTTTGTATCCCAATCCTCTCACCTTCGCAATGTCTCTCCCGCCTTTCAAGCTCAACAACGGCCTTTCTATCCCTGCTGTAAGTCTCCCTTCTTCTTTCTCTTCTTCTCCCCCCTTCTTTCCCTCTCCCTTCCCTAGTCTTCCGCCCATTGTATTGCTACTAACAAACGCCTCTAGCTTGGCTATGGCCTCGGCACTGCCAATTTCAAGTCCACGCCCGGAGATCTAGATGAGGCAACAGTCCATGCGACAGTGACAGCCATAAAGACCGGCATCCTACACCTAGATGGAGCTGAGCGTAAGAATCCCAACCCCAAATTTCGCCTTTACCTTTCTTCCCCGTCTCCCCAATAACACAGATGTACAGTTTACGGTAACGAGGAGGAACTCGGCAAGGCAATCCGCAACTCAGGCTTGCCTCGCTCACAATTCTATGTCACCACCAAACTCTTTGCCGAGGATCCAGCACCTGCCGAGCAATTTCTACGCCAGTCGCTACAGAAGCTCGGCCTCGATTATGTTGATCTGTACCTAATTCATCAGCCATTCGCGGCCAATGACGATCCAAAGATTCTGCAGACGCGCTGGGCCGAGCTGGAGGCCCTACACGATGCCGGGCTTACCCGCTCCATTGGCGTGTCAAATTACCTGCAATCACATCTCGAGCCCGTACTGGCCACTGCCCGTATCCCCCCGGCTGTCAACCAAATTGAGTTTCACCCACATTTGCAACATGGCAATCTGCTCGAGTTCCACCGTAAGCATGGGATACTGACCCAGGCATACGCCCCATTGACCCCCCTCACTCACGAGATCCCGGGTGACAGTGCCGTTAAGCTCATATGGCAAAGACTGGCAGGCAAGTACAATGTGAGTGATTCAGCAATTGGTTTACGCTGGGTCTTGGATCAGGGAGTGCTCCCCATCACGACGTCGAAGCGCAAAGAACGATTAGAGAGTCTTTTAGAGGACTTGCCTAGGTTTAAGCTGACGGAGGATGAAATCAGCGAGATTAACAAAGCTGGAGAGACTGTGCATTACCGTGTGTGGTGGAGAGACAGGATTGCAAATGATGATCACCGGTAAATTTAGAGAGTAAACGCAGTATAGTCAACATTTAATTCACGTCTTACAGTTCGTCCTCGTCAGCCGTAGTCTCTTCACCGGCAACTGGTGGCAATGTTTCGGTTAGTGGTTTCTTTCTGCGTGTTGAGAACGGCAGCACACGAGCTGGTGGAGGCTCGGCTACCTCTTCCTCATCTTCTTCATCTGAATCACAGGCTGCCCCCTTGGCTGCTTGTGATGCTGTGATCGCATTGTCCTTATCCGCCTGGGCAATGTTGCTTCTTGTAGCTCGTTGACGGGGTGGCTCGCTGTTTCCGATTCTATTGCCATCCTCATCTCCAGTATCACTAGCAGTTACATCGCCAGCCTCCCCTTCAGTTGTATCCTGTTCGCTGCTATGCTCCGGCTTTGCTACTGCCGCCCTGCCTACGTCCATCCGCTCGAAGCCACTATCGCTCTCGGAGTCAGAGCTACTCTGGCTTCCTCGACTTCCAGGTGCTTTTCGCTTCTGTGGACGAGACTGCTGCAAGGCACGAGCACCTCTTCCTCTTGCCCTACCTCGACCCCGCGTACTTCTTGTCGGTCGTCTGGTTGTTTCTTCGTCCCCACTCGCATCTGCAACGTCCTTGGGTTTTTCCGCTTTTTCTGGCGTTTTTGTGGCGATATAAGTAGCGTTGGCAGCAGACTCGGCGATAATCAACTGTTGCTGACGGATTTTGAGCTTCTTCTCGTTTAGTAAGTCTCGAAACTTTCGCAGCAAAACCCCCTCGTCACGTGTTCGCGCGTCCATCAGCTCTGACAGTTGGTTTTTGAGATGGCCGATGGTCTTTTCCAGCTCTGCTATTTGTTGTTTGCGAGAGGCTAGAGCTGCTTTGGTAGAAGCAGACGCTTGAGAGGCTTTGCTGCACCATTCCATTAGCTCAAGTTCCTCGTCAGGACTGTGAGCAAGGACAATAGTCCCTAGACGGCTCTATCATATTGTTAGTTATGTGTTTCCTAACAAGACCGTCATGTATACCAGGACTGTCTTACCGAATACCCCTGGATACTCCGTCGGATGATCAGGTGTATCGATGATTCCGAGTTGACTTGGGCAAAAACTTGGACATCTTTGACTGGCTCTTGAGTGAAAACGTCTTTAAGAATAGCCTCCCACTCGGTATCTAGAACTGAGGCTTTCTTTGACTTGAGGCCTGAAATATGGGCGCTCTGTACTATGGCAAGGTCAGGTCAACAATGTTCAACATTTGAGAGTCACACTCAAAATCCGAACCAAGCCTCCCACAAAGTGCTAAGCGACATACTATAAGCCGTATACGGCGCTACACCTTCAGTCCCGACCAGCTTGAGATCCAGTAGGGAGTCGCCAGTCTGGATAGCCTGGACAAGCACAAACGATGAGTCTTCATCGTCAGCTACAGCGAACCGAAGGATATATTCCAAGGGGGCCATCAGGGTCAGCAGGTTTTGATATATACACGGTATTTTGCAGTATAGATTCAAGTAGAAATCAAGAAAGAAAAAGCAAAGTTACGCTGTCAAATAAGAACAATATCCCATCGACTTGTATCGTACAGCTTCCCCGAGATAGGCAGCAGCGCCACAATCCTACTCACGCCACAACTGTCTCAAGTCCTTTCATATGTGCGCCACAATATGGATTGGCCTTTAACCCTTACATATACTAATGTTCAAAAGTGGCTAAAGAGAATACATACATCGGTGATTCGTGCATATGCACGCTAATCATATTTGTCTATAATTTACACCAGCCATATAAAAGCAAACACTGATGGCCAAGGATACGTGCATATAGCTCAACACAAACTTTCCAATGTAAACAAATTCACTGCTTGTAATGGCTGTTGTTTCATCGTCAAGATCCCGCAAGCGGAGCGGCATGTGAAAAGAGGCTAGAGCAGTGCTTAAAGCATCACAGGTGCCCCTTCATTATGGCAATGGTATTTTCTTTGCCTTTGAGGACAAGATCTGTGCCGTTGGACCAATTTAATAAGTCGTCTGTTCTCTCGGGTAGCTACAGTGTGCGCCAGCTGATGCACGGTATCTATGAGCTTTGTGGACACTGAGGCAAGCCTGCTTGGCTGTTGAAATACAGTGTGTGGGGCTGGAGAAACACACGTTGTCCATGAGACTACTTTGCCACCAAGCTTGTCAACAAAGAAAGTCCTGAAAGTAAACAAGACAAAGCCCCTAAGTTGGGATATTTTGTTTATTATGTTTATTGGTGAAAATATGTAGCGGGATTGACGCGAGTTGAACAGCTAACTAAAAGACAAGCTAGAGAGATCTTCTCTTTGTTCATTGACTAGGAAAGTCGAAAGATGATTTTCTTCATTTAATATCCAGGTCAAAGAAAGTAGCCTGCTTCGCCTGGCCTCGTGGATATGCACATTGTATAATAGTCAACAATTGTGCAAGGAAGTTATGTGCGATAAGCCCCCTGTTGGATGCATAACTATTCTCGCTACTGTAGCACAAGTGTGGGCTCGGCGAAACTTCATTTGTGCGTATGGCTTTTGTGCATGACCAGCCACTTGCATTCCTGGTTTTCTGCTCCTTCTCACTCAGCCATCGTGTTTTTCATATTTTGAATTTGCACAAAACAATGAAAAATGCAATTGCCCTTGTTTTCTGTTATTTTATTCCCTGCCTATCCTATTTTTGTGCTTTCCTTGTTTTTTTTTCTCATCTGTTTGCTTTGCCGTTTGTGTGATTACCAGTTCTCTGTTTATTCCTTCCCCCCTACCTTGCTCCGCCTGACGTAGAACTTGGGCCATTATCCACTCCAACAGCCATACGAAACCCCCAAAAAAGATCACGAAATCCCCTTTCAGCATTTATTTCCTCTCTTTTTTCTTTTCTGAGCATATTCGATTTTCTTTGAGCGACGGAAGAAGCACAATCTCATTCGGTCTCTTCCTTTTTTTCTTCTTCAATTCCCAGTTTCAATCTTTTTTCTTGCGTACACTCATTTTTTTTCTTTGTAAATTCATCGTCGCTCTTTATATTATTCCTCTTTTTTTTTCTGTGTCTACTTCAACTGCGATCTACGATTTTTGCTTCAGCCAGCTTGGAATCTCCTATTATTCTCTCATTCTCTCGTTTGTCCAGTCCGAATTACTGCTTTTACTTTTTCACTTCGAAAACAATCACGCCTCTATCCGAAAGCGAAAAAGAATAGCATAAGCCATAGCTCTTTGGAAAGCACGCCCTCGGCTTTGCAACTCTCGTTCTCGGAACCGCATAGCTCTCAGTTTTAGTCATGATCTGTTGACTTTGACGCCACCGATCACGACTCTGAAAAAAAAAGACCTTGTGAACTTGCGCTGTCCTTTATTTTCTCCTAAATAACCGCGTGCACACATAAGCATACATAACTTGGCATCATGGAGTCTCTCCGCCTGAAACAGCGTGAGCCTGTTGTTGCTGATGCTGACATTGAAAACTGGGATGATGATGACTTCCTTCTTGACGATGATATTAGCTTCCACACTACCCAAAGCGGGCGGCAGTCGGCAGGCCCCGCTATGCCCCGGTCTCCTAGCTCGACTTCCAATCGCAGAGACTCGCACTCTTCACACATCTCCTTTCGCTCTGAGCGAGAATCTCTCAATGGCGAAGAGAGGCATATCTTTCTCCCTGAAGATGAGAGATCCACTTTGGATGCTATCAAGGCAGCCGCTAACTTGGGCATACCTCTACCCCAAAATATCCCTCCGTCTGCTCTCATGGGTGGCTCTATCAACAGACTTGGAGGGCGAAAGGGTAAAAAGGTTTCTCAGGACGGCTGGGAGGTCGATCTAGAATTTCCTGAATCGAGCCAGGCGCTTTCGCTTAAGCAGCAGGATAGCTCCAAGTTCCCCGAGACTCTCCGTCAGGTCAGCGGCTCTTCTTTGAATTCCATGGTTTCTGATGCCAGCTCTACTCCCCTGAAGATGCCGCCCGACCTCGACACGAGCCGAAGCCCAAGACGTAGCCCTGTTCCAAGCACACGTGCGGAGCCAGCCCCGATAAATCTTGACCGATTTCGTGACGATGACGACGATGGCTTTTTTGGAGGTGATACAATCAAGGTCACTAAGCGCCAACAACGGAAGCCACTTTCTCTCATTACCCCCGCAACATCCTTTCAAAATATCTCGTCACTAGCACCCGCTGCTGCTCCGCCCCCCGCCACTGCTGACGACGACTTTGAAGCAGATCTGCAACTGCCATCAGACTGCAAGCTGAGTCTGAGAAAAGGTCGTGATATTCCCGGGCTGGCTCCTCATAACGATGACCTTGACTGGGGGGATGGGAGTGGGAGCCTTGGCACGAGGTATGGCGGGACAAAGCGTGAACAGCGTTCCGCGCGAAGCTCATCAGCATCCGCTCTTAGCCCTAGTGTTGCTAGCTCTATGACTGTCGAGAGTGAAGATGATACCTTTGATGGGCTAGTTCTGCCCCCAGGCTTGCTTAACCTGGATGACCGTCTTAAAGGGCTAGGTGACCGCAGGAAAAGTAACTCTCCTGATCCAAAGCTGGAAGAACCTATGCCATCTCCTTGGGCTTCGGTCCAGACACCCTCTACCGATCATGAGGATCTCCTTGATGGTCTTGAGTTTGGGGACGGTGCCATTGACGCACGTAAAATCACAGCACATAAAAATATTAAACGCAAAACATCACGGGATAAAATCCCACCACGTATCAAGACTACTGCATCCATTACTTTTTCCAATAGTAAAAACCTTGGTCATCAACAACCCCAATCACAATCTCGACTACCAAGACTTAGTCATGGGCATGGAGGTTCACATCTTTCTCTTGAGCCTGTTTCTGAGAGTGGCGGCCCTATTCAACAGCGCGCTAACCGTCTTCCTGCAAGTCGAGTTGGCCATTCCGCACAGTCTTCTGTGTCTAGCCTGGCGACGCCCACCACACCCATGTCCTCAACCTCGTCGATTTCCTCTAATACCCCTAGAAGACGAGAACTTATAAACAAAACCTCAAATTCAAACTTGCGCGAGGCCTATACTACCAATGCACAGCTGCTCCGTCTGAAGCGATCGCTTCCAGTTATGAGAGGCCCGCAATCGGCTAAGCCGGCAGGATTGAATTCTAGCTTTAACCGTCCTTCTTCCCGGTCCGACCTGGTTACCCCTAACTCAAGTCGACCGTCTTCTCTTATAAGACCAAAAACACCCGCGGTAGCTGAGATTTCTAGCTCAACTGGGCTGCGAAAGCCTGCACCTTTTATCCCCCCTGGCGTATCATCGCATTCGCAATCGCAAAATGTAGCCCCCAAGGGCCCTCGCGTTATACGTAGACATACTAGTGAAGTCTACTTAGATAGTCGGCCAACATCTCGGAATATTTCCCGCACCGGCACGCGATCGCCTAGTCCGCGACGCTACCGTGCGCATGAAAAGGCCACTCTAGATTCATCGTGGCGGCAGTTCAACAAGCCTAAAACCCGTCACTTCGGCGATGGCCATGAATTGGATGCTTTTGACGACCTGCCAACTTCCGCTACTATTGAAGCAAAGTTTGTTAAGGCGCCTGTTACTAGTGGGCCCAAGGCGGCTTTGCGGGGTAAGCTATATGGAAATATCCAACCTGAGCAGCGTACGACAACCCCGTCTCCTGCTCCTTTCACACCAACCTCTTCTACTTCTGGTAGTTATACGCCTCGATTTGCCCGGGACACGGCTTCAAGCCGCATTGCCCGTGAGGCCTCTTTGGCACAAAGGGCCCCTTCGCATGGAGGCCCGACCATGCAGTATCCGACTCCACGCGTGGCTCAGCTCTCAAACCGAAGCAACTTTAGCCCAGGCCTTCCTAGTCCAGTGCGATCACGTAAGACGTCAAAGAAGACGCAGCAAAAGCCGCACCTCATCACCAACATGGGAAATTCGAGAGAACCAAAGAGTAGGTCATGTTGAATGTTTTGGGGGCTAGCCAGTGCACAGTGAAAAAGCTAACATTGTTTTCTTTCTTTTCAGACCAAGACGGCATGTGCTACAACCCTGATACCTATCGCTGGGAGGGCAACGACACAGCCCTTGCGGCCTTTGAACCCCCTTCTGCGGCTCCGTCGCCTTTGGCTGTCACGATTCCCCAGGTGGTGGTGCGGGATAAAGAGACTAGCACACCTCGCCCCGCACTTATTACAAATATTAGCGCTACCAAAGGCATTCAGGTGGTTGGGGGCATGGTGTTCGATCCGCAGAACATGTGCTGGCTCAAAATTAGCCAGCGCCAGAACCAGCGAGGTGCTAGAAGCAGGCACTCGAACTCGAACCTGTACAGCGCAGCAGGCTCACAAAGCGACGCTCTTGATAGCATTGACGGCGACCAAGATAGCGATGAGGACCCGTTCAAAGATATTCCTGACCTTATGGACAACTCTGCAGACTCAGGCGAGCTAACACCTGGCGGTGGTAGAGCTAGCGATGTTAAAGATGAGTGGATGGTTGGTGAAGAGTTTGACGTCGGCCCTGAGTTTGTCCGCCGCCAACGCGAAGAAGAAGAGCGCTGGCGCAAAAAGTGCGAGCGCTGGCTGGCAGCTTCAAGCGGGCGCCGAGACAAGGAGAGTTGGCGCTGGACGCTGCGAGATTTGGTGGTTGGTGATTATCACTAAGTAAGTAGCTGAGCCGAGGTGGCCCTTGTTGGGCCTGAAGGCTCAACCGGTCCTAACGTGGGCCAGTTTGAGCGGAAACGAAGCCTTTTATCTTTTGTGATACAGGGTAGAGCCACTAACCCTTCTGCATCTATGTTGTTGGCCTGGTGTTCTGTTTCCTTTTCTTTTGAGACTCTTGAGCTTCACGGCTATACCAAGACAAGACACACCACCCCCCCTTCTTTTTATTTGTTTCTTTTCCTTTGTCTTTTATTCTTTCCTTTCTACTATACACAAGCTGGCGGGCTTTGGGATTGGAGAAAACTATGCTTGATATCCTTCTGCTGGTGGTTTTTTGTTGCCCTTTTTCTCTGTTGCTGTGCTTTTTTTACCCCTTCTTTTCTCTGCTATCATGACTGACGACGCAACGATTTGTTTCTCTATCGACATTGTTTCTTCTTTTTATTTTTCTTTCCTTATCTGAGCTTTTGAGCTCCCTGTTCTACTCTACTCTTATAGATGTCGATCTGGTGATAGATCTTGTTTTGCCTATGTAGGATCATGTGACTTCAATGGGTAAACATGCGATAGAACACAACACAACTAGAAGAGGCATGATTTCATACTTTTGTTTTCAAAACCGCTTTCTGCCCTTTATTACCAACGCTGAAAAATAAAATGAGTACATATAAAGAAAGAAAAGGGAATGACGAGACAAAAAGAGCGTGTAGTTAGTCTATGAGGGCAAGTTCGTCTTCGGTAGAAGTCGTTTACTTGGCTGTCTTCTTGGCCTTTTTGGACTTCTTGGTGGCCTTGGCTTCCGGCTGGGCAACGTTAGGCTTGCTAATGTTGATATCCTCTTCCTTTTTGTTCGCCTTGTCTGCTTTTTTTTTCTCGGTCTTTTCGCTGGCCTTCACTTCTTTAGTTTTCTCCTCAGTTTTTTCCTCGGTCTTCTTTCCGTCCTTCTTCTTCGTCACCGAAGCCCGGGGATCAAAGCCACGCCGACGCATGGAGTTGCGTCTCGCCTTTTCAATAAGCTTATTATCTTCCTCCTCGTCAAAACCGCCAAAGTCGTTTGCTGCGACCTCCTCGTTCTCCTTGTCCATCTGAGCACCCAGCCCGTCCTCGTCGACAACCGGGGCGTGGTCGTCATCACTTGTAGGAGCAGCGGAAGAGCTAGCATCGGAACGCATGGCTTTGGCCGGCGTTGCGGCAAACTTCTGGAACTTGGCTACATAGAAGCCGTCGACGTTGTACGTGTGGGGGTAGTAACGACGGGTCAACTTCAGCGACGGGTCAAAGGTCTTGCCACCGATGGAAGTAAAGCCTTCCTTACCAAAGGTCAGACCCGAGTCGACGAGACGCACGTTAGGCCGGCGGCTTAGAGCGTACTGCACGACCTGCTCGTTTTCCTCAACCGTGACTGAACAGGTTGAGTAGACAATGTAGCCTCCCGTTTTGCTGGCGTGGTTGACGGAGTCGATGGCGGCTAGTAGAAGCTGCTTCTGTGTATGCGGTAGCGTCTGGAAGTCGCGCTCTGTCTTGTTTGTTTTTACTGACGGGTCTTTGCTAATAACGCCTGTTCCGGAGCAAGGCGCATCTAGTAGGACACGATCGAAGCCGCCAATGGGCTTGGGGAAGTCCCGGGCATCATGGTTGCACACAACTACATTGCGGCAACCTAGACGGTGCACATTACCAATCAAAGCCTTGGCACGAGACTTGTTAGGATCGTTAGCGAGCACGAAGCCCGTGTTCTTCATCATGGCAGCCAGATAAGTCGTCTTGCCTCCAGGCGCAGCGGCCATATCAAGCACACGTTCGTTCTCCTGGGGGTCTAGTGCTACACAGGGCAAGAATGACGAAGCGGCCTGTAGGATGTAGTGGCCGGCTAGATACTCGGGCGTAGCACCAAGCGGGACATTGCTTTCAAAGATCTGCAGCCCAACCTTGCTCCATTTGCCAACGGGTTCTAGCGTGACGCCGCGGTTGATCAGGGCCTGGGCTAGATCGCGGCGGTGGGTTCGCAAGGTGTTGGTGCGAATGACAACGGGACGACCGCTTTCGTTGGCCTCAAAGAAAGCAAAGGCCTCGCGGGGTGGAAACAGCGCAAATAGCTTCTCGCACAGGAACTGTGAGTAGCCGTAGTAGGAGCACATATCCTTGATCAGTTGAGCAGTATATTCAGAGCGCGAGCGGCCAGACTCGGCTAACTGACTGAACGAATCAAGCACGCGGATAGTCTCGGTAATGCGAGTACGCAGTAGTTGTAGGTCGGGGGCTAGAAGAGCTTTGGGCTTGGCATATAACGGGTCTTCGCCGTCGAGATCGTCTTCGTCGTTATCAGCGCCATCAAGAATTTTGGGCCGGTCGTCGCCGTCAATGTTGGTCTGCATGTCGCGCATCTCGGCTTCAGCTGCCTCCTCCTCCCGAGCGCGTTCCTCGTCTATCTTACGTGACATGGCAGCAATGTTGGCTCTTGTTAGGCGTTCCTCGCCTTCGGACTCGTCTTCGTCTTCAGAGAAGACCATCTTGCCTCCATGAGTCTGATCCTCGTCCGAGTCGTACACGTCGTTATCCTCATCGTCATCGTTATCCAAGTCAGAGCCGAGGAAGTCGTCGCGCAGCTTCAGGGGCTCTTCACCGTCGTCGGAGTCGTCAACCTCGGCATCGGGGAACTCGTCAGCCATGTCTTCATCCTCCTCCTCGTCCTCTTCATCGGATGAGGGGGCGAGGGAAACCTTGGTCTTTTTGGTTTTCTTGGCTTTGGCTGGAATGGAGGCCTTCTTGGGGGTGGGGAAGGCAGCGGCAGTTAGCGCAGCAGCGGCAGCCTTCTTGGACTTGGCCTCGAGGGCCTTCTTGGCAGTGCGTGACACTCGTTCCTCTTCCTTGTCTTGCTTGGCCTTTTCCACGGCCGCACGTTTGGCGCCTCGTCTCCGCTTCTTCTCGGGCTCATCGCTAACTTCATCAACCGGAAGACCGGCCTTGCGCTTGAGTTTGGCAAAGTGTTCTTCGGACAGGGCCTCAGGGATGCCCTGTTTCTTGCCCATACGCCGACCGACACCCATTATGAATGAAGTAAGAGAGACAAAACAATAAACAACGGCAACAGTTTTTGGGGGAATCAGGTAGAGCCTGCAGTAAACAAACTAAAGAGAAAATAAAGGACAGTAGGGGAAGACGTAAAAGGAAGGATAGCACTGGCTAGAAGTGCTCCGGGGAGGGGAGAGGGAGAGAGTGTATGATTTGATCGTGTGGATGTTCTGGCTGCTAAGAGAAAAAATGAACTGCAGCGACCGAAGAACATAGGCCCGCCGAAACTTTTTTTCTGAAGGATCAATAGATAAGATGTATGGTTCAAATCACGTGGAGATAAAGACTAGGGTTCGGGTTTTGAGGTCTGGCTGAAGGTGGGGCTGCCTTAGCTTTATTAGAGTAACACAAGGAACTCTGGAGCTCTTCGCCTTGCACTCTAGTGCACCACAATATCACGAATCAATACGGAATCGCTTGCCTTTCTCTATCCCCTCTCTTATTGTATCTTTTTCTATTGTATCTCGATCAATTTCTGCCATGGCTACTCAAGTCTCCTTCGCCCAGGGCTTCCTGGACCGCCTCGCCGTCCTGCCCATAACACTCACAGCCGATCATGTGGAAGATCCACGTCGCTTCCCAGGCCGGCCCGCTGTATGTGATAGACATAAAATACCTTTCCATGCCCCTCGCCATCTTAGTTATTGTCCGTTCAGCATCTTCCTACAGCTAACCATAACCTTCGTACACACAGTATACGCTCCCCAAAATGCCCACGCCCATGTCGAAGCGCACCGTCCTCGCGCCAGGCGCTGAGCGCAGCATCGACGTGTCGCTCAAGTCTGCGCGAAACCCGCCACTGGATATCTCACTGACTGCACAGCCGCTAACGGTCTCGGTCGCGGACTTGCGGGCAGTGGTGGCTGAGCGCACAGGTGCGGCTTTGGCAAAGATCAAGCTACTATTTCAAAAGAAGCCAGTAGTCGATAGTAAAACGCTCAAGGATCTAGCAGGAGAGGCACAAACATCTATTGAATTGGGTATCATGATTCTCGGTGGTGCGGCTGCCTTGCCCAAGGACGAGCCTGTGGCGGCGGCTGACAAGGCGGTATTGGGCCCCGAGAATGTCCTCAAAAAGGACGAGTTTTGGGCTGAGTTGCTGGTATTCTTAATGTCCAAGCTGAAGGATGAAAAGGCAGCAGCAGATCTTCTAGCCACGTTTAAATCTAGTTACGCAGCGAAGCAGCAAGAGTAGATACATGGTTTAGGCATAAAAGGGGACCGCTAGGTTTGTTTATTCTGATGACGAAATGAAAACACTCTACAATCAACGAGACAACCTGACGGGCAAAAGGCACCTACATGTAATTGTAGTGGGCATCTTTGGACATTACTAAAGTTTATGACTTTGAACGGTTTGTGAATACAGTAAGACAAGTACACATCACAGTAGGTAAAAGTAAGAAAAATACCAAGATAGAAATCTAGGAGCAAAGAAATAGTTGGCCAATGGCAATATTGAGCCTTAACTTAGCTCTAGTAGAAGAACAGATTCCAGCAATGCTGTAACGACGAAGGGAAGACATTTGAGGGGAGCGAGGGCGGGGAAGAGTGGATTTGCCGTGACATGGAATTGGGTGAAGAACGGCAGATAATGGGGTAGGGTGGTGCTCGTCTTTTTTATTTGCTTTCCTCTCATCAGTGACATAAACACAGTTGTCTAGTTGAGGTTCATAAGAGCTGCAGATGACAAGATGGTATGTTTGATTAAGTTGGAAAAAAAGGTATGTAGTTGTGCATGACTTAGGTTGGGAAGGATGAAAGACAAACAGAAACAAAGAAGACCCTGCTCTATTTGCTTAAGCCTTGCCCTTGCTAACCGTCTTGATAATCTGACCAAACTCGATATCGTCCGAGTCATTGGCCTGCAGCTCGACAGCAACACCATTCAGAGAGCGCTTGAGAGCCTCCTTTGAGGAGGCATACACCATCTTGGCCTATGAGAGGGAAAAAGGGTTAGCATGCATTAGTTGGTAGACAGTAGTAGGAAATGAAAAAATTTAATGGACTTACCATGACGCCAGCATCATCGGGAGACCAGGCAATGAAAGCCAGTTTGTTGCGCTCACCCTCGCCAGAGGCCAGGGTGTACTGGAAGTCGTAGATGGCGTAGCGGGGGCCCTTGCCGACAACGCCCTACATCGAGAGAGTGGTTGTTAGTGAGTTTGGAACCGAAGAAGAGGCATAAGCAGAAGACATACACTCTTGCTTTTGGTGGTCGAATTCATCAGCTTGTTACGGAAAGCCTCCCAGTCATCGTTTTCCGAAGCCTCGTCAACAACAATCTGCTTGTTATCGTCGGACAGCTTGAAGATGATGTACTTGTACTTCTTGTTGAGCTTTAGCTCATTGTACATGGTGATGCATTCCTGCGAAACGGCGGCTCTGTAAAAAGGGAAAAGAAAGAGGGCGTTGTTAGCAATGCCTGGATAAAAGAGAAAATAGTGTGTGTAGTTAATGCCGCCTTAATTCGAGCCTAAACGGGTATATTATGGCATTGGCTCTACCGCGCAATGTAGCTTAGCTCCCTACCACATGCCACTAATGCGTTGCTGTTTGTCTGTTTCTTTGTCTTGCATATCCTGCAGGTGCAGATATCGTTATCGCCGCCGTTGCTAGTCCTAGCCGCAGCTCCAACTGCAGTTTTATCATGTCCCGCCTTGCCTGTCGTATTAAATAGAGTCATCCGCAGTCAATTACCACGCCACATCACACTGCAGGTACTTAGTGCTTGCTGGCAGCTGCAGGGAAGTTGTATGGGCGAAAGGGTTCAGCTTAAGCTGCCTGCGTGTGTTTTGGACCCCTTTCCTTCCCGCCATCCCCTTTTTTAAGGCTATTGGGCTGCATCTTCCTGCGCCATCAAGTCAAGACTGAAGAGAAAAATAAAGAAAAAGGCGCTAGGGTGTTTGCACAAGCCTGGTCTTGGTGGCCTTGAAACACTGTTCTTCGAGATGAATGACTGGAGGAGGATTGAGCGGGACAGAATAGTGGTAGAGTGGACTTGGATGCTGTCTAATGGGCATCAATAGACCAAAAATAACCAGACTTGTCCATTTTTATGCAGGCCGTCAAAATATAGAATGGAGGATGATGGCGGGGTCTTTCGTTGGGGTGCAGAACAGTGTATGTGAATGAGGGGTTCGATTTTTTAATGCAGGTGAGGGGTTCGCGCATGATTGATTGGCAGGACAAAGCAGGCTGCTGGTGATAGCAGATACAAAGCGGATAAACAGCAAGAGCCAGCAGACTCTAGCAGATTGAGGGTATCATATGCGCCTCGAATGGTTGATGTGATTGGATAGATAGCTCGGCCTCGACGCAGCGCTCGCTGTAAGCGAAAAAAAAGGAGGGGGTTCGAGGAAAGGCAAGCACAGTTGGCGCATGTAGCTAGCCAGACAGAAGGCGGCGAAGAATTATAGCAACGGAGAAGCACACACATGGAGGGACAGAAGACGGTAATGGGTTGGGGGCTCAATACGGATATAAATCGGGCGAATCGGAAGGGGATGACGATTCATTGACTGCAAGGCTGGGGGGAACCAGTAAAAAACAGCACAGCAAAAGGCCACACAGAGGCAAAGTCGGGAGCTAGCAGCGGCGAATAGAGGTGGGAAAAAGGCTAAGCGAAGTAAACGTACCCGGACTGAGACTATAATGCGCCAGAAATAAAGCTAGTTAGCGGATCGCGTTCATACCAAGGTGTGCACAGTGGCTGTTGTGGCCACTATCGTGAAGTTTAGGCGGTGCGGTGATGATGAAGGAGGGTCTAGTAGCCCCGTGCTTTTTGGGTCCGCTCTAGCTCGAACGAAAGCTATTATGAAGACTACAAGAGATAAGGCAGAGAAGCCTCTTGCTTAATAGCAAGGCAATTCAAAGTCTGTCCTCAGCGTGTCACGAACACGAGCAGGAAGCTTTCTCTCTCTGCCCCCCGCCCCCCCTCATCAGCACCACTACCAGAGACAGCTTTTTTTGCTCGACTATTAGGATGAAGTTCTCCAGAGCAGAGGAAGGATTGTAGCTGCAAATGAAAACAAGCTGCAATAGAACACGAAAAGGAAGACAATAAAACTCACCATCGTGAAGAGATTTTTTGGTGATGGATAAGAAAAGAAAAAGAAAAAGAGAAAAGAAAAGGCTGTGGAAGAGAGAAAAACGGAAGAAAAAAGAGGAAGAATGGAAAAGGAAAGAAGGAGATCAACAAGACAAGGAAGGAAGCTAGTAGAAAAATAGCTAGCAAGAAGGCTGTTCAGCAAATGCAGTAGCGGGAAGGGGAGGAAAAGAGGAAGGCAGGAAAAAACAAGATAAAAAAGGCAGGAATCCGAATTGGACAAGGCAAAAGAAGGCCTGAAAGGCGATAGAAAAGAAGAGTAGGAAGGGAGGAAGGGAAGCGGGGTGTGTGGCTCACTCTTGCTCTTGCTCTTTAAGTGCGGAGGAAGCCAGGGAAGCTATAGCAGCTATGGCTCACTTTTAGCATATGCAAGGCAATGAATGTAGCTTGTAGACCACTCTAAATTTCCTTCTATAGGTCCCTCTCCTCTTTTCGTCTAGCAGCCCGTGACGGCAATGAGTTGAACTCTTGGATGACTGTCTGGTAATTCGTACTGGGGAAAGAGCTCCTGACTTCGACCTTCAATCTCTCGTCTCTAGCATTCTCATACAACACGCACTAGAACCCTTTGTTCCCTTTGTTTTCGCCAAGGATCACGTGATGTTAGAGGGGTCAAAAAGGCATACGTGTAAGAGAGGGAAACCACCAGACTAGGCAGGGACTTTTTCTTTCCTGAGACCGACCAAGCAAGCCATTGGAAAAGCAAGGTCGGGGCTTCACCCCCCTTGCTGCTTGGTAGGCTGCGGGAGACAACACGATGGGGAGGAAAGTCATAATGGGGGTTAGGTATTCTGAAGGATAAAGGTGTTCAGTTGGAAGGGGAAAGGAGGGGGACATTAAGGGTTAGGGTCTGTTTACAGCCTAAAGAAATAATAACGCCATAATGACATGTACCTGTATATTTACTTGTTCATTCCCACCAGATCACATAACATGGAAATTCTGTCCTGCATTCGGCTTGGTTGCTAGATTTGGTATAATACCCGGGGTTTATTTTTGTGTGTTACACTGTGTCTATGATACATAAGGCATATTTCGTCCTAAAAAGAGAGAGGATATGACGGGGAGGAAAGAGGTGGAGAGGGTGCAAGTGTAAATGATAGTGTACAGGCCAACATGGGAAAAAGACTACAAAGCCAAGTCCCCGGGCTGCTCTCAAAAGTGAGAGAGAACAAGAATAGAAGCGAAACAACGACAAAAAGCAAAGACGCAAGATCACAAGCCTAAAAATCAAAGAAAAAGATGGAAAGACAATGACGACGAGAAGGACCAGCACGCAATGCAAGAGGCAAGAGGAAATTAGAAGCAAGATATTGCTCTTGGGTTAGGCCTCTTACATCATGCCGCCCATACCGCCCATACCGCCCATGCCGCCCATGCCGCCCATGGGGGCAGCAGGGCCCTTGTCTTCGGGAGCATCAACAATGGCCACCTCGGTAGTGCCCAGCAGCGATGCGACACCTGAGGCGTCAATCAGGCCAGTGCGGACAACCTTGAAGGGGTCCAGGATACCAGAAGCGATCATGTCAACGTACTCGCCCTTGGATGAGTCGAAGCCCTTGTTAAACTCCTTGCCGAAGTCGTCCTGGATCTTGCCAACAACAACAGCACCTTCTAGGCCGGCGTTCTCAATGATGGTCTTGGCAGGGCGAGTGATGGCGCTCTTGATGATGGACACACCGAGCTGCTGGTCAAAGTTGGCAGTCTTGATGTCGTTTAGGGCTTGGCCAGACGCCTTGATCAGGGCAGTACCACCGCCGGGCAGGATACCCTCCTCGACAGCAGCACGGGTGGCGTTAAGGGCATCAACGAAGCGATCCTTCTTCTCACCAACCTCAACCTCCGAGGCACCACCGACCTTGATGACGGCAACACCGCCGGACAGCTTGGCCAGGCGCTCCTGGAGCTTCTCCTTCTCATACTCAGAGGTGGTGGGGTCAGCCATGACGCCACGAATCTGCTCACAGCGCTGGGTGATGGATTCACGAGAGCCATCGCCGTTGAGGATAATAGTGTCCTCCTTGGTGATGGTGATAGAACCAGTGGAGCCCAGCATGTCGGGGGTCAGCTTCTCCAGCTTGACGTCCAGCTCGTTGGAGAAAACAACAGAGTTGGTCAGGACACCAAGATCGCCGAGAATGGACTTGCGGTTGTCACCGAAGCCGGGGGCCTTGATAGCAGCAACCTGAAGCTGACCGCGCAGCTTGTTCAGAATGCAGACAGCCAGAGCCTCACCGTCGATGTCCTCAGCGATGATGACCAGAGGGCGGCGCTGCTGGGTGGAAGCCTCCAGAGCAGGAATGATGTCCTGGACAGCAGAAATCTTCTTCTCGGACAGCAAGATCAAGGGCTTCTCGAATTCGACCTTCTGCGACTTGGCATCGGTGATGAAGTAGGGAGAGACGAAGCCGCGGTCGAAGCGCATGCCCTCGGTAACCTCGAGCTCGTCATTCAGAGTCTTGCCTTCCTTGACGGTGATGACACCCTCCTTACCGACCTTTTCCATGGCATTGGCAATCATCTTGCCGACGTGGGTATCGCCGTTGGCGGAGATGGTGGCGACCTGGGCGACCTCCTCAGAAGTGGTAATGTCACGCTTGTTCTTCTGCAGAAACTCGACGACAGCGTCAACGGCAGCCTGGATACCGCGGCGTAGATCCATGGGGTTGCAGCCAGCAGCAACGTTCTTGACAGTCTCGGAAAAGATGGCGCGGGCCAGAACGGTAGCAGTAGTAGTACCGTCACCGGCAGTTTCGTTGGTCTTGCCAGCAACATCCTGGAGGAGCTTGGCACCGAGGTTCTCGAACTTGTCCTTGAGGGTGATGGACTTGGCAACAGTCACACCGTCTATAGGTAGAAAAAAAGGGATAGTTAGTAGCTAGATAACTGGATAGACCGGGGAACAAGAGCTAGCGCAAGTGAGGGGATGAAAAGATAGGCATACATACCCTTGGTGATCTTGGGAGAGCCGAAGCTCGACTCAATAAGCACATTGCGGCCCTTGGGGCCTAGAGTTGTAGCAACAGCCTTGGCCAGAGTCTCGACACCGGCCAGGAGGGCGGCACGGCCTTCAACACCGAACTTGAGCTCCTAAACGAAAGATTATCAGGGTTAGTATTCGGGTCAGGGTAAACGAGCGGGTAGTAAGCGGAGGCGGTCCAATTACTGGGCAACTAGAGCGGTAATCAACAAAAGGACGTAGGCGAAATCAAAGAAAAAGAGCGAGGGGGAGACGAACCTTGTGGATGAAACGAGTCTGCTGGACAGTCCGGAGTCTAGAGGCCGAGGCCAGAGCGGTCTGGCGAGAACGAGCAGAGAAAGCACGCTGCATTGTGAAGGTACGAAAAGAAATAAATAAAGGACGAAGGGTATTAGTACAAAAAAGGGAAATGAATCGAGGGACAAAAGGAATCAAAAGCAAAAAGAAATCGTCGTAAAATGTAGTAGTACACAGAGCAAGCCTAGATAGATGGTTCGCCTTGGAGGAGAGAAGAAAGAAAAAAGAAGGAAGAAAAAGAGTGCAAGAGGATCCAGAAAAGAATTTTTGCCTGGGAACTGAAGTTTGCAAGTACCTTGTACCGTGATGGGACGCTGAGATGGGCTGGGGAAGGAGAAAAAAAAAGCATAGGCGAAGGAACGGAATCTGATGGATGGCCGACGAAAATTGGAGAAGCTTCTATGGGTAATTGCAGTGGAGAGAAAATATTTGACTTCCCCGTTAGACAGTGCTTTCTTTCCCGCCCTGCATCTTCAGGATTGAACTTTCTTCTAGTAGGTTCTTTTCGCAAGGACAGTAAGAAGTAATACAGTTGCATATTATTTCACAGTCACGTGATACATCGGACTGACTGTATTGTATATTCATCACGATGCACTCATTCTACCACTACAGCAATGACTATGGCGAAGACGTTAGGTGCTCTTGTGCGTAGGGAAGCGATACCCACTTAAGCCGCAGCTATTGCACAAGTAACCTTTTCCCTGCTGCACGTAGCGTAGGGTATAAGTGGTGGCCTATAGCATCTCTCCACCATGTCCCTAGTGGTGAATCTCCTCAAGTTGGCTAAACCACATAGACATCTGTGCCTCCAAGCCCTGTCTGACCCGTTGTTCCACATCAACAGCAATTGCATCTGCAGCTTCGTCAATGCTCCCTACCATTTCTTCTTGAAGATGTAGTTGCTCAAGCCGTAGGCTCTCAACCCCCTCACACTGAGCCGCTTGAACATCCCCAAGTGCCTTCTCTAGCTGCATAGGAATTGCATTAGCAACTTCAGCTAGGACCTCTGCACTTCCATGCATAGACTCGAGCCGATCCGTAGTGAGCAGCTGTGTTTGTACGAGTTGTGACATTTCGTCGCGCACACTGGCTATATACTCTCTGAATTCTTGGAATGGCTGCATTGCTTCGTTCATAGTGTCCCTGACTGTTTCCCTAATAATACTCTGAATTTCAGCGGTAAGAGGCACCCCGCTATGGAGGCTGTTATATGGCGGTACTGCATGGTGTGGCGTCCATGTAGACGCGGGTAGATGGGCTGTCAAAGGTGCGGGTGTACCCATGGGAGGCTGGCTCTTGCGACGAAAAGATTGTGATGTTGGTGGTGCTGAGGCCTCACTATGGTGGCTGACCATCCAGCTTTCCTTTGGGATGTTCAAACTAGCCGACCTCTGGTTTGCCGAACTGTTGTTGTATGCTTCTGGTGTTTTTTCAGACCTGTTGAGTATCTCATGCAGCTCTGAACCCTCCTTGGCAGCTGCACTTAGAAAGAACCTAATTCTTTCCTTCGCCGCATTTTGTGCTGCCTCATCAGAGCGATCAGAGTCACGCTCAGTGAAGAGCTTCTTAATCTCGGTCCGCAACCGCTCGTAGTCTGGAGATGGCTTCTTGTTGGGGTTACCACGCGAAAGACGGAGGATCTGTAGAATACCCCAGTCTTCGACAATTATCTTGGGGTCTGTTAATGGAGCAGTGCTGAAGGGGAGCTCACCGCTGCTGCGACACGCAAGTATCTCCGAAGCCATAAGGCGGATTTCTGAGCAGTCATAGGCCATTCCACCGAGGAGTAGCATTTGGGGACGTGAGCGAAGAGCGAGAGATTGGGGCGGGGCGTGCGCTACTGCGCATCTACAGCAAACATGAGCATGGTCAATTGGTAGGACGGGAATATTAGAGGTCGCGCATGAATCAGATTGAGATAGAGGCTCTGGTTGATGCATAAGAGATGTGGGCTCAAGAGCAGGGGGACTGGGCGGATGATCTGAAGAGTAGGCTCCAGATGTCACGTTGGCTATTTGTGATTGCGGAGATTGGGCCGCATGGCTGATATCAGCAGATTTAGACAAAATGATGAGCTGTGTAGGCGAATTGGCTTTTCCCTTGCTGCTATCATCCTGCGTTGAAACAAAAGAGCCGCTCGTACCAGCTTGTTGAACAGCGCCACCATCTATCCTTGAAGAGCGTTTTGGTGGTGAAGTGTGCGATTCTGCCTCAGCATCATCGGTCCTGCAGATTGTTGTGGAAGCATGTGAGGTCATGAAATCTGTTTGCTCCTGGTATGGGATGAAAATAGGCTCCGGGCGGCGGCGGGGCGAGATGCGGTTGGGGCTTGTGTTGCTTCTTTTCAAGCTTGGTGGGGGCAGAGAAGCTCTCAAGCGGGTGTTTGGGGTGGGGGACCAAACATTGGTAGAGTTCAGTGCCCGAGTTACTTGAGCATTCCCGTTCTCATCTTGTCTTAGGCTCTCTATAGTTTTAGGGGCATCGTAACCTGCGTCCACGTTTTCCTTCTTGCCAGGAAGACATAGCGTAGAAGATATGGGCAACGAAGACAGCTGAAACGACTCAAAGGCCTGTTCCGGCCTATACGCTACGGCAGGGAGAAGTAGAGGAGACACTGTGCCAGTGACAGTTAGTCAAAGGGTCAAATTCTGCAGAGAAGGGGAAAGCATAGAGATGCAGACGAACAGCGCCACGCTAGAGACAATGGGCCAAAAGCGAATTACGGTAACAACTAGACTTGGTACATGACACTTGCCACAATACCCAAAACCAGTATCGTGAAGACGGATGATGAAAAGGACACAGGAAGTCGATCTAGCGTGCTTCTTACAATCAAAGAAAACATGAGCGAAGTAATGTTAAAGACAGCAAGAGGACATACTACGTGTACCTGGGAGATTTCCAGAAGGAGAGCTGCGGGGGATGCTTCTTTTAACTATAGACATAGCTGATATTTGTTTTTGGCGAAGCCATGACTGCCGCGAGCTGGCATGGTGCTTTAGGGAAGTGGGATCCATAGAGATGATATGTGTGCAGAATAAAAACAAAGGACAAGAATAACTTGGACAAGAGACAAAGAGCGATGGGGTAATGTTTATGGTGATGCCTGGCAGGCCAGAGATGAAACGAGCCACCGATATAACGAAGTCAAGGTAGTAAGCATAGCGAGCAACAAAAGCTTCTAGGACTTTGGTAAAAGTCTTGGGCACAAGTTCATGGCTTTGTATTAAACCTTTAGCAAGCGCAAGCGATGCCTCTGCACAGCAACAGCCGCTATTTTGGGATATGATGACAGCCTTACCCTTAAGCTTCTATTGCAAGGGTTTCTCTTGATATCTTGTCGGTAGCGCTATGAAAGAATTTAAAACAATCTTGTTATTATTATGATAAGTCGAGATATGGATTTTAAGACAACCTCGTCACATTATCCCAAGTATCACGATATCAACTACAACAAACTCCTTCACATGCGTTGTGTTACACGAGGAAACCGTATAATATGGGTAACAACGCCCTCTTTGAGTTTTCATCATTTTCGAGTCTTTCTAAACATGCTACAAGTTAATAACCACTACTCTTCTTGGGAAGGAAGAGCATCGGCGGGGTAAGGACTACAATCATCGTCCTCCATATTATTCAGATAGGCCATCCAATCATTCTCTTTCTCCGATTCGTTGACCATTGGCTCACCTACGAAGCCATGAGATTGCAAACCTGCATTTGTCCTTTTGCTGACGCCTTCAAAGGGACCATTTACTTTATCTGGCTCGCTGTTTTTGCCCTTGGCCTGACGATCCTCGTGCTTGATAGACTTTTCTGTAGCAGCAATCTGTGGTGTTTCTGAAAATAATGTCGTGCTCCACGGCTGGATGAAAGGCGTACTTGAGGGAAAGCAATTGTTGCCTTCGTCAAGCGAAAAGTGCGTAGCAGCAAGAAGTGGCGAAAGACTCTGAGAATTTTCAGATGTAGTGTTACAGGGCCTTTTAGCTACGGGCTCTGCTTCCGCGCTATCGAGCTCATTACCGGAGCTTTCGAACGCACGCTTACCCAATTGGACGAGAGAATCTCCCGTCTGGGTACTTGACTCAATTGGAGTATCCGAGTTGCAAAAGGTTGGGGCACATGGATGCCGCATTTCCGACTGAAACGGTGCACTCACCGGCCAAGGATATAGGACGGCTGGTGCCATAGTTGAATGCATCGCATCCAGAACAGCAGCGGTGTGGGTAGAAAGAGGCTCCTCTATCGTGACAGAAAGACCCTCTTCGGATGCAGTAGCTTCAGGGGTAATTCCAGTCTGGGGAGCTTGCGGGGCGGGGTTGGTAGCCTGATGTGCAAGCACAGTAGCCCGCTCAAGGCGTATCTGCTGCATCAGCTGATACTGACGTCGCTGCTGCGCCATGTACTGGCTCATAGAAATACCCTGCAGCCGTGTGGAAGCCCTATCGCTGTGCTGCCTCTGTGGCCTCTGTAGCCTCTGTGAACCGCCAGCAGCGCCGAGAGCCGCGCCTACAGAAGACGAGGTAGAGGGAGAGGGCGATGGCTGAGCAACGCTGCCTTCCTGTGTTGCGGTGGGTCTTCGCACATTGTAGGGACCACGGCCAACTACAATCCTACCGACATCACGAGGTCCAGGACGCGGAGGCGGAGCGCGAGAGGCTTCCTCAAGCAATTGTCGACTGGCAATTGTGCCAGGCTCAGGCACTCCGCAGACGTTCTTGAGCAGATCAACAGCACGGCTAGCACGGTCCCTCATAACCCAAAAGTCAGACACGAGGAGTCCCCGGGCTTGAAGGAATCGCTCAAAGCGTTTTTGGCTGTAGTAGTTGACGCAAGGGCGCGGGCTTGTATTAGTAGCGTTTGCATGGCAGAGGGCTTGGGCGAAGAGGACTTACGTTGCACCCTTGGTGTTGCCAAAGAAGAACGCGGCAACGTTCCAGTTGATCTGGCCAAATATCAGCAAGCCCAATCTTCATGTACTAAGTAATAGAGACTTACACTGCCCTCGGTGCCGCCAATGACTGAAAGCAAAAACTCTTCTTCACGAGTGCCCCTTTCTTCCCAGCACGTGATATGGCCGCCTCTCTGGCCATGCTGGGTTGGGAGCTGCCGGCAAAATACATGTCAGCAACAACAACTATATAGAGTGTACGTATAATACGTGGATAGAAAGATACAACAGGAGCAATGTTTGTTTGCAAAAAACCACGGCACAGGTGCGTGATTGCCTAATATAAAACCAACATATCGAGAAAGAATGAGACAACTTGGGATAATACAAAGCAACGGGAAACTGAAATTAAAGCCATGGCGGCAGTAGGGGTAAAACAGGAAACTTGCCTCTATGGATTCTTCTTGTTCATGGTGGCGCATTTGGTTAAGTGCCCTTCGGACATCGTCTGTTGCAGTCACGGACGCCATTGAAGCAAGTTCAGCCTGGCTAAGGTCGGGAAGCTCGCCAGCCGGAGGGGTGAGTCCTGAAGTCTGCCTGTCTGCCAAGCCGCAGACGCGGTGAGGAGAGGAGCAGAACATTTGGAAGGGAAACTTGGCCGTAAGGTATATGAAAATAGGTCAGCATGGAAGAGTGCTCCTGCCTCATGGTGGTGCTATGTACGACTCCAAGGGAAAAAGGGAGGAAAGCAAGACAAGAATGGCATTGGCATTGAATTTTGGGGCACCCTGCAGCGCCTTTTTGTATGTTAGTTCGCAAGACTCTTGGCTTCATCTAATCTCATAGAGCAAAAAGAACACAGCATAGATTGGCTCACGAGCCAACCACCCATCAAAAACAGCTAGGGACAACTCAAGAAAAAGTCCCCAACAAAAACCACTATCAGCTAAACACTTGGGTAGCAATTGGGTCAGCGGCCAGGAGTAAAGAAATCAGAAGAAACGGGATAGAGTAGTGCTACTACAGAAAGGCTCTTTAAGCAATCACACCGATGACATCATGTGATGTAGTAGGCCTCATCAAGCCTACGACGCGCAACTCTCCTGCTTTTCTAGCAAAATAAGGAAGGGAGGGGGTGTAGTAGATGTTAATTAGCAATCGCGGAGAAGACGAGGAGACAGACAGTCGCGTTAGGCCTCTTGTACATGGAATACAGCAGAGAGTCTGCTACCACAGTAGCCTCTAGGGCGCCATGGAAACGAAGAGAAAACGAAGAGAAGGGGAGAAAGGGAAGGAAGAGGGAGAGGAAGCAAGCACACCCAACATAGATATCCTTTTGTAATTGCCGTACATGTAGGTCGTTTGCCTCATGGCTTCCAACGCCGCGTTATCTTATACTAAATCGCAGTTTGCTCAAAATAGGTAAGGTCAAAGGGGTTGTAGAGGTAGGAAAAGGAAAAGGCCAAGCTGATTGCCACCCAGTACCCCTT
Source organism: Ceratocystis huliohia (assembly GCA_038382965.1). Taxonomy (NCBI): domain Eukaryota; kingdom Fungi; phylum Ascomycota; class Sordariomycetes; order Microascales; family Ceratocystidaceae; genus Ceratocystis; species Ceratocystis huliohia. The sequence continues at coordinate 160,108 of JAXCEX010000003.1, read as the reverse complement.
GTGTGACTGGTGTTTGTGGCCGCTAAATATCGCCTTGCACCCTCGTGGGCCCGGTTACGTGATGGCCACATGGCTCTAGAGCATGGGGATGACTCAGGGCATTGCTTCTTAATACGCTATAGATCTTGATCTAATACAAAGTTGCCAAACGAGCTTAACTCGGGCCCAGCTTTGGGCTTCTCCCCACTTCGTTGTCCAGTCTAGTGTCAGGAGCGGCGCTTGTATCAGAAGCGTGCGCCTTTGGGTCTGTCTCTACATGTTAGACTATATTTGCACCTATCTATCTCCAGAGCTGCAGCCTCTTTCTTAGTTACCTTTCACTTTGGACTTGCCATCTTGTTTCCTAGATAGTTTGTTTTTGCAATGCTAAAGACTTTCACCTTCTTCTTGTATGTGGTGTGGTGATACATGTTTGGGCCACCAGCCAGCACAGAGGCTTTGGCGATGGCACCAGAACTGCTGCTATGAAATCTGTAACGTAACAGTTGGGGGATAGCCTAAAAAATAGCACAAGTTAGAGTATTACTTTTGAAGCAGAGAGTAGATACGATACCACCCCAGCTGATATTAGGATTGGTGGGCGGTGAGAGGTGGGCGGCGAGCGGTGAGGACGGTTCGGATGAAATTCATTATTCTTTCGGAGAGCTGACTTGGAGATAGTGGCTAGTAAATGGCATCTAGCAATAACCTGATCAGTTTGCATAAGTAGACGGTGCATGTATCCAAGTAGAAGCAGACAAGTAGATCCAAACCCGCCAGTTATGGCTTATAATGATTTTAAATCAGTCCCCCGTGCTTAGCCATCCCCATAGCCCCCTAAATAGACCTAAGCTAACAAGTGAATGGTAAGATACATTAAGAAACAGCAAGAGATGTGTGCAGCTAGGCAAAGTGTATACCTGAAGGGGCTGGGTCTGGCTGTGGCGACCAAAATTGAGCACCAGTGCCTAGCCAGAAGATGAAGTTTGCCCAAGCTCGTGATGCAGGAGAGCCAGATAGCTACAGCAAGACACCATGACTATCGTATTTCTTTCAATCATCCTGAATCTCCAATTTCACGCAGCCATGTTTGAACCTCTCCACATGCTTAACATTGGTGTGGAACAGTTTGAAATCGGCATTCTGAACGGGTAGAGATTGATTCCATTCCATACACAGTGATAGCGCGTTTTGATCTTCCTCCTTCTTCTGGTTCTTGGTGGTTGCTGATGGAACCACGCCGCCATCAAAGCTGATCCTGCAGAACGCATCCACCGGGCTGCTCTCTTTGGTATTCACATCAGAATTACCCTCGAGGCAGCCACAATTCAAATCAATACTTCCAGCCGTAGGATGACCTGCGCCAGCATACTTGCCGTTGCCGTTGCCGTTGCCGTTGCCGTTGCCGTCTCCCTTACCGTTTCCCATTCTCGGCTCGCGGTATCTTGCAAATGGGACTCCGCGACCTCTCCGCCCATCGATGCCACCTTCATATACGAAGTCGCCCGGATGAAAGATGGGCTTTCCGCCGGGCCTTCCCGGTCATCTTTGCGCACGGCCACGGCACCGCGAGTTTGCTCCAGGGCTGCTCTTTCTACGCCAGTCGTGCTTTTTGCAGATGGCTTGAAAGCGCCGGCACACAGCCTTCGCTGAAAAACAGCCCAAGTCACAGGCCATACTCTCCTAGTTGACAGACGGCGATTCCTTGGGGTTACAGAAGAAAGCCTTTACATACTCAAGGTCCTGGCTAGAGACAGCCATGGTAGTGCTGAGTCGATGGGGTAGTGACGTGGTCGAGAAATAGAACTTGGCTGGTCAAAGTACTCTGTTGTAGAATACAGTGGAAGAAGAAGGGAAACAAAAAGCGCCATGAGTACATTCATAATATTGTACCATCCATTGGTATCATTGGGCTCCTACCTCCATCGGCAACGCTACTCAAGGGCATAAGGGCATAGTATAATATGCACAATGATGGATGACAAGAAGCACTGCACTATAAATTCTAAATCACAAAGAAAAGGGAGAAAATTAGTACAGTAATGGGGTCGGTGCATCGAAAAGAAAAAAGAGAAAAACCCGCGTTCTTTCAAAACGAAGAAATTTGCCCTCCTCTATTGAGTCACTTCGCAATGCACTCCCTAAGACTAAGGCAGCAACAAAATTCGGGCTACTAGAGACTAGGCGTAGTTGCTCTATATTCCTCTGTTCATCCCAGTATGCCGCGGACCCGATACTTCAACTTTCTTTTTTTATTTTCTACATACGAAAACGTACTCGAGAGTTTGATTCATATGCCTTAACAAGTACTACCTGGCACTGCGCAGTGACCAAAGCTGCCGAACGCCGTCGACAGCTATCTACGTGCTGAGAAATTTATTCGAGTTACACACGCAGAAAGAAGCTGCAACGCTGCGCCATGTTTCTCAGCGGTGCATCTAGCAAATAGCTCAAAATTCGAAGTGTACTAAGCTTAGGCATTGCGGTGCATCCCTGATGGTCATGTGAGCCAGCTGTTAGAAGACTGCACGAATCTAGTATCGTGCATCGGCGTGGCTGTTGCTAAGTGTATATCGGTAAGGTAGACAGACAACTTTGTTCTGGTTGCTTTGCAATCAAGCTTCTTCAAGCCCAATAGCTTACTAACAATCCAAAATCAGATGGCTATCAAGAACAGACGTTTAATTCAACGCCTGCTAGACACAGCAATAATCCGCTATATGTAAAGTGCCTCCAGGCCCTCTGTCATGTACACGCCCCAGGGACGATATCTGGCGTCTTGTAGCGTTAAACTGCCGTAGGAGCCATGATACAGTTAACTTAGCGACCGAGTGGTTCAAGAAAAAGAAAGCGCCAAGATACTTGTTATACAATTGAACCATTTAAGAAGCCAGCAATTACTGCGCAGTGGGAGACAACGGGGTTGCTGGTCTGCCTCACCGCGCCATATGCTTTAGACCTTCACGATTCAGAAACTAACTTTCTACAACACTCATTTCTCCTATAATTCACAAAGAAATCTTCCCCAAGTACCATGCAGTCAAAGTGTTTGATTTTTGGTACTCGGAGCAGCAAGAACATGTATCAAACCAAGGTCGTAGAAAAGCGCAGCAGTTGATGATACACTTCGACGGCTCTTTCAAAAGACGCGCTGCAGTCTAGACAAAAAACATAGCTATATCCTTCCAAGGCAACGCATCGCATTTTATCAAAAGGCCTTATTTCCAATGGGCGAAATCGTGTGTTTAGTTGCTCTCCTAGAGAGTTAGAAGACCAAGGAGATGCTTGGTGGTGGTTGTGGTCATAATGGGTAGCGGTCTCGATCTATAAAGCTGCATCGCATATGGCAAAATATCGGTTAAACACCCTCGGCGATAGCATCCACCCCAGCTCGGCTGTCCCACTTGTTAAACACCTTATCACGCGTTACCAAAATCTTCTCATTTCTACCTACATTTCACACCAAAACAAAGTTCCATCGTGATATCGCACATATCAAACAAAGTCCACCTTATTCCATCCCACAGCGAATCCCATCTAGCGCTCTTTGCTCAGCGCATTCAATGGTCGCTCACTTATACCGATTAAGCGTTTCTAATTATCGGTAACAGCTAAACTGAATAGGCTGTTCTGTGCCTGCACAACAGCTAGAAACACAACACAACAAACAGACACCACTAAATCGTCGCTGTCCAGATTCTTGCTGCCACAAACTAGGGCTTGCTGATTCAATTTAAACAAATTAAATCTCCTCCTAGCCTTGTGTTGCTCCCTTGATTCTCCCGTAGCCGCCACAATGAACAAAACCTGGACCGACCGTGCTGACCGTGATCTATTCCTCTCCATTCTCATGGTGAAGAGTGTGGGTGTAGTGAGTGGTGCAGAGTGGTCTCAGATAGGAGCGCTGATGCGTGGCCAGGGCCATGGCTTCACCAATGAAGGCTGCCGGTAAGTGAAGCTTTGCACCTCGGAGTACTGAGTAGTATAGAATCTAAGACTTGGTCCTAACTACCGCCATACCCTAACTACCGCCATACAGCCAACATTTTCAAGGCATGCGCAGGAAGTCGGCCAAGAAAGATGCTATTGCAAAACCCATCGATGTTGGGTCTCGGGATCCTACGCATGACCCCATAATGAGACGCCCTGGTCCCGGCCGGCGGAAAATCCGAAAATCAGCTTCGGCCGATTCCCAAGCCCCGGACAACTTGGAACATACTGCCACAAGCCAAGTACCGCAGGATCAACAGCAGGTCCAAGACCACCAGACAAATCACCAACAACAGCAACAACAACCCACGATGGTTAACCAATCAATGGTAGCCTCCCAGTCCCTGTCCCAATCGTTACCCCAGTCCATGAGCGAGTCTATGTCACAGCTCCATCACACCCAGCACCACCACCATGCTCACCAGCAACATGCCGCTATGCTTGCTCACGTTCAGCAGCAGCAACACCAGCAAGAGCAAGAGCAACACCAGCAACAAGAACACCAGCAAAGCCTCTTCCAGCATTATCAAATCCATGACCCCAGTCTTGTCAACATAACAGAGTCTCTACCAGTGGACGTAGACCCTGCGGCTCCAGATGCAGGAATTGATACTACAGCTACAGATCATGACATTGACGCCCTTGACGTCGCTGTGAGTATGACACCCAGTCCACCTACCGACCCGGCCCTGGTGGTGGCTGTGGGTGTATCTGTTGATGAGTCTCCATCACTCCAAAGTCTCCCCACTACGCACCAGCACTCCAACGACAATCCCTCCTCTATCAGTCACGCCGCAACAGAACCTAGTTCCGATATACGGAGCCAGGTGCATTCTCATGCGCATCTTGATACAGATGCCTCAGTCTTACAACATGCCCTAGGCAACGAAGACACTAATAATGGACCCCCGGCTAAAAGACAACGTGTTGACTTGGACGCAAATGTTGGGATTAGTGCCAACGGCAACAACCACGGACTAGATAGTGTTGACTCAACAGAGGACATAATGTCTAGCCATTTGCAGAACAACGTGGTTGATGTAGTCTCTGGCGTTGACGTCGACGTTGGCGTAGACATGGGTGTAGGTGTTGGTATTGAAAGTCAGGATCCAACACAACATAGCGGGCTATCAGACGACGACGCGGCTGCTGCTGCAGTGCTAGCTTTGCAGGAAGCATCTGGCCCGGAAACAGGCGTGGAGCCGTATGAGTCAACGTAAGTTTCAAGCTTGTTCCACCGCTGTCTATCTCGCCTACTAACCCTTTCTCATAATGCATAGGTTTGAGCTATGAAATTCAAAATACCACTAGGCTTTTCTGCTCTTGCACATATTATACCCAAGGGGCTTTGAATAGGCTCATTCCAAAGGTATAGAACTATTCATTTGTCCTTATATTTAATCAATATCCAAACGACCTTGTTTTTCATTTTTTTCAATTCTACCATGAATTATATTGTCGTCAATACCTCTTTTTTTCCCGCCTAGAAGACTTCAAACTTCGCTTTATCAGACCCCATACATTATAAGCTGTTCCGATGATAAAACAAGCCATCCAACCCGTTTTGGTGCCGCGGAAATTCGGGTCGATTGGTGTAAGTGGTATGGGATAGCATCGCAAATATGACAACTTAAATAATATAGGCGAAATAAGATCTAATGAGCATATTCATTACTGGTTAGCTGACAAAAGAGAACTCGCGCTTATCTGCGCGCACACCAAATCAAACCAAACGCCAGAGACAACAGATAGCCTCTCCCAAAAATAAAAAAAATAAAGACAAAAGAATTCCCAAGGCAAAGAAGCAAGCACTGCTAGGCCAAAGCTTCAGTGACCGTCAGACATAAAAGGAAGAAATAACGTCAGAATAAGGGAAACAAGCAAACAAAACAAGCTCCAGGCAAGATAACAAAACCATGTTGTGCTTTGAACCTTTTCCTCACTATTACCTCTACTTCCACTACTTCTTCTTTGGCCGTAACGACTGTCCTTGACCCTCAAACTTGGGCTTGTTTATATCTCGCTCCTTGTCCTCCTTTGTACGCACAGGCTTGATCTCGTATCCAAAGAAAAGCTTGTTCGTTGCCAAACGCAACGGTTTGGCTCCATTCATCGGCCCCGTTGTGCCTGGAACAGCTGTGGGCGTGGGTACCGACGTGCCGGAACCATTACCACTAGCTGCGCTCTTCTTGACCACAAGACGGTGGCCTTCACCCTGGAAAGTCGAGCCGATATGGGCCAGTGCCGAAGGCGCAATTGCAGCGTAGCCAATGTCCTTGGCCATGCTCCCATGTTCGTGAACAATACCACCCCTAGCAGTGCCAGCAGACGATGCGCCATTGGAAGCAGTAGTAGACTTGTACTCAGGCTCAACGTAGCCAACAGGTGGAGCAAAATCAACCTCAACATCAGTCTCAATCATGCTGACACCCATCTTTTCAGTTTGGGGCTTGACCTCAAGCACCTTCATATAGTACTCCTCATCGTTGTATTCAAAGTTGAAGACGTCACCCTCTGTCAAAGTGGCAAAATTGCGAAACGCTTTTTCCAGTACGGCACGCGGATCGCTGATATCAAGAAAATTGACACTTTGCGGTTCCAGCTTGACCAACCGAGCCAGCGAGAGTGATGTCGTCTTGATCTGCACCATGTCTCCAACGTCCAAGCAAAGTGTTGTCATCATCCACTGAGGTATATAAGCACGGCCTTCTTCAGCAACAAACTCTAGCACACCGGCATGTGTGTGAGTTCCATGCTGGCCATTGACAAGCTCCATCTGTAGAGGCCATTGTACATGCAGTCGGGATACTTTGTCGAGGGCCGAAGGCGGGAGGAAGATCTTTGAGCCATAGTTGAGTGAGGGACGTTCGGGGCCGGGGGCCATCGCCATGGGATAGCATCGGTAGTATTCATCAAACCGCCGGGCAGCGGGCCTAGAAGCATAGGGAGCGCCGTACTATGGAATGGAGTAGTTAGGTTAGCACAAAGACGGGCAGAGGAGTATGGGGAAACTGTCAACTTTTTAGAGAGACTAACCATCTTGAAACAACGACAATATTTATTATTTGTACGAATAAAAAAGATCAATTTCTTTAGGAAGTTTAGTAGCCTTGAAGCTTTTTGCTATGCGTTTATACCAACAAAACTACCGAATTATATCAAGGCGTTCAAGCTTCTGGAGCTTTCTCTTCGCCTTATGACGTTTGCCATTCTGCCTTCAACGGTTAAGTGGGGCCCTAAAAAGCTCTAGCCATATGTGGGTGCCACATCAAAAGTCTAAACGCCACACTTAACGCGTCAAGATGTTGCTGAGCAAGCAAATGGCCCAGCCTTGGGTCTTCAGCCTCGCGCAATTTTGGCTACGAAAGAACAACACCGACAGCCAGTTGCACGCCTCATCTCTGGAAATTTTCAACCTCACATCTTGCTTTCACGCTTTCCCACGATTGTTCAATTTTTAGCGCGTCTACAAATTTGATTTAGTCACATCGTCATAATGTCGGCTGTAAGGTTGCGTCCACCATTTCATTATTATCTGTCTACTAACACTTAGCTTTAGCCCGTTGTCACCGTCGGTGAGACCAAAGACCTTCGTGGTCTAAATCTCATTGCCGCGCATTCTCATATTCGCGGACTTGGCGTTGATTCTACCACTCTCGAGCCCAAGAAGCAATCTCAAGGTCTAGTTGGCCAGGAAAAGGCGCGCAAGGCTGCCGCAGTGGTTCTAAAGATGATCCAGGAAGGCAAAATTGCCGGCCGCGCCTGTCTAATCGCCGGGCCTCCCAGGTATATATCTTCCACTTTACTTCTCGTCATACACACCATGTCTCTCGATCTTTCTGCCCATTGCTGACGTCTGTCTCTTCCCACAGCACCGGAAAAACTGCCATCGCCATGGGTCTGGCCCAATCGCTCGGTGTTGACGTCCCCTTCACTTCCCTCGCAGCCTCAGAAATCTTCTCGTTAGAAATGTCCAAGACTGAAGCCCTTACCCAAGCCTTCCGCAAGTCCATTGGTGTGCGCATTAAGGAGGAAAATGAAATCATGGAAGGCGAGGTTGTCGAGATTCAAATCGACCGCTCCGTGACAGGCACAGCCAAACAGGGCAAGCTGACTATCAAGACAACTGACATGGAAGCTGTTTACGACATGGGCTCCAAGATGATTGATGCCATGACCAAGGAGCGTGTGGTTGCCGGCGATATTATTTCCATCGACAAGTCCTCAGGCAAAATTACTAAGCTCGGTCGCTCATTTGCCCGTTCACGCGATTATGATGCCATGGGCGCTGACACTAAATTCCTTCAGACTCCCGACGGTGAGCTGCAAAGACGCAAGGAGGTCATTCACACTGTTAGTCTTCACGACATTGATTGCATTAATTCGCGCACGCAGGGCTTTCTGTCGCTCTTCTCGGGTGACACGGGCGAGATCCGCAGCGAGATCCGCGACCAGATCAACACCAAGGTTGGCGAATGGAAGGAGGAAGGCAAAGCCGAGATTGTACCTGGCGTTCTCTTCATTGACGAGGTCCACATGCTAGACATCGAGTGTTTCTCCTATATCAACCGTGCTCTTGAGGGCGACCTTGCTCCCGTCGTCATCATGGCCAGTAACCGCGGCAACTCGCGCATTCGTGGCACCGACTACCGCAGCCCGCACGGCCTTCCGCTCGACTTCCTCGACCGTGTTGCCATCATTCATACGCATGCCTACAGCGGCGACGAGATCAAGGAGATTCTATCTATCCGCGCCACTGAGGAGGAGGTCGATGTCTCGCCGGATGCCTTAGCCCTACTAACCAAAATTGGTCAGGAGGCTGGTCTGCGGTATGCCAGCAACTTAATCACCACGTCTCATCTGGTAGCCACCAAGCGCCGTGCTAAGGCAGTCGATGTTGATGACGTCAAACGTAGCTTTCAGCTCTTCTACGATCCCGTGCGCAGTGCCAAGTTCGTAACCGAGTCAGAAAAACGGCTGATCGGTGATGACGGCGCCGTCGACTTTACCGTGACGAACGGTCACGGCGAGACTATGGATCTCAGCTAGATAGGATGCGACCCAAGTTTTGGGCTAGGTGCTATTTAGCTACATATTCCTCTTCTAAGCGCTCTGATGTATTTTTTTCTTATTATTGTTTCTTTCACATGCGGTTCTTTGCAATTGTTGGATGGCGTTTCGGACGGTCCCAGGCGGGAAAAGTACTAAATAATGCAATACACACTCACATATACACATGATCTATGTCTACTAGGAGATATATTCATGACTGAACCATAGCCTTTATTGCCTTTTTAGCTCCTTTATTTTAACGCCGTAATATTCCATGTACCCCTTGCCCAATTATAGTTGTATCTCGCTCTCATATAAAGTCACCTAACCGAGTCCATTCACCATCGCTCTCCGTTGGTTTAAACTCAACACCCTCGCCAAAGTATCCCGCGTCCTGCCACGCCTTCATCGTTTGCCCGTCGAATGGACCTTGCACTGCCCCTCCATCACGGCCATCCGTCCAGCGATACTGCCACATGCGTACTGCATTGTCCGTCGTGCCGGTATCAGTTTCGTTTTTCTGGGCCTCTGCTAAATGAACGGGCTCTACCCATTCATGGCCTGTCTCGCGCTGCCACTGGCGCACCAGCAACTCACGCTCCTCGTCGTAGATTTCCTCGTGGTCGCGTGAGAGAAGCTTGTCAGCTGCGTTGGTAATGGCGTCGATGGCTGCCTTGGCTTGTATCTCTCCGCTATCAACAGCCTTGTCCTCTGTTGTTCCGAGGTCTGGTGCCTCAGCTGCGCTATCTTTTTCACGCATCTTCTTAAGCCTCCACGCCGGTATCTTTTTCGCTTTCGCTTTTGTCTTGCCCGTATGTTTGCCCAATCGCGCCAGTGCTTCCAACGGGGTTTCAGTCCTCTCAAGATGCCGGATAAGTGTCGCCAGTAGTTCCTCAGTGAGTATCTCATCCTCTTTGCGACGTAGTCTTGCGGCCTCGGCTTCACGGCGCTCATGGGCCTCGGCAGCCTTTTTCATGTCCTTCTTGCTCAGCCCATCCAGCCATTTGTCGTGCTCGGCGCCAGCTTCAGCAGCTTGGCGCACGTAATTTCCCGCCTCGTCGAAGCGGCCCTCTTCCTGCTCTTGCTTGAGATTAAAGGCTTCAAGTTTGGGCGCATTGCGCTTTGAGCCGCCAGCGCCAATCTCAGGATCGAGGTCTTCTTCGGCGGCTGCAAGTGCCTTTTCGTCTTCGTCATCATCGCTACTTTCATCATTAAGATGGATGTGGCCACCACCTCGACTCTTGCCATCTTCGCCTTGTACTATTTCCGACGCATCAACAAAACGCACACCCTTCTTCTTTTTGCCATCAGCATAGAAGTCAGCGTTTTCTTTGCCTTGCGCCTCGTCATTGTCTGCTTCTTCATCGTCGCCCCCACCAAACATATCAAAGTCGTCATCGTCGTCGTCGTCGCCAGTTTTACGCTTCTTGGCGCTATTGCCTGCGTCTGGCTGGGCCGAGTAATTATCAAAGCGCTCATTGATGTCGACATCGCCTATTTTGCGCTGTTGCGCCTTCGCATTGAAAGTCTCGTTGTCAGAGTCGCTGTCGTAGCCATCAATATTGACGGCACCACGCTTGGTCGAAGCTGCACCACGGATCACATCAGCTTTAAGGAAGGCGTCTTCTTCTTCCTCTTCTTCGGCGGCATTTGGCGCCAATGCCGACGGGTTTCTCACATCAAAGCGGACGCCCTTTTTGCTGTCGTCAGAGCCGGCACCGTCGCTGTGGTGGGTGCGCGCATAGATATCGCCCTTTGCTGTAGCTTTAGCCGCCGTGTGCCTTGAAGACATTGTGTAGCGTTTAGTTGCAAGCAGAGCCGAACCGAGTAAATAAGGATGTTACGAGTCTGGTGACTTGGGTTTTATTTCTCTATGCGACGATGCGATAAAGATGCCTGAAGCCTGCGCCACACTCCACGCCACATGGATTTCTCCAACGCCACAGTCATCCTCCTAGAAGCGCCAAATCAGTCCAAGCGCCACTAAAACAAATATTATCCCATGCGTCTTTCACTTGGATTGACAGTTGCTTTTTCTTAGGTATTTAAAATATCCTTAAGTCTCCTTCAGCTCAGAAACAAAGCTAAACAGGATATCGTGTTTGTGTACGATCAACTAAATTCTAGTGCAAAAGATACTAGCTGACAACTCAAAGAAAATAGTCTAACCTTGCCGATATCAAAGGAAAAAAAAACATCTTTTTCTTGATGCATCCCCGTAAGCACTAGCTTAAAACTAGATTAGGGGGGCTTTATGATACATTCTAGTCCGTCATAAGCGACAAGGCTCCGCCAACCTAACCTAAGCTAACTTTTCCACAAGACAAAAACTAACACAACAACATGATAATACATTTATCTACATAGATATACGTCTTTTTAGAAGTGTCCCGTCTTGTCAGGCATTTTATTGTTAGTTTCTCCATCAGGTGCCAATACCCAGGCCGTCTCCCTCTAAGCCTATCGCTCATATCTTCAAAAGCGCTGCGAGAAACGCAACTACATAAAAACCCAAACCCCTCCTTCCTCAAAACCACAAACAACACAAGACTAGAAGCAAAAAAAAATAAAAAAGGGAAGTGACTGCTAAAAACCAAAGGCAGTTACGTGAAGGTGACAAATCAAATCTCTGCATCTACCTATGCGTTTGCTTGCTCCTATACAAACAGCAGGAGTCCACCTTCAAGATATTTCAAGCGAAAAAGAAGTACTGTCACCAAATATTTTCGTGGCCATTTTAAAACCCTTCATATCTTGAATACAGAGGGTAGAACACCAACCGATCAGCGAAGTACGCGCTTTGTTTCAGCGTCATTTGTTCTGCAATGGCTCGCTGGCCCAAATTCAACGATACCCACAATACTTCCGGCGCACGGGACGGGAGCCGAAACTATGATAATGGCAGTAGTGGTGGCTATTCAGCCTCCCATGCCCACGAGGACGATCATACCAGCATGAGAGGTCAAGATACCAATCGCCACCATGGCAATAGAAGAGACTCGATGGAAACTGCCCATCGTCGGAGCTCCTACGACCCCTCTGAGCGGAGAGATACACGCCCACCTACAGGACGCAGTGAATTCTCCCAAAAAGAATCCCGCCGCGATTCAGTTCGTGTGCCATCGCGGTCTCCGTCGCCTCGAGACGCGAAAAGACCCAGAGTTAGCAGCTCTATTCGGAATATCGTGTCCAGTAACCGTGGCAGTGATTCCCCAACCCAACGGAATGCGTATGTGGATGGTTCACGCAAATGTAAGTTTAGCGGCTGATTGTGTGGTGACAATATGTGGCCAGGCTTGTAATCTAGGAGACATGCTTGCCAGGTCCGTTTATCTCCCATTTTTCAGGGGCTCTTGTCATAAATTCAGCAGTGATCAGACAAATCACCCCCCTCCTTTCGTCGCATGGCAGTAAAACACAGCGCCAGATATGCACTAAAAATCACAAACAATCTCCCTCTACCTTGCAAGATCGAAATGCGATACTATATGTGTGCTTGCTACTCATACTATTCGCATTTTCTTTCTTTTACCTTTTCCTGTACACTCACTTGCTTTTTTTTCCATAAAACTGCCTGTGCATATCTAACTGTTCATCTTTAGCCCTCTCCCTCTCCAGACAGTCATCAATTGTATCGCCATCTATTGACCTGCTTGATTCACCGACACATTCTCAAGACCCAAAGTCTTCGTCCTTCGAGCACCAGGAGCAGCAACAGCAACAACCTGGTCTACAGGGTGATTTAGAGGCTAGCGCACTTGAAAACCCAACGAAATGCAGTCCTACTTCCTTAATACCTTCTTCTCCACGTAATGGGGACAAAAGACCATCTATTTCTACAAATGCGCTCCGAACAGGACCCACGATTCAAGGCACAAGATCCAACCCCCATACAAATTCGAAAATAGTTTCGTCGGCTTCAGGCCCAACTGCAGCGCATCAATCCAGCAATCAATCTTCGAAAAAATCTCTAGATTCCCCGAAATCTCCCATGCTCCGTCCTAAAAAGATAGAGAAGTCATCCACCTCAACTGACCCTACCAGATTGTCCTTTGTTCAATCTCCGATTGAGAGGAGGGCTTCTGACGCATTCGATCCTAAAATCATGGGCTCCCAATCTGCAAAACCTCAGTGCGAAGATTTCCAGCCCGCCAGTGGAAAAGAACTTGAAAGCAATGACAAGAAAACCCCTTTCGCAAGCACAATGCCTGAAACCAGACACGGTTGGAATGCGCTCATAGAACCATTTGTCAACCTCATTCACAGTCATATTTCTCGCGATCAACTTCGACGTCAAGTTGAAAAGACAACCCAAACGTTAGAGAAGCATATATCGCGATATCCAGAAGTGCGCGCTCAGGCTGACTTACCCCGACATCGGATTTCCGTGCTACAAAAGCAGCTCTCGGACGCAGAAGTCAACGTACAAGGTTGCAGCACTGCACTGGAGGACGTGTTTCCTCTTTTTCAACAACTATGCCACGAATACATGCCCTCCGCCAGGTCGCCTGTTTCTCCCAGCCCACTTCCCACACCCAGTCCCTCCCTTGCCTTGCTAGAGGAGAAGTTTGAAAGAAAATTTCAAGATCAAAAAACGGTTTTAGATAGACAAGAATCGCTCCTTCGAAGCTATGAGGAACGTGAACGCGAACACCAAAATCAAACCAAAAAACTCGAGGAACGCATCATACGAATGGAAGAGTCTCGCCAGTCTGTCTCGACACTGAATGATAACTATAAATCCGCCGCTATGAATGTGTCGCGTCAAATCCAAGATGCCATCAAGGCCGAGAGAAACAATACCAGTTCTATTGTCGGACAGATCGAGGCAAAGAACAGAAAGCTTATAGACGCTAGCTATGAAGGCCTTCAGAAAAACGTTTCCCGGCAATATGTGACCCAACACAGCTTCCAGAGCAAAATTTCGAAGCTGGAAATGGTAATGAAGAAAATTGAAGCAGATATTCGCTCGGTCGAGGCTACAAATTACAAACGAGAGAATATTTTTAGTAGCTCGATTGACGATACAAGCCTCCGGCAGCTGCGGGACGACACTCGAATGTGCCAAAAGCTTGTTTCTTCGTATCAAACAGTGTCGGACGAAAACACCGCGGCTGTTACGAAAGAATTGCAGGAAGTTCAACTCAAACTCACGCATTGTCTTTCAAACATGACGCAGCTAGAGAGTGCCAACAACGAACTTAAACATGTCAACAAGTTCACAATGGACTCTATGGCTAGTCTCGAGTCTAAGTTTTTCGATTCTTCTTCATCAATGGCAGCGAAAACACACACACAACTAAATGCAACCAAGGCATCAATTATGAAGGAGGTAGAAAATATCCAAAATACCCTTGCTGGTAGTTTGGAAAGTTGTGAAACCCGATTAACTGAAATTCAAGAACAGCAAAGGATCCTCACGGAATCTGTGGCCAAGACAACTGAGAGGCTCTCGGAGGTCTATGAGAAGCAATCCGTTGACTCTGCCCAGCTTCCCGTGAATCCAGCCAATTTAAAGAGCGATATTGATGCAAGTTTAGATCGAAAAACCCTCAAATCAGTCCTGAAAAAGATGAAGAACCTGGAAGAGACGCAAAACTTTGTGGTCAACTCATGGGGCAGCCAGTTAGATGATTTACGAGGGGAAATCCCCGCCATCATTGAGGACAAGCTATCTGAGCACAAGGCTGCCGTTCAGCAGGATATTTGCGATATCATTAGTCGGATGAGCAAGTCCAGGGAAGCAGAGAATGATAGCAACGCCAGCGACAAGAAACAAACACCAAATAGAACTGCCGCTCCGGGCGATTCCAAGACTGTGAGCCAGAGTGAAAGCCAAGTGGGCAAGACCAACGCCGACATGAGCAAAATCGACTTTGCACTAGAATCGCTTACAGAAACACAAGCCAAGATTTCCACACTCGAATTGAATTTGCAAGGCCTGATGCACGCATTTGAGACAATCCAGGCACAATACCAAAACCTCAGGGCCAGCGATATCTACGAATCAATCGTAGAACACCTAGAGCTATGGCACCCATCATCGACACGCACGATGCTTGACGATCTGCGATCGCGTATTGATGATACGAATAACAAGCTTCAGGAAGTATTAGCCGTGGATCAAGATAGCTTGAGAGCAGGCGCGAACGGTGTGGCGAGCAAAAAACGCCATTTGGATGGGTCGGCGGTTGTGACGGGGGGGATTGCACAATGAAGAAGCCAGAGAGGATAAAGAATGATGGAGGTTGAATAGCCTGTATTTTTTGCTTTTTGTTTTGCTTTATCCTGCGTCGCCTTGCCTTTGTGTTCAGTCAATTTTGTACTACGCCGACCCAACGTGGGAAATCCTACAAAAGTTCTTTGAGTTTTTGGAGGGGAGTTTGTTTTTGTCTTGGCTTTTGAGGTATTTACTTTGTCTTCTATTACTCTATGCCCAATGGACACTACTTGCTATTCTTGTTGGTTTGTGAAGATATGTCACCATTTACAAGCCGAACTTCCGCCTGGCCGCCTGGCCACCTAGGATCCAAATCAACTATAAACCAGGACAAGAGGAGGGAATTGTCAACTAGGGGTCTCGTTGTTAATATCTCTGCTCCTACGCATTTGCTCTCTATATTCTATGAATGCATCTGGGTGGGTAGGAGTTCTGACGTGCTTCTTCGTTTATATTATTTTTGTCAATGGAACAAATTCACTTTCAGAGCCTCAAACGCTAGGAGAATCAAATATCACGTGTTGAAGCACGTGACGGGTGGAGAGGGGTATTGTGTTCCAGGTTACAGGTTTTGGCTTTAGGGCGTAGAGTGCAGTGTGCCTTTCGGATTGTATATTCGTCCCCTTTAGAATGCATAGTTCCTGCCTTGGTGTTTAGCATTGTACACCGGGCCGTCGCCGATTTTCTTCGGCTTCGAGTTCCTCGAGGTTCAGGCTTTACCAGCCCTGCATTCAGCCCTATTGCTCCTGCTAAAACAAGGTAGCTGATGCTTTGAGCGCTGGCTAGGGAGGGGGAGATGAGCTTTTTTTGGACTTGGACTTGGGCTTGGGCTGGACTGGGCTGGGTTAGGCCGGTCCGCAATGTGACGCAGGATGCAGGCAATGGAGGGGAAGGATAAGAGTATTACGTGCGTGCTAAAACACATTTACATCACAGAGAGATTCTTGTCGTTTGTCACTTGTCGTTATCTTGTTGGTTTTCCCAGAATGTTGAGTTAAGCCCATCAACGCCATGTTAGGGTTTGCAGGTGTCTTGTCGTCGAAATCCCCACTTTGATTTACCCATCCCTTTTTACTGAGGAAGGGAGCTAGTACCAAGTTCCAGCCCAAGCCCAGCCAAAGCCAAAACAAGTGCGACAGCAAAGCAAGGCCGCCAAATTCGAGTTTGAACATGTTTTAAGCTTTGGAGAAGCAAAAGAAGAACCAGCAAAACAGAGAGCTATCTATTTGGCTAGCTTTCAGTTTTAGCAGAGAATACTAAGACGGAACTTAATAGATAGCTTTGTTACCTACAAAGGCAATTGCTTCCACTTAGGTTTAGCCGCGACTTAATGCTGCTGTGATTGGCCCTAACTCTTTTATTTTTGTTTTATTTTTATTATTTTTATTATTTCTTTTTCAACTATGTGAGCAATTCGGGGGTTATTTAATTTTCCTCGTCACTTTGGCTTCTCCCTTCGTTTTGGTGTTTCTCGTCACACAACGCGCATCTTCTTCTCTCCCCCCCTTCAATTTTCCTTCTCATCAAATCTTTGTTTTTGTTCATTTCTTCCTTGCCATTCTCCTCCTTGAGCAGACAAAAAGCCTTATTACAGACGCTATCCAGATTCACATTCAAAGCTGCCTGCCTGCCCCTTGCAACCTTTTGTTTTTTTGGGCTTCAGTCAATCCAAACACGGATTCTTTTAATTCCTTATTTAATTACTTTTTTTTCTTGATTGGATTGGCTTCTGGCCAAGCCACGACCACGTTCTCCATATCCACTCCAAACTCAACAACACGCAACACAACGCAAATGCACGCACACGAAATTGAGTCGCGCCAAACGAATAAGCTCTCTTTCCTCAAAACCCACTAGTCAGCCTAAAAGCACCATTTTTAGCCTTCCCGCCAAACACAATCGCCGTAGTTCTTCAGCCTTGCTCCCCGTTCCCATCGTGTCATCTTCGCGCTCCTTTATTCGCTTCTCTCCCGCTCTTGATTGGCCGCCTTGCTCAGTCGGCGCATAGCATACAACGTTAAAGTTGGCTTTTTCTTTTTTACCCTTTGGTGTTTCCAATTGCTCTATGCATTTATAAGGCTTATCCTATCGGTGTTGCTGCTGGTGCTCTTGCTGTTACTGCCACTACTACTATTGCCGTTGCGGGTGCTTCCACCTCCACTCCCTCTTCTACCGGCGCTGCTGGAAGATGGAGGCTGCGGCCAAAACGGTCCAACGATTAACCCAAACATACCTCCCCGAACTGCCCCACAGCCTGTCGCCGAGTCCCGACCGCCGCTTTCGCATTCCTACCAACTGCCCCGAGCCCGAAGAAGAGCATTTTGCCCCCCTGCAACACATGACATTTGTGTCTGGAGAAGCAGACCGCGGATTGTTGATGACCCGATCCTACTATGATATGCGCGAAGAGCCTCCTGCACCCGTAACATCTGCATCTCTTCTCGCCAAAAAGAAGTCTTCCAACAAGATTTCACTGAGCGACTACAACAAGAAGAAGACGACTACCCCGACTTCTGGTCCTACCACACCTGCTATTCACATCAAAGACAAGGTTTTGGCTTCCTCGAAGTCTACTGCCTCTCATACTCCTACTGCCACTCCAGCTGCCGCTAAAACGAAAGAAATGCCGCCTCGTATAATAGACTCTCGCTCCGACGCGCGTCCCCTTCCACCCAGAGACCGCGACAGAGACCGCGACCGCGACCGCGATAGAGATGTCCGTGATCGAGACCGAGACCGAGACCGAGATCGAGACCGTGACAGGGATAGGGATAGAGACCGTGACCCTAGAGACCGCGCTCCCGCGAAACGTAGCATTAACTCTAGACCTTTGTCATCTCGACCTAAAGATGACGATCGTCCATCTAACGCCACCGCTGCTCGCAATTCTACTATTACATTGAACAGCACATCAAATACACCCAAGCTCCCTCCAAAGCCTCCACCGCCCGCCCGACTCGGCGGCACTACACCTCTTGATGATTCCCGAAGGCGATATCCTAATGATGATGACTCCTCACGCGCCAAGAGATCCAAGCTTGAATCTAACGGGGCCCGCCTCGGTCCAAACTCCAAAGATGACTCGGGCCGTCGGAAAGATCCTATGTCTAATAAAGAACGGGATCGAGATCGCGATCGAGACAGGGGGAGAGATAGAGATAGAGACAGAGATCGAGACAGAGACAGAGACAGAGACAGAGACAGAGACAGAGATAGAGATCGTGACCGAGACCGGGGTGATCGTGACCGCGATCCTGACCGCGACCGAACACTTGAACGAATCGATCGCGAACGGGAACGAACTGAGAGGGAGAGGGAGAGGGAGAGAGAGCGGGATCGGGCTAGAGATCGCGACAGGGATCGTACTAAATCTCCTCTTCTACCTCCTCGCGATCCTAAACCTTCTGCATCTGCTCCCATCAATGGCCGCGATATGGTCAAATCGGTCACTAGCACTGCCCGAAACATGTCTCCTGCTGGTAGATCCCGCGCTAGCTCTGTAACTGGGAATCGCTCAGCCTCTAGCAGCAACGTGAAGCAAACACCAGCAAAGAGCAACGCCATATCAGCACCTTCTATCCCTCCGCTACTTTCGCCTCTTCGATTGTTTGAGAACGATGACACTACGATGAAAAAGAAGAAGCCACAAGTCCAGTATGCTGACGAGGAACCCCCAACTAGACCCAAGAAGATTGACATACCAAAATCATTGAAGATTGCCCTTCCGCCCTTGCTCTCACCTACCCTACCTTCTCCCATTGAGGAGGCTCTTGAAAACTGCTACGGTCTCAAAATGCCTCCACCCCCGCCCGTACCACAGTCTCTACTAGTCAATCTCAAGGTCCCTCGCTCGTTGCTCAAGAGATTTGCAGCAATACTGAATCCTCCGTCTAAAAAACCCGCGTCACAGGATGCATACCCTTCTTCTATTGTTTCTTCTACTGGCAAGAAACGGCCTGCCACTTTTGTTGACTCGCCAACAGAGCAGGTAGCGTCTAAAAAGCCACGTCCCATTGACTCCTCTGTTAGGTTAAATGTTCCTGCCACACCATCCAAGCATAGCGCCGCCATGTCCCGCGTGGCATCCAACTCGTCTGTTGTTGGCAACACACCTGGCGACACGTCTGCAAATTCACCAGCGCCTCCAGGCATAGCCTCAGATCGCGTGACAACTAAGAACGCCATCCCCGCACCCGTCCGCCACCGCATCGATATATACATGGATCTTGGCCGCAATCTCAAGCACCAGCGCGATGCTGTTTTACGTAACTTCCCCGCAGGCGAGAACCCGCGTGAGCACACCAGCTCGCCCCAGGTCATGGGTTCCTCGTTAGTTGGCATTGAGTCAATTCTGGCCTACATGATTAGCTTCAAGACAATTGGCGACCAGCGCACGCGCGAGCGCAAGCTACTTGATCCGGGCAACTGGCGTTCCGTACTTCCGCTCGTTAGCGAGCTCGCCTCATGGACTCAGTCGTATCGCACAATTTTACCTCTTGTGCTACAGCTACAAGCCATAATTTATGAGGAGCTCATCAACGCCTTTATCAGCAACCCTGCCACGCCCTTCGGTGAGGTGAGCAAGCATCTTGTTCGCCGTAACGACTCATGGACCCAGGCATGCAAAGCAGCGCGAAATGCCGGTCTACCTGATGGCATGATGGGCCCCTGGTCTACAGTGGAGGATGCAGTGCGTCGAGCTCTTGAGGTTATGACTGCGTTTGCAAAAAAGAATACCCTGGAGTGGAAGCCACAGGTCGAGTTGCCGGGACCATTGACTCAGCCGTCCTAAAACCAAGATGATCTAGCAACTTGGGCCGACCGCTTTTATTATTCCTCTTTTTCTTCTCTTTCTAACGCCTACTTTTTCTTGTGTTTCTTTTTTTTCATTATTTCTTCATTTTTTCGGCTACCGAGTCCGAGGTTTTGTTTTGCTTCTTTTTCTCCTAGTGCTCCTATACGAGCCTTTGTTTCTTCTCGATTCTAGCGTTAAGCTTTGCTCTTGCTCTTTTTCTCGTTTTTCGTTGTTGAGTTCTGTTTTGGATGCTTATGTTTTTGTTTTGCTGATATCTCTATGTTTGGTTCGTTTTACTGCACCGCGACGTGAATGGCATATTGTCTTGTTGCGAAACTTGCTGGTGGTTTTTCTTTTTCCTCTTGTCTCCATGTTTGCTTGGCATTTATCCTTTTGTTTTCTTTTTTCTTTGCCTGTTTTTTTTTGCTTCAGAAGCGTTGGGATGGAATTCGCATGGTAAATGCTATTTGGGTGGGAGGAGGTAGACACGGATGAAATAGTTCGCATATTTATTGTAATGTCTGTTGATGTTAATCGCTTTCATGTTCAGATCGCCATGTTAAGAACCCTAACCCTATAACATGACGTCACGGTCGCTTGCAAGAAAGCTAAAGTCAATGCCGTTATTATCGACATGACATGTTTACTTGATCCCAAATTTGAGATTGATACGACAGACAAAACATTAGAATTGGTATACTTCTCCCGCGGCTGTAACTTTTTTGGCTGTCAAGTTTTTTTTTTTCTTTTCATGATCTGATCGTCATTCGGCCCTTCAGTGCAATACAGACTGGGGCAACGGACCAACAGATGAAGAGAGAAAATCGGGGCTTCTTGCTCTTGGCTTTGCTGAGGGCCGAGCTCAGGAACGTGGGATGCAAGATTTCGAAAATAAAAAAAAAAAAAATAAGAAAAGATGAGGGGAGAGCAGGTAGTTTGTAGGACAGAAAAGAAGGAATGAGGGCGTGGAAGACGGGGCCTGGACTGTTATATGAATCAAGTAAGCCAAGGCGAGGCATTGCTCATGGACTGTGTTTCCTGAAGCATTTGCAGGCGAGTCGCTCTTTCCTTTTTATGCTTTCATGCTATACTAAGCGCCAGTTTTTCATTCCTCACAGGTGGGAGGGTAGAGGAGGAGAAGCAGGCTGTTGGTAATCTCCTACTGAAACAAAAAGAGTAAGTGCCCCACAAAATCCAAGTGCAAGTGCAAGCGCCTTTTTGTTTTCTTGTTCTCCTCTTTCCTTCTTTGCTTGTCGGCCAAAGATAAGCTGGTCAATCTTTCAAGAGACAGAAGATCCGAAGTTGAGCCGTAGCCGGCCGGGTATCCACCTAGGTGGCTTTGGGGAGGAAGAGGAGCCTCATGCGAGATTGGCAAGGGGAGGCTTTTTGTCAGACCGTAGTGAAGCCGGCGATTGCGGCGATGTTTGCATGGAGACAGAAAGAAGATCATTGTAGCAGTCGAAGCTGCTGTAAGTGTGCTAGGGTGTTGATAGGAAATGATGCTTCTCGGTTTTGTGGCTGGTCTTGTCGCATGAGAGCCAGAGTCATTGCATTGATAAATGCATTCTGCGGGCTGGTTAATTATTGTCTCTTTGACCTGTGGTGGGGCTGGTCTGATGTTCGGGGTGATGCAGGTAGGGTGCCATGGAGTGAGATGGGGCTGCTTTTGGCTTGTTATCCTTTCCTTCAAAGTACAACACTGCAGCCCCATAGCCAAGGAAGAAGCTTCAATGCGCTGAGGGAGCTGCAGGAGAACAGGGCCAAGAACAAAGGCATGGTGCTTGCACCCATAATGATGTATGTACCTGTATTTCTGTGCATACGTATGTACGTATCATCTTAGCAGAGCGCATACTATAGCATAGCAGCATGTAGTTCTTCTGCAGCAAAGCATGTAACAGAGGAAGAGAAGGGGTCATGAAAAAGTCGCATATTTGTCTAGATGTATTGGATTGCGTAGTTATAACATGGTTGAGACAACACAAAACCCGGCCGACGTGTGCAGCCTGCGAGGCTCTGGATTGGCTGGCGAGGCCGAGTGACGGGTTTCATAGTGCAGAGGCGTTTGCCATGGGTTTGTTTGTATTGTTTGCTGCGCTCTGCTACATGCATATCATTGTATTTTCAAATGTGGGAGCTCAACTGCTTGGTTCCTCTTCTTTTTCACTCGTATTTTCCACAGCTTATCCCGTCATTAGGAGTTGCTTTTTTTTTTCTTTTTTTTTTTTCTTTTTTTTTTTTTTTTTCCTTTTTCCTTTTTGATCTTCTGATGCGAGCAAAGGATAACCAAGATCAAAGTTTTGAGGCTCGGCGTCTCACAAGATACCACACATGTACTATGTACTACTAGTACCCTGTTGCTTCGATGATGAAATGGGGCTGCCTCTTTCCTTCTTTGCTCATCCTTCCTTCCTTCTATAGCTGCAAAAAAATGGGAACAAGAGGGAAAAAAGTTTCTTCGCTAGTTAAGAACCTAAGCCAAACATAAAGGCAAATGTGGGGCCCCGACGCCGGAGAACGTCAGGAAGAGCAAAGCGTTGAGGTGGAAAGGAGAAGGAAAGAGGGCCAAAAGGGTACCTCGGAATGGCCATTGACAAATAGGTGATGCGCATGAAACTTTGCTATCAGCAAGCCGATGGCAGTGTAGAGAAGGGACAATAGATGGGCATGTATCAGGAAGGGTGAGTATGGAACGAGAACGTCGGCTGGGCTGGGTTTTGGGGAACAAGCCTGGCTGGCTGCTCGTACCATGATTGGCCCAT
Organism: Ceratocystis huliohia; assembly: GCA_038382965.1. Taxonomy (NCBI): domain Eukaryota; kingdom Fungi; phylum Ascomycota; class Sordariomycetes; order Microascales; family Ceratocystidaceae; genus Ceratocystis; species Ceratocystis huliohia. The sequence goes on along the minus strand of JAXCEX010000003.1, from coordinate 137,310 downwards.
TTAAGCTCGGGATGCGCAGGAACGGATCGGGCGGTGGTTTTTTCGCCAATTCATCGCATGTAAACAACATAACTGGCAAACACGCCATTTGATTGCCGAACACACGCCGGTTTGGTGACGACAACAAGAAGCATTGATCGCAGTAACGACTACAGCAACAGGATAATAGAAGGCGAGAGAGAGAGAGAGCGACAGCGACGGGGGATTTGTATGATCATGCATGCCTCTTTTTTCCCCTTCCTTGTTCCTATTTTGCTTATTTCCTTGCTTTTATTCCCTTCCTTCCTCTGTCGCTTCGGCTTTCTGCCGCAGGGGCTCTTGTTTCTTTTTTGACCAACTGAAATGTCATATGTGCAGGTGCAGGTGCAGGTGCAGGTTTAGGTCAATTGATGATGAGAGAAAGAGCCTCGTTATCGCCGATGGGTAGTTGCGGAAAGGAAATGAGGATGAAGCAATAACCAACATAAGCCTAGGGCCTTCTAGCCACAATAACCATATAACCACGCCACCATGTAGCACAGCACAAGCTAGCTACTAACAAGAGCTGCGTAGCCGGCTCTGTGGTCGCCATAAGCCCGTTCCCCCAAAAATAACGTGTACACACACTTTTTGCTTCACATCACCCCACATTTGCCGCTCAGCACCACTCTGAGACGCCTCATTCGATACCGCTTTGTCAAACTACCCCGCCTTGCCTTTAACAAATGCCCTCTCACGCTCTTGATCTCCTTCCAATGCCTGTGCTAAGGAACATGAGGAGCTTTTGTCCCTGTGTTGCCTGGGCAAGACGGGACCCGCCCCTAAAGCAAAGCAAAGGCAAAGTGAAGGTAAAGCGAAGACCAAAGGGGAAGGAATGAGACAGCGAGAAAAGGAAAGAGAGAAAAAAAAGGGCTTAGCCTTTGGCCGAGCTAGGCTAAGCTTTGGATTTAGAACCTGAGAGAATAAGAAAGACAGATAAGGAAGGAGGGAAAAAGCGAAGCTTGCTTGGGGCATGTGTGTGGTGAACGGTGGTTGGCTCAACTTCCCCCATTTGTTCTTAAAACCAAGCTCTTCCCTCCTTCTTTATTTTTTTCCTCCCCTTCTTTCTCTTCTTCTTTTTATCATCACAACTTCCTCTCACTCCCCTTTTTTTCTTAACACCCTAAATCGATCCATCAACATGACTGTCAAGGTTGGTATCAACGGTTTCGGCCGCATTGGCCGTATCGTCTTCCGCAACTCGGTTGGCCACTCCGATGTCGAGGTCGTCGCTGTCAACGACCCCTTCATTGACCCCACCTACGCTGTAAGTCTCTCTCTGTCTCGCTGCTATTGATCCAATTGCTCGACTCACCTACGCCATTCTGCTCCGACACACCCTTCGCGATGCCCTGTCTTCTATCTTCCTTTCTTCCTTTGCCGAAGCTGCTTCTGTCCCTGGAGGGTTATTTTAGCCGAAGTCACAGTCTCTCCCCCGCACTGCCCCGCTTTTACAATGTGTTAAATGACAACCACTAATGCCTATTTTCTCTTCCTTGTTATTAGGCTTACATGCTGAAGTACGACTCCACCCACGGCGTCTTCAACGGCACTATTGAGGTTGCCTCCGACGGTCTGGTCGTCAACGGCAAGAAGGTTGTCTTCTTCCAGGAGCGTGATCCCGCCAACATCAAGTGGGCCTCGACCGGTGCCGAGTACATCGTTGAGTCCACTGGTGTCTTCACCACCATCGACAAGGCCTCTGCTCACCTGAAGGGTGGCGCCAAGCGCGTCGTCATCTCGGCCCCCTCCGCCGATGCCCCCATGTACGTCATGGGTGTTAACGAGACCACCTACGACGGTTCCTCCGCCGTTATCTCCAACGCCTCGTGCACCACCAACTGCCTGGCTCCCCTGGCTAAGGTCATCAACGACAACTTCGGCATTGTCGAGGGTCTCATGACTACTGTCCACTCTTACACCGCCACTCAGAAGACCGTTGACGGTCCCTCCGCCAAGGACTGGCGTGGTGGCCGTACCGCTGCTCAGAACATCATTCCTAGCAGCACCGGTGCCGCCAAGGCCGTCGGCAAGGTCATTCCTGCCCTGAACGGCAAGCTGACCGGCATGTCCATGCGTGTCCCCACCGCCAACGTCTCCGTTGTCGACCTGACTGTTCGCCTGGAGAAGGGCGCTTCCTACGAGCAGATCAAGGCCTGCGTCAAGGCCGCCTCCGAGGGCCCCCTCAAGGGTAAGCTTCCTCCCGCTTTTCTTCTTCATTGTTCCTTTACTAACATTGTTTTTTTTTCCAGGTGTTCTGGGCTACACCGAGGACGACATTGTCTCCTCTGACATGAACGGCAACAACAACTCCTCTATCTTCGATGCTAAGGCTGGTATCTCTCTGAACGACAACTTCGTCAAGCTGGTCTCTTGGTACGACAACGAGTGGGGTTACTCCCGCCGTGTCCTGGACCTCCTGGCCTACGTTGCCAAGGTTGACGGCTCCAACTAAGTCTATAATTGATAGCTATTGGGGCCTACTGCTAGAGGCCGGTAAAAAGGGCTGTATGATGCAGTAGTTGATAAATTAGAAGATAAACATGAATAATGAAATAAATTGTAAAATTCAATACTTGCGCCTGTTCACGCTTTCGGCTATAAGGATGAGGGGGTTACGGAGAAGCGGAGGACGATCAGTGGATGGGACTAGGGTCGGGATATGCCGGCTCTCGGCTGTGCATGCTAGAGCAAAGACATGGGGGAATCAGAGGATGGAAGACTATAGGCTGGACATGAGGGCTTTTTCTCTTGAAATGTTTCAATAACTGGATCTGCGGCAAAAATGCAGTGAATAGTTGTATTTCTTTTAGTTACTGATATTCGAGTAGATTGTACAAGAAGTGATCCTCGTTTTCGAGGTTTTCATATATGTCATTGTCTCATTGCCTTGTTGAGAGGCAAAGCTCTTAAGTTAGATCGGGGTAACCACCTTAACTTTCAGCCTCGGCCTTAGCTAGATCTATGCCAGAACTAGAGGAAGCAAGGCGCAACTGCTCTTCCAGACGCTTGTTGCCGTCAAGAAGGTCTTGCAGCCAGCTGCATGAAATATTCAACACGGCGCTTTTGCTGAAGCCGCCGCCCTTGATGCCGGGAACCATCTCGGTTAGTTCTTCAAAGCCGACTTTTATGGCCGTGCGACGCCGTTGTTCGCTAAATATATGATTTTCGCGTTTCTGCTGGTCTGTCAAGTTCTTGCGTGGGGGCTTGGAAGATTGCGGACCACCTGTGGTGTTGTTATTGGTTGCTGGCGTGCTGGTAGAGGTTCGTTGTTTACGCGGCCTTGTTGTGCTAGACAAAGGAGCCCCAGGGCCAGAGCCAGGGACGGGAGCACTGTCGGTAGGTGTTGAGCCGGATTTAGAACTACGGGCAGGCCCCGAACTGGACCCGTTTTTGGCTCGTGTCTTGGTGGGCTTTTCACTGGCTGTCGCCGAGCTGGTGAGAGCATTTGGAGTGGCGTCGTCACGTGTGTGCATGCTTTTGCGGCGCTTGGTTGCTGGCGGTTGGATAGCTTCTGAGTCAGACTCGGTATCCTCGCCGGTTGCGGTAGTGGCGATAGCGCGCTTGGGCGACTGGCACTCGATGCCTAAAGAAGCGGGTTGTTGTTGTTGTTGTTGTTGTTGTTGCTGTTGAGATGCTGGTTGTGGGGTTTGTGCGCGTGTGGGCGCAGCTGTCGTAGCACCACTTTGGCTAACGGTGAACCAGCGATCAATTGTAGCAGCTTGCTGCTGCTCCTCGAGCATAGTTGAGGCATCGCGATCGGACGCAGGAATATAGCCACTAGTGTTGTTGAAACTGGAGTCGGTGCCCCATTCAAAGCTCATAGGTAGGCTACGTCGACTAATCGATGTACGTTGAGCCATACCGGCGGCTGTGGCAGCAGCGGCCTGGCTGTACGAGGGGCCAGAAATGCTTTGTGAATGAAGATGGTGCTGTGGTGGTTGTGAAGGGGAAGGCGGGTAGGCAGAGTCTTGGGAGGTGTTGCTCGTGCGAGAGTAGTGATAACTCCGGCGTGAATGGGGTTGGTGCATGCTCCCGGTGTCTTGAACTAGGGTAGCAGCGGCTTCATAGATTTCTCGCGGCACCTCGAGCCCGTTGTGTATGGTGGTCGCGGGATAGAACATGTGGGATTGCGATTGGGAGGCCGAGTTTTGGTGATGGTCTTGCTTTGACAGGGTATCAGAGTATGGCATGTTGTTGGATGATGAAGAGTCTGCAGCGCTAAACGACATGCCGTACTGCTGCTGCTGCTGCTGCTGCTGGAAGCTGCCAAGTATGGACTGGCTGTCGAGGGCAGCGGCTGGATCGTCAAACTGCTGCCAGTCACTGGGTATAGCAAGGCCTTCTCCCCAGGACGAGCTGAATGTATCAGTTTCGATAGTCTCGAAGAAGCTTGAGAGCAGCTTAGCGTCTTCATCCGTCAGGAGGGACATGTCGCCATCGGGAGCTGGCGGGGGTTCGTTGAGAATGTCTTCGTCGTGGCCGAGGTCATAATTATCTGTGGGGAAGAAAAGGCAACGGTGTTAGCGGGGAGGGAAGAAAGAAAAGAGATGTCTACACTGCAGCGGCTAGCACTTACAGCCAAAGGGCAGCTCCGTATCTCGCCGAGCGTGGTTCCCGTTTTGTGCTTGGCTGTATTGCGCCAAACCGTCATGGTGGCGGGAAGACTGTGGGTGGGATTGATGATGGTGGCTATTTTGATGCTGCTGTTGCTGAGACTTGAGCTGCTGCGCTTGTTGTGGCGACATTTGCGCGCCGGTCATAGATATGGCCGAAAGCAACTGCGCCGCCACGGCCGGCGGCATATTAGAAGAGTTTGATTGCGCCAGCTTGGCGGTTTACGGGCGAGTGACGGAGAGGGACGATTGCACAAGCTGCAGGACGGAGATGGCGGGCTACTTTAGGCTTAGCGGAGGACTCGAATCTAGCCTTAGCAAAGGGACGGAGAGTAGCGCCGGAAGAATACAGCGAGAAAAGAACAGGCTCGTTCTATGAAGGCCAAGGAATGATTTCGAGATGCAGTGCTTTTATTTTGGTAGGACGCTGAGTCGATCCGGTTGGTAGTTGAGAGGGCGATTAAGAATTACAATTAGCCGCGATAACTAATGGAAAATGGAACACCCATAAATAACAAGAGCGTTTTCGACGAATCTGATAAGATTTAGCTTAGGGATCATCAAGCCAGCAAAAACTCAAGGCTAATAAAACAATTTGCTGCTGGCATTTGTCGCAGCAGCTAGAGATAGAGAGGTGCGATGAGAAGAAGAATGGAGAGAGAAAAACAGGAATTAGCAGGAACAAGGGTGATTTTCGGAGAAATAGATTTGACATGTGGTAGTTGCGATTTCCCTCTAGAAGCAACGATTTCGTTTGGGTGGAAAGAGCTGGGTTGAAGAGACAAAAAAGAGGCAAGAGAAGGAGAGCGGAAAGAGAAAGGGCAAAGGGCAAAGAGCAAAGAGCAAAGAAAGAGAAGGACAAAGAGATGAAAACGACAAATCTCGTCAAATTAGACAAGCATACAAAAAGACTTTCAAAGCTCAGGTGCTCCAAATGCAGCAACAGCCATTCCAAGGGAGAGAAGGAGAGGAGTGCAACGAAAGGCAAGAAGGCAAAGAATAAAAAGAAAAAATCGCCCAATATGCTAACTTGAAGCCACGAGAGATGGCCGGCAGCGGCAGCGGAGTTGAGCTCTTGGCCAGTTTGGTGGAGACTTTCTTTTTTTCTGGAAGTTACCTTGCGTCAAACGTAGAATCTGACGAAGGCTTGGGAGCTTGGGAAACTGCCTAAGCTTTCGGTCGGCCGTTCTTACCTTCGTTTTTTACACCTTTCAAAAAGCCCATGTAGATTGTGCTCTGGCCTCTCAGGCACGCCTTTCTCTTTTCAGATCTCAAAGCCAGAAGACACTTGCTTTGTTCGCTCCTTCCTATCTCCTATCTAATATTACATCTGCCCTACTCTTCAGAAATCTAGCGCGCGTCCATGTTGGATCACATGCCAAAAAAACCACACCTCTCAGCTTGGACCACGTCCTTTTTTTGCGCTCACTCTCTTCTTTGCATACAGATCCGTTCGTCTTTTTTTGCCCACTTCCTTCGCCTCCTTTGTCTCCAGATTTTCATCTCCCTGCATCGCCTGTTGGTTTGCTGCATACAGAAGCCCCACCTCAATAACACCCACTTTACATGGCTGCTGCTAGCTCTGGCCCTCGTGTCACATGATTTCATTTCATCCAAGCTCTCAAGGCAACTGCTTAGAAAAGGCCCTTATGCCTATGGTATGGCATGCCGTCTTCTCCCACGGGCTGTCCCTCTTCTGTTATTTGCTCTCTACTACCCGCCGTTTTCTACAGCTTGCGTATTGCGTCACATAGTTTGGCTTGACGGGCCCTATCTTCCAGTCCCACTCTGCCTCGGTTCAGTGCTGACGGACAAGAGCCCAAAAGAAGGAACAAGGATATTTATTGTAAACAAAACAAACACCACCCAAATAATAAAAACAGGCTGCGCATGTATGTGATCCACGCAAAAACGAAAAATAAAAAACAAATAAGATATAAGAAATAAGAAAATAAAGCCAACGAACAGACCAAGGTGCTTCTTCTAAAAGACAACTGCTGTTTTTGACTTGCCACGGCTAGTTGGCGCCTTCCCCATATTTTCACAAGCCGCGCCGAACGGGAAAGAGCGTTACATGGGCGCTCCTTCTTTCCTGCACGCGATTCCTAATCTTCATGAAACCTCTGGATCTTGGACGTTCTTGATTTGACCCTCTAATTCTCTCTCTCTCTCTCTCACACACACAGCATCCTCAAGCTTGGATGACCTGATTTGGCCTCACGTCAAGTTCGCGCTCTGTGACGGCCCCATCAACTCTGTTTGCTCTTTCTCTCCTTCCCGCATTGTCCTGCCTAGGCTACTAAGCCATGTCTCCCTCCTCGTCCACATCCATCACTTCCTCTGCCTCTCCCGCCCTCCTCCTCCCGCTTCCTTTCTCTTCTTCTTCTCTTGCCTTCCCGCGTCATTCTACCATCTCCACAGCCACCAAGTCTCTTGTTTCCCGCACACTTGCCCTCTCGGCCATTCCACCACGTCTCCGTCCGCTCCTACGTGCTTTCCTGCTTGGCTATGTTTCTACGGTTGGCCCGCAGATCTTCAGTCTCATCTTCAAAACTGTGATGCGCGTGCGCAGGTGTAGAAAAGACAACAAGAATGGGAAGCAGGAGCCTACCATAGACCTGAAGTCGCTAATAGACTCGATTAAACGGGCTGCCATGGAGGGCTTGTGCTTCCGCGACTTTCCTGTCTTTTGTGCTATTGTTGTTGGCGGCAGTTCATTACTTGAGGTTCGTACTACCCACCTTTAATCTCATCCTTATGAAAATCACAGGCTTACACAGAGGTTTGCTTATTACTATCTACAGGCTCCGCTGAGTGCTGCTTTAAAGAAGCTTGCCGAGGGTCTATCCAAGCTAGCTATCTCGAGGTAAGGCGCACCAGTTTCCTACGTTCAAGAGAAGAAAGATAGAGAAACAAAAAAAAATAAAAAAGATACTAAGACTACAGCCCAGAGTCTCTAAATGGCTGGCCACTTTCATTTCAGCATATGCAGGCCTTCAGCTTCTACAGTCTAAAAAGCCAACTCCTGGTAAAAACACCGCCAATGAAGCTGCCCCTCCCCCTTCACAGGCCACCCAGACTCTCGACATGACCCTCTTCGTAGCTACCAGAGCTATAGACGTCATTGTCGGTGAACTATGGGCCCGTTACAAGGCACGGAGAGAGGCTCTTGGGAAATGGACCAAGGTTAGTCAGTCCTATATCTCCAGCAAACACAACACAACCAGTAGTCATTCTAACTTCTAGATCAGACTGAGGCCTTCATATCTAGACTCGCTGATCCAGCCGTTTTCGCCGTCTCCTCGGCTGCCATTATGTGGGCCTGGATTTATGCCCCTGACCGTCTGCCATCGGCATACAATCGTTGGATTACCACTGCTGCAGCAATTGACACACGACTGATTGAGGCGCTTCGTCGCTGTCATTTTGGATGGCTCATCTATGGTGAGGAGACTGGGCAAGCGCCGCTGCTCCAGGAAATGTGCACAGAGTACAAATGGCCAACTGAGTGGGGCGATCCTGTGCTCACAGTTCCATTCCCATGCACCATGGTTCACATGGGCCGGGGCGGCAGCTCATGTGAATTACACGCCATATACCGCTTTGCGAAGACGTGGTCTTGGATGATGGTTTCATATGCACCACTTATATTAGTGCTGAGACTTATCAGGCCACAGATATCGCATCATACTGCAGCCCAGGCAGCGAAAAAAGCAATGCTATCAGCCGGGCGATCAAGCGCTGTAGTTGCCGCGTTCACGGCCCTTTATTACTATGGCGTGTGTCTGACTCGGACACGTATTGGGCCTCGTGTTCTAGGTCGAGATAACCAGACCTGCACCAGGATCGATGGAGGCTTGTGTATGGCCGCTGGCTGCGGGCTTTGTGGCTGGAGCATTCTTCTCGAAAGCCCGTCAAAACGGAAAGACCTTGCTCTTTTCGTTGCTCCGAGAGCACTCGGAACAGTACTGCCACGATCCTTCCCCGGTGGCACTCAGTGGAAGGAAACGGCCGTTTTTGCCGCCAGTACAGCAGTGATTCTCACATGTGTAGTCGAGAACAAGGGCCGCGTTCGGGGGATGCTAGGCCGTATGCTAGCAAAGGTATTAGAAGCGTAAAGGCCCATAACATGATGTATATAATGAGCAGGGTACAGAATACAAAGAAGGTAGTCTAAACAGTGACTATCAAAAACAAACATGTGCATCACGAGAATGCCCAAAGTGATAAAAGATAGAAGCAGAAGAAAAAAAAAAGAAACACCGACTAGGCATCGTAGAGCCAAATGTAAGCTGAGAAAACAAAGCACAAGGAAGCAAAAATTCAGTTGGCTCAAATATATACAAAGCACTACCGGCAAGTAGGGCAGGCAAAGGCAAGCCTTGGGCATCCGCCAGCGGATACCTTGCACCCTTCCAGATATACCAGCCGGTGGAAGATATGTCACGGCTAATCACATCAGCTTCGTGCCAGCTTAGCAAACATGAGGAACACCAAACCTAGCGTTGGACTACACATTCACCCAATCGCTAAACTCGCTAAACAACATCCCGCGGGTCCATGCTCCCCCATCGCCGTTGCCACTCGTCCCTCATTGCTAGCAACAAGCCCGTAGTTTCCAGTGTATGGGCATCCCAAAATGCCCAGCCCCAAATCTTAAGCATAAGCGGCACTCTCCAAGCCGAGACATTGCTGTACGTGTCACCCCACAAAGCCGTCCATGCCAGCGGCGCTGCATTAGACTTGCCATCTCCACGGAACGGGAATGCGCAACGCCGCGCATTCATCTCCTCACGGCATATTGCTTGCTTTGGGCGCGCTAAGGTGCGCAAGCTCTCAGGAAATCGATCTCGAAAGAGACCCATTCCCCAGCTGCTGCCCCATACAGGGGCACTAGAAGAAATTCCCCAACCCCAGCCACTCCCAGCAGCCAGCAGAGGCACTAGTTGACTGTGATCTTTGGTATCCAGTAAAACGGTGCGCAGTGGAACCAGCCCGCATAGCACTAGACGCTCACAAACAGCCTGTTGCCCCTCGGTGCCTGTTATTTGCAGTCCAGGCAACCTGTGAGCTAGCTCCCTCTTGAACACACTGAGAACATCTCTGTATATCACCGATGCAAACGAATACACTGTCACTAACTCTGCAATCTCCCATGGCTCAATAGCATCAAGAAAGAAAGCCACCAGCTCACGACACGCAACATCATAAGGTTCCCGGCCAGCCAGCAGGCTCAGGATTTGGAATCGATAAACAGCACGCGTTGTCCGCATAGCCTCAGTTGAAGACAAGCCGTTTCGACCATCCATGATACATGGCTTTCGCACACGCCGTGGCATGCGTGCTATAGCCCACTCAATACACCTGGAACGTACAGGCAGTACAAAACTCCGAAAGAATGACAGCATCCCGGTACTCTCTGCTACTGACAAGCGCGGGTATGCGGCCGTGTAGCAGCCATGGCGCTGCTGATACCAGCATCCTGAATGGCGATCTCGCAGAGCCAAATTATCAGCATAGCTATTCATGATGTCATGCATAGCAGCCATCCGATACTGGCTCGAGGCAGCGCTCTCATATCCAGAACGGCATGGCTGGAGCATCTGAAGCTGATACACAGCATACACATCAGCCATGACACTTCCAAAGTATGACTCCAAGTAGTCTTGGAGCAAAAAGCGACGGTTGGCCAAGTACACGGCGTGTGCCAGTGGGGATGCATATACAAGGGCACGGCGTTCTCGGTGGCCTAATAGCACCAAAATAGCCAAGAGGATCTCCGGTGGGAGAAGCTCCAATAGATCCGGCGGGACATTTTTGGATTGGAACATCATTGGCAAGCAGTCTGCCTCTAAATAAACATACAAGAGCCAAGGGCAGTATGCTAACGTAGACGCTATGATGGCCAAAATAGATGATATATGCACCTTTTTTAGGAACTGATATCAAGAACAAAGAGAAGGTACAAAGGATTTACAACTACAGCCGAAAGTTAGCTTATAGTCTGGCGGAAGGAGCTTGTCACAAGCCGGTCTATGGAAAGGAACCGAGCCAAGCAATATCAGGAAGTCGACAGTGAGTTCTTGATGGGAGGGTTCCTGCAATGTGTCGAGGAGGCTACGAGAACGAAGAAGAACAAGAAATCAACCTAGACAAGACAAGCCTCACCCTTTTTCTATCTTTCGTCAGCTTCTCGCTACACCTCTGTTTCCTCTCGTTTCCCTGGCCTTTTGCTCTGACTTGATGACTTCCCTGGAAGCCCCCCCTCCCCTGAGTCTTTTGAGTCTGCACATTTTCATATACACCCTCAACAAGGCCTCATGCCCATACAAATATACGAAAAAGCAGGCAACAGCTCAGCCCTCCCCTTCTCCCTCTTCTCAAGCTTCTTTTCTTGTCTCTTCTCTCATCCTCGCCTCCTGGATAGCTCGTCATTGTACCCCGGAAAGGGGAACGCGTATTTTATCCCAACCGGCCTTGTGCATTGGAAAAAGAAAGGAAGGACGGGAAAAAACAACAAGCTCTGCTCGCCTTGAACACCCTACAGAATCCCCAAAGAAAGCGAATAAAGCGGGAAGGGTAGAAGGTGAAGGGATAAAGCAATGCTTATTCCTGGACTTTCCTCTGCACCTAGACTTCAAGCTTGGGCTTTGTGCCTTCGAGTTTTTGACTTGTTATTGCTGGCTGCGTTGTTGCAAGGAGAGCAGAGAAGAGATGTCAAATCAGGAGTTCAAGACGAGAGAAAGGAGACAACAAATCACCAGGCTCTTGCAGGGATGCAGAGAGAGGGAGGGGGCTTCAGCATGCACAGCTCGGAGATGGTTGACTCAATAATATGGGATAGGACAAGCGGGCGAGAAAAGCACTGTAAATAGAGATATGCGGACAACTATGCCACTTGTTGTTACTCTGCTGCTCTCGGCCACACCTAATAGCAAATACATACTCACTTACATATAAATACACACCCACCAATCAATACACGTTATTGCCTGGCCTCATGCTGTGCATGCACCGCCCACACCAATACAGCAGGTTACATTGCTAAATTACACACCGGCATCTTTGGCCGCATTTATGGATAACCTAATTCAAAGCTGCTAACAGCACGATAACAGTTATCGAAGACTATGGATCAATCAAACTGTAAAACGAAAAAAAAAACAAGACATGCTTTCCCCCTTCCTTGCCCTTCAACCTGTTGCCATTGCTCTTACTCCTCTACTTTGGCTAGATATGCGTCAAGCTCCTTCTCAGTCCAGTCCCACAGCTTTTTAGCCAACTCCAAGTCATTGGCATAGCTATTTCCGCCACCCAGGACACCAACTGGCGTATAGTACTCTCCATTAACGACATCCTTGGATGTGGCAGCCCACAGCTGGTTCAGTGCACCCTTGTCGACGGGTGTGAACAGGTTGTTGGCCAAGCTGCTGACCCGGTGGAGCAGCCAAAACGTGCCGGTAGTACCATTCATCAGATTGGTGCGCACAATACCCGGATGTACCGAGACCGACTTGATCTGCGGATGGACTACAGCTAACTGGCGGGCAAAAAGAATGTTGGCAAGCTTGCTCTGGCCATAGCGCGGATACGCTCCCATAGAGTCGCCCGGGCTCTTAAGGCTGTCAAAATTGATGCCGTAGTATGACAGAGCATGTCCAGCCGACGACAAACTAACAACGCGCACATCAGCATTGGGTTCAGCAGCAGTCTTGGTAAGAGTTGGGAGCAGCAGCTTGGTTAGCAGGGCATGGCCCATGTGATTAGTGCCAAACTGAGATTCGTAGCCGTCTTTAGTCAGTCCTGCAGGCGTCGCCATAATACCGGCGTTGAGAATGAGGATGTCCAGACGACTTTCAGCGGCAGCGAACTCCGTAGCAGCGGCACGCACGCTATCAAACGAGGCAAGATCAATCTTCAAGTGCCGCACGTTGGCAGTGGGGATAGCTGTCTTGATTTCGGCAATAGCCGTTTCAGCCTTGGCGGAGTCGCGGGCACCCAGCCAGATAGACGCAGGCTCATGTGCGGCCAGCTCTAGGATAGTCTGCTTGCCGAGGCCAACATTACCTCCAGTCACAAGCACAACCTTGCCCTTGAGCGAAGGAATGTCGGAGGCCGGGTTAAACGACACACCGCCAAAGAGGTTGAGTCCAAAAGGCATGGTAATGTGGTGATGATGTGGAAGCACAGAAAGGCTGAAGATGATGAAGAAATTCAAAAAGTTGAATATGTAAAGACAGGGGGAAAGGAGCACTCTGCAGACATAGAACAGAGGCAATATAGCGCGTAGTAAGCCGGTCGGCAGGGAATAGAAGCAAGGACAGCGAGGTTGGAAGGTCTTGTTGGAAGTAAGCACATCCATGTTTGCGTTGGATGGCTAAACGGCTTAGTACGTGTGCTGTTTGGGGTGGCTGTGGCTGTAGGTCTTGTCCAACGCAAAGGCGCTATAACTTCAGTAGCAGCACCTAGCACTACTTTACTTGTAGTGCGTGCGTGGTTATTCTTCAGGCTTCGGCTACTTTATCCTGTTGCTCCTATATTAAACCGACGCATGTAGTTAGCAGGCAAGCTCTCTGATGTGGAGTGGCAGGAAAACAACGGCTAAAAGTAGGAGGAAAGCGTGTAAGCAAAGTTGATGAAAATGTGAAGATTTTGTGTATTGTGCAAAGTTGTTACAAAGCTTTTGTTTGATTCTAGTTATTATTGTAACCGGTCTTTCCTTTCTCTCGGCAACTACTAATGAAGATATCAAGATATCAGGTCTTGCCACCTGCGTCACAGGCAGTAGGGTTAGGGCATCAGCACCTGTTGCCCCGTCTAATTACTTCCTTCCTTTTCGCAAACAACCACCAAATTTAGTCCTTCTGTTGAATAAAGTATCTGAAGCCATTGGCCAGTCACTGCTTGTGATTAGCCACATATAATCCGAGGGAATTGATCTATTATCCATCCTGGATCGCAGCTATGATTCCTTCCTCACCGTATTATGTGCGTGGGGATGAGGAAGGAATCGGTGAGAGGCCGAGACATGACGGGGAAAAAGAGGAAAAATAAAAATACCCCGTGGTATGTAGAGAGGAAAAAATTGGACATAGCCCTAGGAGCAATACACCAAAACGTCGATGAAATTAAGAGATGCGGGTGTGATGAGAGTATGATGGCTAAGATGTGTAGCTGTGCAGTAGTTTTCTTGACTAACCAACTGTATAGAATGCAGGTTTTTCTGCGGCTCAGAGTCACCTGCAGTTACCGTGACTTTTTCCAAGTTGTATAGTTGTTCACTGACCTAATTGTCAATTTTGCAGTTGCCCTTTCCTTGTTCCTGGGAGGAAGAGTTCTTAGTCACGTAGCCAGGCAAGAGTCATAGCTGCACGAGATACACGTAAACGCACAGTAGACTGGCTCCTATCCTATGTTACTCTACTTTGAGTACATGCCAACCATTGCTATTGCATTGTACAGGTCCAAAAAAGAAAGAGCGGTAGAAAGAGGGAAAGAGCAAAAAGAAAGTCTACGCTATGCATCCTAGCTCGCACTGCGCCGCCAGAATAACCAGTTGCCAATTCCGTAGGTACCTGTTTGTTACTCACGTTTTTTAGTGCCTTAGGAGTCATTGGCTTCTCTTTTCCCTTCCTCAATCGCCTTTTTTTTTTTCCTTTTTCTTTTTTTCTTTTCTTTTTTCCCTTTTACCTCTCCCTCCCTCTCTCTTTATTTCCGGCTCAACTATCACTACTAAAACTTTACTAAAACAGCCTTCACAACAGTGCTACTTTTATACTTGGGTCAGTATCCACTGCCGTCGCCCCGTCTCTAGTCAACAGTCATTCCCTCTTGCTTCGATGACCAATTAATAAGACTCACGAGTCATAATTGATTGGAAATCCATTTTTCTCTGCTCAATGCCCATTGCGTCTCGCCTTGCGTTTGCTTGTTCTTCTTTGGTCTTGTCTGGTTACACTTCCGCTTACACGTTTCGCTCTCTGGCTTTGTAGACCCCATCTCCGACTTGTCTGTCCAATCACGACTCGGATTTTTTGTTGTTCCTCCGTCTTGACGACCGCCCGCTTCCATAACCCTCGCCAAACCACAAAAGCACTACGCTTTCAAAAAAATTATGTGCGGTGTCGAAGAAGACAACACTCCCGCCGCTGTGGCGCCCGAGGCTGGCAGCAGCACCAATGGTAGGTTTTTGCTATTACTGGAGTTTCTGCTATGACATCTTTTGGTTCTCTATTCCTATCCTATGACTGCGTTGCCGTCGCCCCTAGTCTGTGTTCTGGCTTTCCGGGTCCTGCATTACGTCGTGCATTTGCCATTGGCGAAGCGGGCTTGTGCCTGTTGCACGGGGCACAGCTCCGGTTCTGTTCCGGCTTTGGCTGTGAGGAAGGACGACACCCCCAAAGAAGAAAAAAAAGTTTTTGGGCAATATTTTTTTATTTGATTTTTCTGCTTGCCCCTTCCTTGCCCCTTCCCCATAAAAAACCATCATACAAACTACTATGCCTAGAATTCCTCCCCAAGCCAATTTTTTTTCACCTGCATATAAGTTTCTTGGTCCCGCGCAACATTTTTTCCTCGGCTCTCTTGGCTCTTGTCTGATATTTCGTTCATCTTTTGTCTGTTTTAACTACTAAGACGACAGCTATTTCCCTTGCGCCCTTGTCTCCTTACCCTTCCCCACTATCATCATTACCAACTGCTATACATCCATAATCTTCAAAAAAAGTTGTTAACAATGGCTTCCGCTCCCACTGAAGGCCACCCTGGCTACACGGCTGTCCAGACCCGTGAGAACCCTCACCCCAAGCCCGCCCGTAACCCCTATGAAGCTATCCCCGACTACCTGGTAAGCTCAAGCTAACCCCGCCCTTGTTGCTAATATGTGGCCGTCTACTAACTTGTGACCTCTAGAGCAACGTCCACCGCTACAAGATTGTATGTTCTACGCCCATTCATACCTGTGTTCCTGATCAGAGATAATCCTGCTACGACTTTTATCTTCCGCCAAACAGAAACTGCTCTTCGTTGATCAGCCGTTAACTAAGTGAAACAGATCGAGTCCACTCTGCGTGAGGGCGAGCAGTTCGCTAACGCCTACTTTGACACTGGTAAGTTTTCGCGCACTTTTCTGTTTAATATGCTGTGTATGAGGAAGTTTAGGTTACTAACAGTTATCTACCCTATAGCTAAGAAGATTGAGATTGGTATATAATGACCTCGTACCCTTCTTTCTGGATGACTATCCTTGGACTTGAACTAACATAAGACTACTTCTAATAGCCAAGGCCCTCGATGAGGTGGGTGTTGACTACATTGAGCTGACAAGCCCTGCCGCCTCTCCCCAGTCTCGTCAAGACTGTGAGGCTATCTGCAAGCTCGGCCTCAAGGCCAAGATTCTGACTCACATTCGCGTAAGTAACAATGCCAGTCGCATCCTAACGAAAATCCAAGATAAACCGCAGTCCGCTTACATTGGCCTTTAGTGCAACATGGACGACGCTAGAATTGCTGTCGAGACTGGCGTTGACGGTGTTGACGTTGTCATTGGTACTTCTTCCTACCTGATGGAGCACTCCCACGGCAAGGACATGACCTACATCAAGAACACCGCTATTGAGGTCATCAACTTCGTTAAGAGCAAGGGAATTGAGATTCGCTTCTCCAGTGAGGACTCTTTCCGCAGCAACCTGGTTGATCTGCTGGCTATTTACTCGACTGTTGACCAGATTGGTGTGAACCGTGTTGGTATCGCTGATACCGTTGGCTGCGCCGGTCCCCGTGAAGTCTACGACCTTGTCCGCACGCTACGCGGTGTTGTGTCTTGTGACATTGAGACTCATTTCCACAATGACACTGGCTGCGCTGTTGCCAACGCCTACACTGCCCTACAGGGTGGTGCTACCCATGTCGACACCTCTGTTCTGGGCATTGGTGAGCGCAATGGCATCACTCCCCTGGGCTCGCTCTTTGCCCGCATGGTCGTTGCCGCTCCCGAGTACACCAAGAGCAAGTACAACCTGAAGAAGCTTAAGGAGGTCGAGGAGCTGGTCGCTGATGCCGTCTCGGTCAACCTTCCTTTCAACAACCCTATCACTGGTTTCTGCGCCTTCACCCACAAGGCCGGTATCCACGCCAAGGCTATCCTCAACAACCCCAGTACTTACGAGATCTTGAACCCTGCTGACTTTGGTTTGACCCGCTACATCCACGTTGCCTCGCGTCTAACCGGCTGGAACTCTATCAAGGACCGTGCTGCCCAGCTGGACATTGAAATGACTGATTCCCACTACAAGGAGTGCACCGCCATGATCAAGAAGATGGCTGATATTCGCTCCATTGGTTTGGACGATGTCGACTCTATTATTCACGCCTACTACAAGGGTCTTAAGGAGGGCAAGACCATGTCTTCTTTGGATCACGTTCTGGACAACATGACGGACGCTGAGCGTGACACTGTCGTCAACGGCCCTGGCAAGCGCTCGGCTGATGCCGCCGATGTTCTTGATGCCAAGAAGGCTCGCACTGAGGAGACCACTGCCTAATTGTACCATTAATGGTTGGCCACTTCTCTATACTTCTTCCCTCGGGTTCTCTCTCTAAAATGAACCGGCTTATCACTGCCATGACCATGACGTACAGATGAAGACTTTGATATACCTGTCGCATCTTCTTTGTTTTTTCCCCTGCTGCCTATTTTTGCTTTTTCTTCTTCTTTTTTCATCTGTCCCTCCGCCTTCACGTTCTTCTGGTCATTTGACATATTTCCATGCTTGCAAAAAGTGCCTTATCAATGTTGCCATTTCTTTTTTCGATCTCTGTTTACTTCTCATGCTTGCACTTACTTTCTGCTTTTTATCTTTTATCTTTTTCCTTCTATGACCATGCGGAGTTTCCGAGACTAGCCAAAATATCCTGTTGAAAATTTGCCTGATACATTTGAAGAATTCTTTGATTTGCTCTGCGCTGTTTAGTGACTAAAAGTAGATACAAGAGATAATGGCGTGCTGGTGAATATATGTGTTGTGTTGCCTTGTGCCATGGAAGACGCAAGGGATAATGAAGTTGAGCGTTTCTATGAACATGGATTTACTCATTCACGCATAAAACGATGAATGCTTTTGCTTCAATTGACTAGGCGTACGTACTAAAGGGAACAAGCATCAGGATTATCATTTTCATAATACAACAAGTTAAAACAAGCTAAGAAAAAACCGACACAACAAACACTGACGTTTCATTCAAGCCTTGACCCATGCGCAGACACCTAGCACAAAGACACTCAACATGATATCGTTCCGCACCGCCATAAAAAACTGCCCATACCGCATCGCCAGCTTGATATAACCTCCTAGGGGCGGTGGGATGAACGATAGAATAGTACCTAATATACCAGGAACACCAGCACTTGGCGAGTTTTTTTCAACAAAGTAACGCGCGGAGAGTAGAACAGCTTCCCCAGTGGCGAACACCCAGAGCAGATCTGATGGCGAGCGGCCAGCAAAGGCGGTATGGTGGTCATCAGTAGTAGCATCGGGGGAAGATACAGAAGACAGCGCGGCGAAGTCAAACGAAGGATCGAGTCGTTGCGAGAGAGACCCGGTGAACGGCGTTTTGAGTGCGATGAAGATACCTAACGATAGTGCGAAGAGCACGTGCATCACACGGAATATAGCTGCACTGCGTGAGGTAGGTGTGGATTCTGTTGGCTGAATACCCCCGGGGAACATGCCGCCTATTCCTGCACTAGCACCAGCACCGCCCATCATCTGCTGCAACATGGCAAACGGATCACCCTCACCGAGCTCTGCCGGCGCGCCATTAGCTGTAGGAGCACTGGGCCTACCGCCGGAAGCATTTGCGGGGTCCATACCGAGCATTAGGCTTCGCAGCTGGGCTTCGCTTAGCGTAGATGGGGCATCTTCCGCTGCAAAGGCCGCAGCAGAGGAAGGACCATAGGTAGAGACAGGCGGCCGTGTGGTGCGGGTGGGCTCGTAGAAGTGATTCGAGATGTCAACTTCAGCCGGGTCTTCAGAAGTGGCGTCAGCCGAGGAAGCGGCGGTGGGGGCAGGTGGCACAGTGGATGTGGTTGCATCAACCGTGACTGTATCAGCGGGGGCTGGGGGTTCAGTTTCAGCTTCTGGAGAGTAGGAGACAGTTAGCTTAAAATCGCACTACCATTGGGTGGACGGTTTGGCCTGTGATGGCGGGGTTATAATTAGGACTGATACGTACTGCGGCCGCTAAGACCTGTGATCTTGTTCAGTCGAGATGACCCGCCAGCGAGTATCTTGGCTGCGCGGCGCTCTTTGCGGATCCGGGCTTGCTCAGCTGCACGGGCAGCAGCAGCTTGGGCTTCGGCTTCAGGGCTATCCATTATATCTGTGTGTCTATGGAGGGAGGGGGTCTCGTGGCAATGGTATTGTCCCGCTTCTGATATTGATAGATAGGACAAAATGGCCTTGAGAATGGCGACGGTATAATTGGATAGGACAGAGTTTTTACACGGAGGGAGGAAAAGAAAGTTTGGGCGATGAAAGAAGGGATCTAGACAACGGAGCCTCCTGTACTTTGCTCGATTTGTGACGACTCGAGGTTGACCTTTGAATTGAACCGGACAGCTACCAGGTTTCTTATCTTATCGCTGGCCAATTAGCGGGTTCCATAGTTTTGGGTGGACAATGGAAGACAATGATGAGGCCGTTGGCGTGAAAAATATAAAGGCAAAATAGAATGCCTCGACATGCGTATATGGCACTGTATTTTAAATTCATCTAATGAATAGCCTTAAAGCTTGCTTGCTATTGTATAGCAGCGCACCAACAAGCAACTTTACGTTATACAGCCCATGTATAACATAACGTACATGATAAGCGAGTGTCCCAAAAACCCCTCAGCCTCTCCTCTCTTCAATTGATCAATAGATTCTCAACCACCAAAGATGTCTCTGTCAAATAATGAGGCAAATATTGTTCTTGCTCTTCGTGCCCTTCAAAATGACCCAAAATTACGCGTCCGACGGGCCGCATCGATATATGAAGTATGTCATAAGAAGCTAGGTCGCCGCCTTAGAGGCATACAGTCTCAACGCGATACTGTCCCCAAATCACGCAATCTATCCGATCTAGAGGAAAAGACCATAGTTCAGTTCATTCTTGACCTAGATTCGCGGGGATTCCCCCCGCAGCTGCGTGGTGTTGAAGAAATGGCCAACCGATTGCTCGCTGACCGTGACGCACCACCCGTCGGCAAGCGCTGGGCTTCTAACTTCGTCAAGCGACACCAAGAGCTCAAGGCGCGTTTTTTTCAGAAATGCGACTATCAGAGAGCTAAATGCGAAGATCCAACGACTATTCGCAATTGGTTTCGGCTCGTGGAGAACACAATCGACAAGTATGGTGTCGACCTGGCTGATATCTACAACTTCGATGAGGTTGGCTTCATGATGGGCATTATCGGAAACGGAATGGTCATCACAGGCACAGAAAGGCGCGAAAGGCCTAAATCAGTCCAGCCTGGAAACCGGGAATGGATTACCGTCATCCAGGCGATCAATGCGGGGGGCTGGGCGATCGCGCCGTTCATCATCGGTGCGGGCCAGTATCACCTCGCCAACTGGCATCAAGATAGCACCCTCCCAGACGACTGGGCTATCACGACATCTCCCAACGGCTGGAGCAATAATCAGACAGGCCTTGAGTGGCTAAAGCACTTTGATCAGTGCACAAAGACGCGATTAGTTGGACGTTATCGTCTTTTGATCCTTGACGGCCACGAAAGTCACCAGTCTCTCGATTTTGAGAGATACTGCCAGGAAAACAAGATCGTCACGCTTTGTATGCCGTCTCATTCGTCTCACCTACTCCAGCCTCTCGATGTCGGATACTTTAGCCTACTCAAGAAGGCGTATGGTGGAGAAATTGAGCATCTGATGCGATGCTCGATAACCCACGTTTCCAAGACCGAGTTCTTTTCTGCCTTTTACGCTGCATTTCAGACCACCATGACGGAACAGAACATCAAGTCAGCTTTTAGAGGGGCCGGGCTTGTTCCCCTTGACCCGGAAAGCGTCATTGCGAAGCTTGTTGTGCAGCTACGGACGCCGACGCCGGTCGAGGAGGTGGCCGGGCCGTCTGCCGCTTGTGTTTCTAAGATGCCAAAGACTGTCCCTGAGGCTGATTCTCAATCTGAATACCCCGATAGACGGATCAGAAGACATCAAAGTAGCTCTCCAGAGTCGATTCTGGAGGCATTTAAGTCTCTTGTTAAGGAAACCAAGGCAATGATGTTTGAAAATGCCTTATTGAAGGCGGAGAACCATGACCTTCGACAAGAAAATGACCTACTAAGTCGACGCTGGAGGGCAAAAAGAAGCCGCTTACAGAAAGGAGGAGTGACGAGAGTAGGGGAAGCAAGGGAAGCAATTGGCCAGATGAATGTGGATGGTCAGGTAGAGGGGGAATCGTCGAAAAGTGGTGGTCAAGGAGGGTCGGGGCGACGGAGGGAAAGGCGCTGTGGAGGATGCGGAAAGACAGGACATAATGCAAGGACATGTCAGATAGTTGCTATGATATCTGAAGAAGAGCATAGCGATTAGATTTAATTGACTAGATGATTTGTTATGTTTTTATGGTGATTCTTATCTCAAAGGTTGAGATTGTTGGGACACTCGCTTATCATGTACGTTATGCCAAGATACAAGAATTAAAAGCTGGAAAAACTGACACATTGAAAACCGTAAGAGTATATACGCGACGTTATCACAACGCTCGTTAAAAAGAGTCCATAACACTACATAGTAATAGCAACTAGCCAGTTTCAATCACCCTATCATCTCCTTGCTACCCACAGCATCTTTATCATGTCAGTAATGAAAGTGCCTTCTCAAATAGCATCACCCCACTAAAGAGAACTAGGTCTTTTTTTTACAAGTTGCTTAAGGCGTAGCCTTGCTCATGCTAAGAAGACGCTTCACACCAACCTATAGATACACACATGTTAGTAACAGCAATACTAAAAAAGAAAATACAAAGCAATCGAAAGTACTTACGATCCATTTACCGCACTCATCTGGTTTGTTTGTCTGAATATCGGCCTGAATCTTTTGTGCCGTTGCATAATCTCGGACATCCAGTGCCTCCGCTAGGGCAGCTAATTGCTCGATAGTATCCGGTTTGACTAGCTCACCCTTGTTTAAGCAATCGAACAGAATGTTGATCCGCTTTTGAGAGTCCTTGACCTGAGCCGAGTACGTAGCGGGCGCTGATGCTGCCACTCGTTTCATATCACGAGTGAATATCTCCACCATGCGCTGCGCGTTGGCGGGGATATTGCTACGATCGCCAGAATACGTCTTTCCGGTCGGTTGAGGAGGGGCACCGGCGGCAGGGGGAGGGGACATGACGGTACTGGGAGGGCCCTGAGAAGGTGGGGTAGCCTGAGGAGGGGCAGCTACCAGGGGAGTGCTCATAGGAGGTCCGGCACGGGGAGGACCACCCATAGGGGGACCAGCACGAGGGGGGCCACCCATGGGAGGGCCGGCCATAGGAGGACCACTCATGGGAGGGCCAGCCATGGGAGGGCCAGCCATGGGGGGCGCAGAGGCTTGGTAACCAGAGGGGGGGTATGAAGTAGGAGAAATAGCCGAGCTAGGGCCGTAGGGGTTTGCAGGGGGAGGGGGATGGGCACCAACCTGGGGAGGAGGTGCCATCATACCAGCTAGAGGAGGCTGGTTAGCCTGCGCGGTGGATGCTGGGGCAGGAGCATAGCGGTTTGAAGGAGGAGCCGCAGCGGGAGGAGCATTGTAAGGGGAGTTCATACGAGGAACAGCCATTGGGGGAGAAATAGGGTTTGATGATGTAGCTGGAGGAGGCGCGTAGGCATTAGCGGCAATTGACGAAGATCTGGGAGGGCCTTGCTGGGCTCCAACACCAGGAGGACCAGCCAGAGGCGAAGTGACACGGCCCATGGGGGGGCCTTTAGGGGGAGGAGGTGGAGTCGAGGAAAGTTCGAGAAGACCAGCGCCAGGGCTGGAGGGAGGCGGGCCGGTGGGAGAAGGGCCACCAGGGAAAGGAGAAGTTATGGGTGCAGGCTTAGAGGTGGGAGTAGCCCTGCGGGCAGGAGCCTTGGTAACCATGGGCACATCGTTCCACACCACCATGTTCTTTGATCTAGAGGGAGGGGCAATGCTAGCCGGAGGAGGGGTGTTGCGAGGAGGGGCCGAGAAGTTTTGCGGAGGAGCGCCGTAAATAGGAGCAGCAGCGGCAGGAGTGTAGCCTCCATACTGGGGAGCAGATGGTGTAGAACCATAAGCATTGGCGCGAGGGGCATAAGGGCTGGCAGAAGGAGCGGTAACAGAAGCAGAAGGAGCAGAAGAAGTAGCACCGTAGGGGTTGGTAGGTTGGGTAGGCGTCGTACCGCTACTGATGATGTTAGGGCCAGTAGGAGCATAGGGGTTGGCCGACGGCGCAGGAGGTCGGGCAGAAGCCAGGGAAGGGGCTTGAGGCTGAGAGATAGGCTGATAGCTAGGAGGAGTGGCAGTCTGGCGAACGGGAAGTGCCCTTCTGTTGGTAGCAGCAGTATTGGTAGAAGTGGTATTCTTCTTTGAGGAGGGAGTGGTGGCCAGCTTGACACGCTCCCGGGCAATATCTGCGGGAGGGTAGATAGCAGGCAGAAGATCTAGGTACTTCTGGGCCGTGACCAACTTGCCTTGCTCCGCAATCAAATCAGCATACTCGGTGTACTTGTCATACAGAGAAGTCAACTTCCAGTTCTTGGCTTGATCCTTTTCGCTATCCTGGAAGTTGGTAACGGCGCGGAAAACGGAAACCTTCTCGATAAAAGCCTGCAGAGACCGAGCATGAATAGAGAAGCTGTTATCGCCGTTGGAGCTCTTGAGATCCGCCTCCCGGGCCTCCTCCATCTCGGCAATCCAGATATCGACAACTTTTTCTAGCTTAGACCCAACCAGATAGCAGAAAGCAGCGTCTTTGCGCTCGCCAGACTCGAGTATACGGTCACCTAAAGCCTCGCACAAGTCAGGGAAATCTTCGGGCGAGGAGTAAGTGCAAAGAACAACCATAGTCTGCTTCCAGTCGTCAAGGTCAGCGTTGTGGACAACATCCCACAAATTCTTGGCAATAACCGAGTTGAGGAGACGGATGTAGCTGGGTTTTCCCTCTTGGTCAGCCAAGTACTGGGCCTGAACTTTTTGAGCTAGAACGGCACCACCACAATTGGCTATTAGGAAAGCATCGGCCCAGCGCTTCTCGGCGATGCAAAGCTCAACGGCCTTTTCGAAGTTGCCGAGAACTAGAGAACGAGTGACATCCTGTTCCATGATGGACTCGCTCTCGTTGAAGAGACTGAAGGGGTCGTTGGTCTTGGCACCCTTGCTGGCTGAGAGACTAGCCATAAAGTCATCTTCATCAACCTCGCCATCATCACCACCAAAGAAATCATCGTCAGAATCCTTCTTCTTCTCCGTGGTTGTGCCAGCCTTGTCGGACTCGGCCTCAGCCTCGGCCTCCGCCTCGGCTTTTTTGGGTACATCATCTTTGGTGAACCCAAGGAACTCAACAATACGATCCCGTACATCATCACCCGCTAGATTCTTCATAATTGTCCAGTCAGCCTTTTCATCCTCAGAGGCAGCCTCCTCTTTAGACTCGCAAATGGATATAATATTTCCAGAAGACAAGGAGCTTTCGAACTTGTCAGTGGCATCGGAAATGCCGGTATCAGCAGAGAACTGTGTAATTAGAACCTTAGATGGTCGACTATCGCTAGCTGCAGGCTTAAAGACTACCAGCTTACCACCAAAACCAAACGAAGCACCAATAGGACGCTCTAGCCATCTAGGAGCTTTGGCTAGGGTAAAGTTGGTTTCCTGGGGCTGGGTCTGGGCGCTAGCAAAAAAGTCCTCGCCATCTAAGCCGCTTTGGTTGGCGGTTTCTTGGGTAGGGGGGTTTGTGTTTTGAAGAGTTTGGATAACAATCTTGCCATCAAAGCTAGCAGTGGCTGTCAAGCTGGGGTTATGGGGGTTGAACTTGGTGGAAAAGTTCCAGTTAGTCCCCTCTTGAAACTCGCCAAATAACTCTCCGTTCTGGGGGTTCCAGAGCAATGTCCGACTGTCTTTGCCGCAAGAAAGTAGCAGATCGGGGTCCTGAGGACACCACGACAGAGACAGGACACCTTGTACATGGCCCTGCATTGTGCGCTCGGGGGTATTAGTGTTGCGCAGATCCCACAGGTAAATGACGGGCGTGGTATCATCAAAGGAAGATGTGATCAGCTTTGTTGAGTAGTTGGGATCCCACTCAATGGCGCTAACGGGTTTGCGGTTGTTGTTGAGAGTGACTGATGTTTTTTTGGTTTTGAGATCCCACACAGTCACTAGGCCTCCAGCACTACCTGAAGCTAGAATGTGTGACACCTTTCTGTTCCAGGCGACACACTCCAAGTCATCGGGTCTCGCGGTGGCAGCTCCTAGGCGGAAGGGGGACGAGATGTCATTGACATCGTAGACAAAGAGTTCACCCTTGGCGCCAGCCGTAGCTAGGTAATGTGGTTTTATGGGGTTGAACTGCAGTGACTTGATAGCACCGCTATGCTTAGTGGTGCGTGATATCAAAGCCTCCTCAGCCGAGGCTTTAGCGATGAGCTTAGCGGCGTCGTAAAGGTCTAGTGAGCCATTCTCGAGGGCACAAGCAATAATTCCGTTGGGCCGAGTATCGTCAGGCTGACTCCAGGCAATATCATAGAATCTATAGATAGGGGAGAACATCAATGGTTAGCATGTAGATAATTATGTCAAGAGATGAGCAAATAAGCTTTGATGGAGCTCACCTTGAATCTGACACAATGCTAGCTACGGGCTGCAGCTCTACACTGTGCTCAAAATCGTCAAGCTCCAAATCCCACAATTCCAGCTTCGTGTCGTCAGAGAAGTCGGCATCCACGGCTCCGGCTCGGGTTCCTGTGACTATTAACGGCTTGGCGGCGCCAGGCGACCAAGCAAAGGCAGCTGTGCGCTGGATCTCACGAAGACGAACCATTATGGGGGGGAGGTTAAATAAATGAAGCAACTAGACGAAAGAAAACAATGGCTCAAGTGATAGTTTGAATTGTTGACTTGGATGTGGGCTCGATGGTCTCGACAAGCAAAAGCATTCGCTTGATTCCTCAAACTCCTAACGGGAATGGCCTCTGAGCTGAGTGAGAAAAATGAGCGACAACAAGCCCTACAAACCAGAGGACAGCAAGAAATATAAGGAAAATAAAGGGAGGAAAATGCTTGGAAAGGAGAAACCAAGAGCGAAATTCGGCTATTGTGTTGTGATGTTGTCGTCGTCTAAATAACAAGTCGTTCAAAGCAAAGACCAATGGACAACGAAGAGCCCGTTAATAGGAATGGCAGTGATAAAGTGGGATTGAAGCCAGATTGCAGAGCCCATCCACCAATAACAACGTCGTAGCCTAACTTAATGGCCTTGCTAAAGCTTGGGAGCTTGGTGAATTAATACCCCACTATAGGTGAAAGCAGCTGTCTACAGGTGTCTGCAGCTGACCCATACTTCGTGCTACATACTGCACGTGATGCCCCATCGCTAGACCTCACTTCTCGTAATAGGATATGCACATGAACAGCTTGACTGTCATCCTCTCGACATCAAGCCCACTCAATTCAAACCCCCAAATGTCCGAATCAGACCGGTGGAAGGCTACCATCCACGTCGGAGGCTTGGCCTCTCACGTCACCTCAAACCATGTCCATGACGCCTTCATCCCGTTTGGGGACATTGTCGAAGTCTCTGTTCCTAAGGACGACCGGTCTAACACAAACAATACCGCCGACGAAGGCGCCCCCCCGGAACCAGCTAATCGCGGATTTGCGTATGTGGAGTTTGAAGATGTCGATGATGCCAAGGAGGCTATCGACAATATGGACCAGTCTGAGTTCTTCGGCAAGGTGATCCGGTGTTCGGCCGCTAAAGCACCTAAAAGCGCTACAGAAGGGCTTGGCAGCAAGACTGCCCTCTGGGAGCAGGTGCGATATCCATTTCAGCCCATAGGTTGGTTGTAGTAACTAACACGTAATAGGAGGGGTGGCTTTCCCAAAATACTGCCGATGATGAGCTTAGCGCACCTATGCCGGCTGCTGGTGACCCTATGCAAGGCCTTGAAGGGCTTGATGTTGCGGGCCCCAAGCCAGTTTAAACATATAAATCTTGGCTGCTCTCTTTTATTTTTTCTTTCTTTTTGCCGATTGCATCCGCCGAGCCTGTACTTTTGGAGTCATCACATATTGTCAATTTTATTTTCTGGCGTCGGCGTTGCGGGACACAATATTGAATTATGTACTACTATACCAACTCAATGACATATCTGGACTTGTGCTTCATAAGTTGCTATTTTGTAGCAAATTTGGGTGTTGTAGACTTGGTTCATCACGTGCCCAAGATAAAATCATAACACAAACCATGCACGATACAGCTATAAGAAAAAGCGGAGGATTTTATTCCGTCTGTTACTTAACCAGATCTTCTCTGGCCTCATGGATATGGCTAAATCAGCCTGGCGTCATATATGGGCTTCTAGCAAGGCGTTCCAGCTAGATTTCCTCGCGGAGTTTAACTCCTATCTACAACCTGGTGCAACACTAAACGCAGTAAACGAAGAGCCAAACATGTACAGTATATTTCCAAGAGATTCGATTTGGAATCGTATTTAATGATGCTCATTGTCATGAGGCTTGTTGTCACCACTGGAGCGACTCAGACGAAGGGTCTTGTCGGTGAGCAGGTGTCGGGTCAGCGAGTATCCAGCAGCACCAACAGCGAAGGCAACGACAACACCTACGGCATGGCATGCGTTAGTACAATGGTATAGTTGATGACGAGTTTCTCTATCTACGTACCGAGGGGGAACAGCTCAGGAGGAATGTTCTTGAGCTTCCGAAGTCTCGCAGACACGCCATGGGCTAAAGGGTACAACAGAGTATTAGTATCAGTACTGGAAGTCTCTAGGTCGGGTCGGCGGGATTGATGTTGGAATTGGAATTTGCCCCGCTCATGAGGACTTCCGGACGTTGTGATATATCACGACCAATAGCGCGTATTAGAGGGGGGAAGTAGAAGGGTTGACATCATACCGGCCTGGTCTTCAACCTACAAACAAAGAGACATGTTAGCACGACACTAGACACTACTGTGCATTGAAAAAGCAGAGAAATTAGGTTATAGATGTTCTTGAGCCTTGACAATTGACTCCCAAGATGAAATAATAACCCCAATACTTCGTCACATCCTCGTCACATCCGAAGAGCGCTACCATATTGCAAGGCGGCTGAACGGAGTGGTTATCCGGATTTATTGACTCGGCCAAGGAAGGGCAAGGGCACTTACGGGAGCAGCGCGCATCAGACGCGGAGTCTGGCGCATCATACGGAGACCGAGAGTGGCATACATCTTAGTGGTGTGGGAAACAGAGCGACAAAGAGTGGAGAGAAGACACTTGTAGACCAAGAGAATTTGAAGCAAAGAGAGAAGAATTCGAAGGGGATCACGAAGGGCAATTCCGAGAAAAAGTCACCCACAGTCAAAACGCAGAGCCTCTGAATGCTGACCTGTCATTGGTGGCTACATCTGGCTCACTAGGCTTTTCCCCATCATAACTGTCAGCCTTTTTTCTCTTAGGGAGGGGAACAACTGATTTTCCAGTGGCCAAAGATAACTTTTCAGTGGCTAGCCCGCTATTACCCAGGCTTACTCCCCCAAAAAGGTCCAGCTCGCAGCTCCCTATCGGCTATGAGCTCTACAAGTCCTCATAACCTTAGTGCCCCTTGCACTTAGAAATCATTCCACTTTTCGCCAGTGGAGTAGACTTCTAACAATTTGGCAAAGCCAGTCTAGAGGCCTGGAAATCAAGGCAAGAAAACTTTGCAAATTGTCTAGTATCTGATTTGGCTAAATTCGACCTCTACTGCTCCGAGCCACACCTTGGCTTTACATCTTTGGCATTTCCCTTCCTCAATATCTAACTTGAGCCTGGCTTTATTTTTTTTTTCTTTTCATAATCCGCCTCTCTATTTTTGCGCATATCAACCACCACAATGTCCGACTCCGAAGATCAGGTCACTAAGCCCTTCAAGTTCGTCACTGGTAAGTCATGAGGAAAAAGAAAAGCTCTTTCTGTCTATCCCCACTGGAAATACAATTGGCATTATTAAAAGTTCGCAACTTTGTCTCTCTTGCTTGAGTTCCGATGTTTGGTGGCGTCATATATGTACATGATCCTTGGCTAACTTAACTATTTGCAGCTGGTGAGTAAAAAAGGCACCTCCCTATGGTGCACGATTCATTTTCGCTCATGATGTACCAATCCATCATATCACATTTCGCTATACTATTTGCTGGTATCGGACCATTCTTCGGGCTACGGGAATTGCCATTTTCATATGCCTTCGCTCCGTCAATACCGACGTCGCCATTTCTCTCCGCCCCCGCTGTCTTTGCTGTCTTTTGGATCTTCGCACCCTCCCACCGCGACTCCTTCCATCTTGGCCTTGTATAAGATCAAACGTCACAGTATCTAACATTCGATCCTACTTGTTTTCCTACAGGTGTCGACGCCCGTTTCCCCAATACCAACCAGACCAAGCACTGCTGGCAAAATTATGTCGACTACCACAAGTGCATCAACGCCAAGGGCGAGGACTTTGCTCCCTGCCGCCAGGTATGACCTCTCCGTGCATCCATTGGCTCAACAGGAGCTCGCAACACGGCCGGCGTGTTTCGATTTCAAGTCTACACTACTTCGAGGAATCCGCCTGAGCATATCATGGCCTCATCAAAGGGTTACCAGGTTGTGGCTCAATTACTAATCCCTGGATAGTTCTTCCTGGCCTACCGATCACTGTGCCCCTCGTCGTGGCACTCTCGCTGGGACGAGCAGCGTGGTACGTACTCATACTCCCTCTCATCTAGATTTATATTGAGGCAGCTTTCTCCTTAATTCCCCGCCCTCTTGGCCTCTTTTCACGGCTCGAATACTAGCTAACTTTGTCTTATTACAGAGGGTGGCACTTTCCCCGTCCGTCTGGACCTATAAATCTTGACTAGCTAATCATTTCCTTGATTCAATTGCATACTATAATTGTACAAAGAAAGCCAAATAGTTGTTCGATAACTTTCAGTGTTCGCACCATGCTCAGTCTTGTGGTTGTTTTTCATTGAGGATACTTCCCGCTACCAAGAATCGGACATTGTATGATGTCACAAGCTCCAGTCAAATAGACGTCAATAATCGACTTATTCTGGTGTAAACAGGACTTTCACATTTGCTTTTTTGCCATGCATCACTGCGGCATATCATCTGTATGCTATATTGTCAGAGTAATCCTTACGCCTCACCATCATTACCAATTATATGGTTAAACTCAGAATACTCCAAGTCTTGACGACATTTTCCACCAACAGGCGAAGTGCTGAAATTAAGTAATCGATATTCTCAAGCTAAACCCGCTCATCCATTTCCTAAAAAAATATCCCAACTAAAAACAAAATGCCATCCCAATATTGCAATGTGTACTAGCATCCAAAGCAAAACAAATAAAAAAACAATAGACTAGGATAACTAACCCCCAGATTATTCATCATCAGAGCTCATGAATTCATCATCCTCATCAAACCCAAAAAAGGTCTTAGGTTCCTTTGGCGCCTTGGACGCTGGTGATGATGGAGTAGCAGCTTTTTCAATGGTCTCTGCGGCTAGTGATCCTGAACCAGAGCTTGACACCGCATCATCACTGCATTCATTTTCTGAGTGCGATTGAGCCTGATTACTGGATTGTGACCCATGTGAGGTGCCCAATAAGCTGTCTTTATATGTGCCCTCCTGCATAGCAGCAAATACAGCGCTGCGGGTACGCTCATTTGCCTCTGTCTTATCCTCAAGCCATTTCTCATCAATTCGGCCCTTGCCGCCATGCTTAATCTCCTCAGTGCGGCGCTCGGCCATCTCAACGATCTGCTCCAAGCGCTCACGGCGCACCTCACGCTCGCGCTTCTCCATGTCAGGCTTGACGGCCAGATACTCTGCAAGTGCCTTCGCTTCGTTGACAGTGCGGATGCGACGTCCGTCTAGATTGCGACTAGATCCATTCTCTTCACCCTGGCCACGCTTCTTCTTTGACATGCGGCCTCCAGCAGCACGCAGCTGGGAGCCAAAGCCACCTTTTCCACCGCATAGTGGGCTCCAGAGGCGTAAGGAAAGAATTTCATCACTTTCAGTCGCAATATATTCACTGAGTCTTGATGAGCGGGCGATTGTCGTGTTGGCATGTGTAGAGAGGATGTAACGGCGCTGGGAAAAGTCTATGGGCATGCGTTGGGAAATGTGCTCCCAGAGATCTTCGCCTGTAGCATCGCGGTCGATAGGCAGAACAACAGTTGGCGGAAGCCCAAGACCATGAATGCTAGAGACAAAGACGTTGATCTTTGGCGGTGCCATATTGGTGATAAGGTTTGCGATTAGATGCGCAAGATTTGGAAATCGCGGTTTATTTTAAATAGAACGTAACAATACTGCAGCAAAAGGTTTCTGCGACGTAGAAGGAAATGCGCTCTACTATCGCTTTAGTGACAATATTTAGAGGGTTGTAGGTGCGAGAAATAAAATATCATAATGTGACGCAACAAGGCTTTGTCATACGAGAGATTACACTACTTTTCTTAGCCTTGTGCATTCTTGTTCAAAGCCTGTAGCCTTGCAGCAATAATCAGGGATTGCATAAGCCTTTCCACTTTTGTGGCGCTATCGCAGTGAGACACAATGTGGCGTTTATAAGGTCGAGATCACGTGCAGAGATCAACGCCACGTCCACAAGAAGTTAATATAGCATGGGATTTATGTCAAAAAGAAGCGGGACGACCCCCTGTCCACTGTCTTAGTAGGGTTTTTTGTCCACACAAAAGTGACCCATTTTGAGCATCGCGTTGAATACTATTCAGACTTTCCCCTCCTCACATTTCGTTCAGTACACCGAATCGTCAACACCGCCAAGATGCTTATCCCCAAGGCTGATCGCAAGCTCATCCACGAGGTACGTACACTCGTCGCTTTCTAGTCTTGCTGCTTGGAATTTTTTTTTTACTATCTCAATTGCCGGCGACAACACTACACACGACCTTCACCCACACTCCCAAACTCACCGGAGAAAAATGTAACGGATATGATGGAAGGATTGCAAAGAATCGAAATAACTACCGAGTTTTCAATGTCGAATTCGTCTCCATAATCAATCGATGCGATTTATTGCGCGTAGCGTAAACGCACAACTCCGACCACGGACGAGCCGATTTCAAAACCCCTTCAGTGCCTGGCAGCACACAACAGCAGGACTAGATTAGAACAATTACCATTGATAGGCAAACACTAACATGTGGTTTCCAACAGTACCTCTTCCGGGAGGGTGTCCTTGTGGCCCCTAAGGACTACAACCTGGACAAGCACCCCGACATCGACACCAAGAACCTGTTTGTCATCAAGGCCATGCAGTCCCTGAACTCCAAGGGCTTCGTCAAGACCCAGTTCTCTTGGCAGTGGTACTACTACACCCTCACTGCTGAGGGTCTGGACTACCTCCGCGAGTGGCTCCACCTTCCCGCTGAGATTGTTCCCACCACCCACATCAAGCAGCAGCGCCCCAACGCTCCCCCCCGGGGAATGCTGCCCGAGGGCGAGCGCGAGCGCAGACCCTTTGGCCGCGGCCGTGGCGACCGCGAGGGCGCCTACCGCCGCAGAGATGCTGGCGAGGGCAAGGAGGGTGCTGCTCCCGGCGAGTTCGCTCCCCAGTTGTACGTATATCCCCGCTGAATATTCTGCCTTTTTGTTCGCCTTGAGGCACAGATAGCGTCATTGCACTTGTTACGCTATGGAACTATGCAAACAAGAACATGACTATGAGCCAACATACATGACATGAGTGCTAACTAGTGTTTTTTCTTAACAGCCGTGGTGGTATGGGCCGTGGCCGTGCTGCCCCCCCTTCGTAAATATAGAATCTCTTAAATAAAAAAAATGGGATCTTTTACGAGCGTTTCTTCGGGTACGAAATCAAGGCAATCGAACGACACAGCAAATGAGTACTACTTTCACATGCGAGTGGAGCAAGTGAATGACACAATACATAGTACAAGTCATGTTATCGTCTTTCTCTCCTTCGCGTGACGGCCTACGTGAGGGCAAAAACAGCGGGGTTTATTTTAGATAAGGGCTTCACCTCGGGAATCATCAAAAAATGGCATACTTTCCACATTACGCAAAAGTATTGAGGTTGTTCGCTTGCGTGCTGTGATTGGGGAATGGAGATGGCTTGAATAAAAGGTTCAAACAAACAGTATGGAACAAACTATGAGCCTGTGTTCCGCAGTGGCATATACCCTAACACAATGTCATCGCTAACCCTAATGGTTAACGCGAATTGAAAACGGAGGTTAATACGAGTGAAAGTGTAGAGACATGTGGTTTTTAACGGTTATTTATCGATCGAAATTTTAGAATGTACTCGAGAAAAAGTGCTTATAATACTGTTAACGGGAAGGCGAAACAGTCTTTCTTCTCTTCTCACCTTTTTCTTTTTCGATTTCCTTTGTGTGTGCAACTTGGAATATATTCAATCCTAGGTTCAAGCAGCTTGCAGTTTTGGTGGTGCAGGAATGAGGCTTAATTAAGGCTTTGGTCTCGAGAGGCGAGAACACATATCGTAGATTATAATAGTGCTGTTAATGTACGTACGTGCATTTGCAACAGCCGCCTCGACAAGAGCTTCCATTATTGAAAGCTCTAGGTGACTGTCAAAAGTTGAGGCCTTGGCTAAAGGATGCAAACTAAACAACACGTAGATAGCACAACGCAATGGAGCGACAAAACAAACAGGACTAGCAAGCTTTGGCTCTTCCCCAAACTTGGTTAGACCTCACGATGGTTCTTACTGTAAGAGATCCTATTGAAAGAAGCTCATGGATATGATGGATGGGGTATGGGGGATGAGGGGGAGGGGAGGAAGAGGCCGGCGAAGGCGGAGGAGAGAAGAAAGAGATGAAGAGAGGAAAAAGCAAAAAGAGCGGACAGCAAGGAAGCGAGACAATAGAACGGTCCGATTGTAGCTTTTGGCGTTGAGATGAAGAAAGAGCGGCTGCATACGAATGAGCATAAAGGGAGGGGGAGAAGAAGAGGGGCAGGGTAAGGACAAAACGCAAGGGCGAGGAGTATGCGGGTGAGCCGCATCCTGACAGAAGTCAAGTCAGGCCAAGTGGTGCCGTCTGTGCTGTGAAATGGGGAGAGATGAGCTGGGAGGATGGGTTGAATCGAAGGTATATACAGAGATGGTAGAGAGCATGCACGAAAAGCGAGGGGCTTTTCTGCTCTTGTCTCCTGTCTGCCCGTCTGGAGAAGGGACTTGCTTCTGCTTCTGCTTCTCTTTTCTCCTCTTGTCTCCGACCTCTGTTTCTCTCGTCGTCTTGTCTCTCTGTCTCTTCCTCTGCCTATCGCAGCCTGGCCTGTGCCCTTGGCCCCGAAGCGGAATGCGAGTTTGTAGAAATCTACAGCAGGTAAAAGTGAAACGCCGACAGAGGCGGAGCTGGGGAAGAGGAAGAGGAGGTTCCTGATTGGGAAGCTGGTTTTCTGGGGGAGCTCAGGCCCTAAATTTGCGTTTACGTGCCTCAAGCATCAAGTTACGTACATGCCTGGCTAGCTACAAAGCTAGCAAGCTGAACAAAGCGCTCATCATGAGCCTCTATTTTTCCCTGCTTTTCTGACCATGTATACTCCCCCTCAATTGCTTTTCATTGGCGGGTTTGTAGCACACAGTATAGAGAATAGGGTGCTTGCGGGGTTTAAAGAGCAAGGCTAAGGCACAAGGGAAGAAGAAGCCAGCATGGGGTATCATAGAGGGATGGAGGGATTGATAACACAGCGAGGTCGAAGCAAACGCCACGCCAGGAAGAAAGGCCGAGGTAACGGAGGGAAAGTGGGCCACGGACCAAGATGCGAATAGATGGATGGATGGATGGATGGGTTGTGATGTAAGTAGGTATCTTGTACTTTGTACTTTGTAGCTTGTAACTTGTAGCTATGTATCTTTATTGTATTTTGTACCTTCGGACTAACACGCAGCTGATAACATCGTAGGCGATCGAGAAGCTTCTCTTCTAGCGAAGTCGTTTGCTTCTATGCCCGTCTTGGAGCTGGCTATAAGCAAGTCATCTTTTGTCATCGATTTGTATTGGCTTGAATTGATTTGTGATCTCACGTCATCATGAGCTGGGACTTAGTTAATCAACCGCACTCTTTTTGTTTACCTGTTGATCCACCTTGAGGCGAAACAAGTTCTAAGACAAAACGTATGCACAAGGGCCTCGCTGCAACTTAGAGCGCCCCACTTGCCGGGGGCGGTAGACCACCGATTGAAATGGTAGACCAGACCAAGCCAGAGTCAGAGCGGCCCAGAGTGGTCTTGGCACAAAACGTTTCCTTGATTTGGAGAAGCCTTACGCAGAGACAAAGAGAAAGGGAAAGCGTAGCTCGGCGAGTAGTTTGATGACATAGGTAAAGTCAGATGGATGCGCAAATAAGCTGACAAACGCATGAGGTGAGTGAGACGTATAAATGGGGCGGCGGTCCCTCGTTCTCAACACTTCTATCCCTTTTAGAGAGATTCCGTTTAGTAAAACACCTTATAACCAGCGTTTCCAACGTGATTCTTGAGTCTTTGGACCGCTCCCTCTCACTTCTTTCTTCAACCTGCTCACCTGCCATCCCATTCTAGCTTCATTCTTCATCTAAGTCAAAATATCCACCATGTCTGGACTTCCCAAGACTATGAAGGCTCTCCGGCAAGTTGATTCCTGCCCTTTCTGTCTCCCTCCATGCTTTTTTTATGGCGCTGCCGAAAGCTGCTGTTACTAATGTTCATTATAGCTACGAGAAGCCTGAGGACTTTTCCATTGTTGAGGTCCCCCTGCCTACCCTGCGTGAGAATGATGTCCTGGTCAAGGTCAAGGCTTGTGGTGTTTGTGGAACTGGTGGGTTATCTTCCCTCATTCCTCTAGTTGTCTAGGAGGTGTCCCAGGGCTTTTGCATGCTAACAATCTCAATTTCTGTAGATCTGGTACATACCTTGGATTCCAGCTTATTCCTAGCTCCTCTCTTCAAGCATGCTAACTATCCCTAGCACATCCACGAGGGTGAATTCATTGCGAAGTTCCCTCTGATTCCCGGTCACGAGACCGTGGGCGTAATCGCCGCTGTAGGCCCTGTAAGTGCCCTAGTATTAACTAGTGACCCTAGTTTCGTTTTCGATCACCTCTAACCCCAAGACTAGAAAGTCAAAGGCTTCAACATTGGCGACCGTGTGGCCGCTGATAACAGCGAGTTATGCCAGGAGTGCTTCTACTGCCGCCGTGGCAAGCCTCTGCTATGTGAGCAGTTTGAAGCTCATGGTGTCACCATGGATGGTGGCTTTGCTGAGTACTGTGCATACCCGGCGGCCAAAGTGTTCAAGATTGAGAACCTGAGCGATGTCGACGCTACTCTGCTGGAGCCTGCGTCGTGTGCATGCCACGGGTTGGAGCGGATTGCTCCGGCTCTCGGCTCTCATGTACTAATGTTTGGTGCTGGCCCGACAGGCCTGATGCTGGCGCAGCTGCTGCGTCACAATGGTGGCTGCAAGGTGACGATTGCTGCACCGGGCGGTCTAAAGATGGAGCTGGCAAAAAAGCTGGATGCAGCTGATACCTACGTTGAACTGTCGCGCAACAACCCCCAGGCACAATTTGAGGCGCTCAAGCAGGACAACCCGTATGGCTTTGATATCGTGGTTGAGGCAACAGGCTCAACCAAGATTTTGGAGGATGCTATTCACTACGTGCGCCGTGGCGGAAAATTGGTGGTTTACGGGTAGGTTCAATGTCGCTGAGAGGAGTTCTGTTCTGTTACTAACCTATTTTCCAATGCAGTGTCTACAGTAACACTGCTTCCGTCTCATGGCCGCCGGCCAAGATCTTTGGCGATGAAATCACCATCTTGGGCTCTTTCTCAGAGACCTACATGTTCCGTAAGTTAATGTACTAGTCATCTGACAAGCGGGAAACAAAGCTAACGGAAATCCCTCTTCCCTGCAGCTGCCACCATCGACTACCTGGACTCGGGTAGGGTCAAGACCGAAGGCATTGTGAACAAGACATTCAAGCTGGAGCAATGGGGCGAGGCGTTGGAGAGTATTAGAAACAAGAGTGCTGTCAAGGCTGCCATTGTCTTTGACTAAGTGGAGACAACGAGAGGACAAATTTGAGGGGATGTTTGTGTAATATTTTATATATATATGGTTTTTTTTCTCCAATCCGGTTCTGTAAATTATGTGTTGCTTGTGTCACAACACCAATTATCAAAAAGGGAACAGTAGCATGAAGTGCAGAATCGCTGTAATACGCTGTCATACGTACGGAAATATACATATGTCTATATGTGTGTCTCCATTTGTGTATTATGGACCCTGCAAGTACTCTCGAGGTGTCTTGAGAAGAGAGTCTAGATTGGGGTCTATGCAATCCGAGGCTCTCTTGGGGAATGCTTACTAGGTCCTCTTCATTGCTCAACATTGTGGTAATAACCTGATTTGCATGGAGCAAATTTCGAGCAATAGAAAAATGAACAATGCAATGCAGAATTAAAACGGGAATTCTCCTTGGAGGAAAGGGGGCTCTTGGCTTGGGATTCCCTTCTTTCTGGAGTGAGT
This sequence comes from Ceratocystis huliohia, assembly GCA_038382965.1. NCBI lineage: Eukaryota > Fungi > Ascomycota > Sordariomycetes > Microascales > Ceratocystidaceae > Ceratocystis > Ceratocystis huliohia. The sequence goes on along the minus strand of JAXCEX010000003.1, from coordinate 99,882 downwards.
GAGTGAGTGCTTGAGCTTGGGCAGGATTGTGCATGGTTGGTTGGTGTTGAAGAAAGAAAGTAAGTGGAATAACTTTTCTCATATTTGTCTCAATATCCTTTTGAGCCAGGTTTGTTGTTGTTATTATTGCGCTGGAAGAGGCTTAGACCAGGAAGATTCGTCACCTTGCTTGTGAAGTAGACAGCAACACACCGATAGATGATACGCTACAGGTGCAGATATAATATCGTGTGGACGACAATATTATCAGTTATATGTCATCATAAAAAAGGACACCGAGACAAACAGCCCAAAGAGAGAGAGAGGGGGGGGAATGCAAAAAGTACCACACGTCCAACACGGAGTAGGAGCCTATACAAAATGCGATGCGTTGTTCCTAAAAAAAAGTTCGTGGAAAAAGAAAAGTGCCCACGCATCGACTTGTAGCTGGCCTGAGCTCGTCCACTTTCTTTGGGCAGGTCTGGCGCTTGTCAATTATCGATTCATGCAGAAGGAACTTGGCCTAGCTTGGGCTGCTGATTTGATATATTTCTAGAGCAAATAAAACACGAGGGCTTGCTAGTCAGTTGTTTAGAAAATGTCTGATGTGTGTTGAAGGGAGGGAAGTTTCACGAAGCTTCGTCTCGCTCTTTGTTTATCATAAAGCCTTTTTACAAATATATAGACTGTCTTTTTCTCTTCGTTTTCCGCTGGCCTTTTCACTTGTTCCAGCAGCTGAATTATTCTTCTATTATTCTATTAATTTAACTCGGTTTGCTTGCGACGCTTTTCGTTCGTCTGACGTCGTCGTTCCTTGAGGACTCGGGACTCACGGGTTCTTGCCTTGGATACATCTTTTTTTGTCGCGCCTTCCGCCTGAGGTAGCATTCGTCCTATATCGCTCTGTTTGGGTAACTGCATTGCCTACGCATACGTTTCATTGCACTACTATGGCGCCGTGGTTTCGTTCTCGCAGCGCCGTGAGAAGCAGGAGCGATAGTAACTTGTCAGCTCATAGAAGCAATAACTTGCCACAGCAAGAGTTCTTGCCGCATTTTCACCCCAGCACTACGGCCAACTTTTTCCAGGACACTCTTTCCATTTCTGGGTCCAGTGCCACACAAACACCGACGGTCCTGCAGCCAATCATTCGCCAGAGTCGCTCGCACATTTCTCAGCCTTGTGCAAACGGTAGCGGCCGTTTTGAGAATGGAGGCCAAATTCGGGGTGCGACTCGCATGCAGGCTCAGGGTGAGATTAAAAGTGAGACCAAGGTCCAGACACAGAGGCACAGCCAAAATCAAATCCAGACCCCAACCTACCCTCAGACCCAACCCCAGGCTCAACCCCAAATCCAGACTCATATTAAACTCTCTCCTACTTCTTCGGCCACGCCCTCTACGCCCTCGTCTACCTCTGAACAATACCCACCATTTCAAACTAGGCAGAGAAGCATTCGCTTTAAGCCGGAAACGTTTGAAAGAGGGAATCCCCGCCAATCACGCAGTCGCAACCACGTACGTTCGCAGTCTCATTCAACTTGCTACACGCCGCCCGCATCAGTCTCTAGGACCTCCACCACAGCTTCCATTGACGACACTCTTGCTAGCAAGTCTAAAGATCCCACGGTCTACACTACAGCATACACTACTAGCACCGCTACCGTTACCACCGCAACGACTACTACTGCCACACCCACACCCACATCCGATATGGATCATCAACGTCAACAGCAACCGCCGCCATCATCACAGCGACAGAGCAATCTTCCTAGTCGCCCTCGCTCAGTGAGCAACCCCATGGACATATTCCTCTCATCGCTTCAGCCACAACCCTCTTCAACACCACAGCGTGCCCTCTCCACTAATACCCGCCGCCATAGTGGGTTGCGCCGAGCTGGTGCTGCTGTTTTTGCAGCTGCACGGCGCCGGACTGGCCACCGCTCAGATTCAGACTCCGATGGTGACACTATGCCGACACAGGAACAGACCCAAGCTCAGATCCAGGCCTTCCTACAGCTCCAGCCAGCTCCACAACCAGCTCTAGCTCCACAATTAGCGCCACAGAAAGCGCCACAGCAACCGAAGGGCGCCGGCCATTCACGCGGCCGCAGTATGGGGGGTCTGGTAGGCCGTAGTAACGGCCCGGCCTGGCTCGGTGATGAGGAGGCCTACAAAATGGGCCCTTGCATGACTTGTGATGCGCAGATGCGCTGGCCACGAGAGGCCGAGGCATTCCGGTGCACTGGCTGTCTAACCATAAACGACGTCATCCCCCGCCAGCCACAGCGGATAGAACCTTCAGCTTCAGCCACGACGTCAAGCATACTGTTAGATAGGTCGCATACCGAAAGCTCGTTGCATAAGATTCCGAGAAAGCCGGTTAGGTGTAAGTCTATATTGTTTATCAGTGTCACGGCCCAAAACTAACCTCTGCTTTAGCTTCTGTTGCTCCTTCTAAATCCAAGAACATAATTTCCATAGAGACCACAAAAACTATCATTGTCGAGTGTCTAGAGCAGTTCCTCTTTGGCGTCCTTTTCTCGGGCCCTGCTAACCGTACAGTCCAGAATGGGACGTCAAATGGCACCTCGGCAGACAGTGATTTCGGCACAAAGCCGAGGTCAGAGTCTAGGATCGAGCCCAAGCGTATTTTCCGTCACCTAGAAGATTACATTATGAACAGCTTCTCCAAAGATCAATGCGTCAATGCCTCTTTTTCTAGCACATCATCAACTGCTCAGACCCCATATCCTGGCGTGGTCCCCTCTGCACCTGGCCAGGCTACTATTAAGCCACAGAATTTGACTGGTGTCAAGTCGCCGCAGATTGACTGGGATGGTCTTTCAGAGTGGTACAATATCGTCATTAATGTAGGAGAAAACTGGCAGCAAATATACTCTCAGCTAGACGGTGCTGCAGATCCAAGTGTAGTTGCATCCATAAACCACGTCTCTCTTGAACGCCAAATTCTGCAGGCTCAGGAACACGTGCAAAAGGCACTTTTAAAAGCGACGGAACAACTATTGAAGCGGCCCGGTCGTCTTCTTAAGTCCCCTGACGACATCCGATTCTTACTCATCATTATCGAAAACCCTCTTCTTGGCTCCGACCCAGCTTGCTTCCAGGGCGTACTACAGCCAGATTTAGCTAAGAAACAGCATCGTCGTCTTTCGTCACGCGAGAATCGTGATGGCACTATCCGCCCTCTCATCGGCTACCACTCAGGAATCATCAAGCGTATATTTGGGTTGCTGTCAAATGCCTCTCCCGAATGTCACAACCACTTGCGTCAGTGGTGGGCCCGCTTCTCCCGTGACCGCTTTATTTGTACCAAGGATATGGCCAGTCGCTTTTTGGCTTACCGTCTTACCCGCCATCGCGAAAAGCAACAGAGACCACCACCCCCTGATCCGTACAGCCAGCTGATACCTGAGATTCCTTCGAGTAGCACCGCAGCCCAGGCTCATTCTGCTATCGAGTCATTTATGTCAGCCGGAGACACGCATAACAACCGCGATAGCCGTCGCGATACCAAAAAGAACAAAACAGAGCTTCACGAGATTCCTCGCGACGACTGGCAGATCAAGGCCGTTACGAAGATTTTGTCCATTCTATTTGCTGCCAACGAAATACCATCGTCGGATCCCGACAAAACTATTGTCCGCCATGGCATCAAGATGCACACCAAGTATGTGCCTGCAAGCGACTTTTATATCCCTATGCTTGACTTGATGAACTCGGCCGACGATTTTGACGCCTGGGAAAACCGTTCTCAGCAGTTTTGCTTCTGCCAGTATCCATTCCTTCTCGGTATGGCAGCAAAGAAGCAGATTATTGAGCACGATGCTAAGCGACAGATGGCCGCACGAGCACGAGATGCCTTCTTTTCCCGTGTGCTAACTAGCAACAATGATGCCACGAACGAAGCCTTGGAGCGTTTCTTTGTGCTTGATGTACGTAGGGACTGCCTAGTGGAAGACAGCTTCCGGGGCGTTAGCAGTGCTATGACCAGCGGACCAAACAACCTTAAGAAGGGTCTACGTATAGTCTTTCGCGGTGAAGAGGGCCTCGACTACGGCGGCCCGCGAAAGGAGTGGTTTCTTCAGCTGGTTCGCGAGCTATTTAATCCCGACCATGGCCTATTTGTATATGACGAGGACTCGCAATTTTGCTACTTTAACCCATACTCACTAGAGCATTCAGATACTTATTTCTTGGTTGGCATTGTTCTAGGTCTAGCCATCTATAACTCTACTATCCTTGACGTTGCCTTGCCGCCTTTTGCCTTCCGTAAGCTAATGGCAGCTGCTCCAAATCCGTCACGAGTTGGTAATCCGGGTGGTGCTCCTACCCATTCTGTAGCCCACAAATGGGCCCCTATGACATATTCGCTTGCCGACCTGGCCGAATACCGCCCCCGTCTGGCCATTGGCCTACAAGCCCTTCTCGACTACGAAGGCAGCGATGTAGAGGATGTTTTCTGCCTTGACTTCACCATTACGATCGACCGTTTCGGCACACCCGTGGTCCTCCCACTGTGCCCTGGTGGAGCCTCACGGCCGGTCACCTCGGCTAACCGTTATGAATACGTTAGCTTGTACGTGCGTTATGTTCTCGACGCTAGCGTAACACGGCAATTCGAGCCCTTTTGCCGAGGCTTCTACACTGTGTGTGCAGGTAGCACTGCCCTCTCTCTGTGCCAGCCTCAAGAGGTTGAACTCTTGATCCGTGGCAGCGACGAAGCACTGGATATTGATGCCCTACGAGCCGTTGCCGTCTATGAAAACTGGCGTCGCCGCTCTGACGACTTGGGCAGTAGTGCTTCTGGCCGTTACCGCCGCGTGCAGCCAGAGGAAGAGCCTGTCGTTCGTTGGTTCTGGCAAACCTTTGCCGAGGCTTCGCCGCAGAACCAGCGCAAACTTTTGGTTTTTATCACCGGTAGTGATCGCATCCCTGCGGGTGGTGCGGCGTCGTTAGTCATTAAGGTCACATGCCTGGGCGATGATGTCGATCGCTTCCCAATTGCCCGCACATGCTTCAATATGTTGTCTTTGTACCGCTACCGTACTAAGGCGATGCTGGAGCAGAAGCTGTGGATGGCTGTGCACGAGAGCGAAGGCTTTGGCCTTAAATAAATGCGGTTAGTATTGCATTTTTCACCTATCCTTCTCTTTGTTTACTTTTCCTTTCATTTTTTTCTCTTTCTCTTTTCCTTTGTTACATTTTGTTCGTTATGATTTATTTTTGGCTGCAATCATTTTCAATATCAACTGTTTTGCGTGCTTTACTATCATCATCTGATCTCCTTTCTCTTTTTCCCCTCACTATAGAACATCCATCCATCATTTAGAAATTATACAATCAAAGTTCGTACAGCGTAATCTTCAGTCTATCTTGTAGTCAGTGCAGTTGTGTAAATGTAATTGTATGCTATGTTTACATCAGTATTGTACAAGCCTCCTAATCTCTCATCACAGGAGTATACAGGTAGCCATAGAAGCAATCAGGCCCAATTGCCACCGTTCTATAGTGTGAATTGTGTCCCGCCATGTATTTCTTTTTATTCTTGTTTTCTCTTGTTCCCCTTCCGCTTTATCTTTTAAGGCTTCCCGCTGGAGATGGTTAGATACCAGCTAGGTCCTTCCTGGCACGCTCTAGCATATCGCGCTCACGGCGTTGTTCATCTACCAGCGTCTTGACACGCACACGGTCGATCTCGGCCTGGCCGCTCATCAGCCTATCATCAGCAAGCTCCTTGGACTCTTCAGGTGTGGGCTCGACGGCAATAGCCTTAGTGGCGTCCAGGAACTTTGTCAGAATCGTCTCAGTGTGTAGGTTCTTCATATCAATAGTGATGGTCGTCTCGTCAGGTTGCGGGGCCGGGGCCGGCACACCGTTTGGCGTAACGCCAGATGAAACTAGAGCTGCCGAGGGTGCCGAATCTTTTGCTAAGCCACTGCTGTCGCTCTCTGGGGCTGTTTCTGACGTCGACTTCCGTAAGTATATGGTCATTGTGGCAGGGCCCTCATTGGCGAGACGACGACAGACGATCATGGGCACCATAGGGTTGTGGTATTTAAGGCGGGGCAAAATCTCTTGCCAAAATTTACTATGCGTTAGCGCATTAGTATACATGATATCTATGTGTGCATGTTTTGTGAGGCAAGGCTCTGATATAAACGTACCGAGGTCCCATATGCCCGCCCCGAATGCTTCGGGCAAAATCCATGTGTATCCGAGTCACATTGGGCGGAAGCACAGCGGCTCCAGGCCCAAAGCGGATCTTAAGAAGCTGCCATTGTGGTTGTAATAGTCAGAATCCGCCAAAATTGTTTACTCGTGATAGATAGATTGCTTGTGTCGATTCGCTGATTTGGGTTCACTGAAGGGTCAATCACTAGATAAAAAAGGGTCTAAGACTCACAGTCTGTACCAATTGTTAGCCAAACTCTAGCTCAAGCATTATAGTCAAACTCCTCAGAGAAGGAATAACTCACATTTCTTAGATTGTGCCATCTTGTAGCTGTGCCGACCATTTTGATTCTGTATCTCAGACCCAGCAACGCTGGAAGGCCCTTTTGCAGTAGTTGTTGAGGATCGGATCAGAAGCGTCACGGGCACCTTTTGCAGTATAGTAGATAAGAAACGAGATTAGGAATTACTTAACATAAGTAACGTTGCTATACTTTTCTTGACTCGTGATGGTTTTAGTAGGAGGACATTCCAGCAAATTTCTTTGGAGGTTTGCTAGAGGCGCGGCTATCGGTCTACCGGTGTTTAACCGACCGCTTAGACCTACTTTTGCGCTTATGGTCTCAAGGCAAGGGTCTATCCCACTATCAAACTTTCGAGAATTTTGACGTCAGACTTTGTTGGCGAAGAAATCTTTTTCTTCTCATCCCTTCCGTGTTACAAAGATCAATACGTCCCAATGTATCGAACATTACCATCAAGGGGTCTCTGGAAGTCTGCCCATGGCAGTGTCACGACCCTAAGCATCCGAACCCTAAACAGAGCCACCCCGAAATCACCAACATCGATCATTCCTGTATCGACGAGGAGATTCATCGAGACTGCCTCTAAAGGCGGTGATTCTCCTAGATCTGACCTTGGAACTGTACGCCCGACCAATATCGATCATGTTAACTCCCCATCTCTCCACTCGACAACCGACGATAGTTGGCAAATGCCCTCTCTATCATTCATTGCCTCACCCTCAACAGCCACCTCCTCAACAACACCAACTACTTTAGGAACACCAGAAACACCCATGACTTCATCGAATATTCCTAGGCCCTCAGAAGATAAATCACCGGATACGGGCTTGTCTATCAAACGCTCTCTCCCACCAGCTTGTACAGGGTGTGGCGCTTTTACCCAGACCCAGAATCCTCAATTTCCAGGTTTCTTCGATACCAACCGTAAATCCGTGCGGCGTTTCCTTGGACTGGACGAAAAGGTGCAAAAGAAGCCAGTAGACATCAAGGAGAACCACCAGGTCTTGGCTGTCATTAATCAAATCGGCGTAGATAGATTGAAGCAGCTGGGGATCGACCCTAAAACGCTGATTCTTGATGAAGACCCTGATTTAGAGCTCAATAGTAGGTCCCGACTTTGCCTTGACTGTGAAACTGCACTGCATGCACTTGTCCCCTCTCTAAGCTTACCCTAACTTCGAGTCCTTAGAATCACCGGATGGCGTCTTGTGCCCCCCACTTTGCGACCGTTGTCATGTGCTTATTCACCACCGAGTCGGCCAACCCATCTTTCACCCGACAACCCACGCTCTACGCGAAACCCTCGAAGAATCTCCATGGAAGTACAACCATGTATTTCACGTCATTGATGCTGCCGACTTCCCAATGTCGCTTGTGCCGCGGTTGAACCAGCTGATTGGCGACATCCGACTACGCACACGCAACCGCCGTTCCATAGCCACCCACTTTCAGCATGACCGCGCACTTTCAATGAACTTTGTGATTACCCGTAGTGATCTGCTCGCGCCCAAGAAAGAGCAGGTAGATTCTTTGATGCCGTATCTACGTGAAGTTCTTCGCGAGGCTTTGGGTCGCACCGGTCGCATGGTTCGTCTAGGAAATATGTGGTGTGTCTCATCTAAACGGTCATGGTGGACAGCAGATCTACGCGAGGAAATCTTCCGGCGTGGCGGCGCTTCGTGGCTGGTCGGTAAGATCAACGTCGGCAAAAGCCAGCTATTTGAATCGGCATTCCCCAAGGGCAGGCTTCCTGCCATCCCAGGCCACTCCGCAGACCAGAATACCAAGATGGACGAGGAGCCCCAGGTGGTTGAGGGCCTGGATCCGCTAAAGGTTGGCGAGTGGCTTCCCCCAGCCCGCAAAGAGGAGATGTACCCTGCTATGCCAACTGTTTCAGACCTGGCTGGAACTACAGCGTCGCCCATTCGAATTCCCTTTGGTGGTGGGAGGGGCGAACTCGTTGATCTACCAGGCTTGGCGCGTACCACACTGACAAACCACGTCATGACAAAGTATCGCGACCAGCTCATAATGAAGTCGCGCATTGTGCCGGAGCAGAAAGTCATCAAAGCGGGCCAATCACTCATGATTGGAGGCATGTTCCGCTTTACTCCACGGTCGCCTGACGTCGTCATCCTAGCCTACAACTTTACGCCCATGGATCCACATATTACCAACACACAAAAGGCTATCGAGATTACGGAGCAGCGATCAGATCTACTTGTCAACAATATTGCAGTACCTGGTGTGGGATCTGACATGAAGCTAGCTGGGTCTTTTGCACTGCGCTACGATGTTACTAAAGAACGTGCAGGGCCATTAACGCAGCGGCACGCTGCCAACTTTAAGGTATCAGACTTACCTTTCCGTGTATTGTCTATTGACATTTTGATTGAGAGTGTGGGCTGGGTCGAGCTTGTAGCTCAGGTCCGCACACGCTCACTTTACAATGATAGGCTGGCCTCAGACTACGAAAACTCCCAGCCCCGGCGCCCAGAGGGGTCCGAGGCTTGGGATATAGACGCCGATGAGAGGCCACCCAAAGCCAAGTACACACCTCGCTTCAAGGGCGAAGGCCCATGGCATCCAGAGTTTACGTCAAACATAGCTACAACTTCTGACTCAACCGACCCCTGGGCCAACATCAACCAAGCAACTTCTAAAACCCAGGAATCAAAGCTACAAACCAAGCAAATTCAGGCTAACGCGAGACGATGGGATGCTGTTGAGCAGGGCACCGATGTACCAAAAACAACGGAAGATGAGCTCCTAGAAGAGGAACAATTGCCAGAGCCCAGCTGGCCTATAATTGACGTGTTCTCACCACATGGCCACTTTATTGGAGCGAGAAGGCCTATGAACGGCTGGCTGCTAAACAAGCCGCTGGTGACGAGCAAACAGAAACGGAGCCGACCTCGCAAGAGTATGAAGGGCGAGAAGAAAAAGAGCAAGCGGATGTTGCGGATGGCAAAATCTACATATTTTACGGGCTAAAGGGGATGAAAAATGTAGGTTTATTTTGGCGTCGAGATAAAACAGGCGGCAGGAGGCGTTTTCATTGATCTTTTGTCTTGTATATTTATCATTATGGGGGTGAAGAATTTTAGCCTGGTTTATAGCCAGACTCGATGTATTTTCTGTGTAAGATAGATAGCTGAAGGAGGACTTAGAATAGAAAGGAAGAAGGCGAGTTGGGAGTTAATATTACCAGCACGGGCGCACGTTATCAAAATAAGAGCAAGCACAAGAAGAACAGAAGTGTAAAGGGGAAAAGAGGCCAGAAAGCAAAGAGGTTAAAAAAGGCGAAGCGGAGGCACTAATAGCAGATAGCGATGGTGCTCCATAAACCAGTTGTCTTTCATCATACTTGAGGGAGAAAGCTAGCCACTTAGAGCTAGACTCTAGAAACTTTTCTGCCGTTTTGTGCGTTGTTGCCTTGTGCCTGTGCTTATGCACATAGGGTGTGTATTCTGTTGCAACTCGTGGGAAAGTACCACAAAATCCGGTACGTTTTATATACCAGGTACTCCCCAAGTACTTGCCTCGTTCACTTTGCAACAGATCCTACCAGATACAGCACAGGGCGTTTAGCTTGGATTTGAAACGCTTTTGGCTGTTGCTGTTTTTCTGGGTCTTGCCTGTTTCTTATTGTTCTTGTAATTGACACACATACCGTATACACGAGGAAAAGAAAAAAAAAAAGGGGACGAGAAGAAATAGAGAAAGGAAATTATAAAAATAAAAAGCAGTATACATACATACGCACATTAAATGCACATCAGAAGCAAAAGCAAGACACAAAGTGCACACACCATGCACACACCCTCAATTCAGTGAATCATGACTGGCTTTCCCAAGTCACGATTGTGTCTCGCAATTGCAAGTTACCACTTGAACGTAGACGAAAATAATACCAGGGCAACAAGGGAGCTGGCCTTTGGTTATTACGGTTTCGAGCCTCTTTTTTTTTCATTTTTCGGTTTTTTCATCTTCATTTTCCTTATCCTTTGACTTCTACCTTTTTTTTTTCTTTTTCTGGAACCCCCCTAACACTAACACTCTTTCTTCTCCTGCCTCTTTGTCTTCGTTTGTAGGCGCAAGGGCGTGTGCATATCCCTCTCTTTCGGCTGCATGCAGTGAAGGTGTCTTGTTCCCAACTCATGCATGCATTGGCATTGCACGCACCAACCTGATGAAAAGTTGGCACCCACGCCTCGACAACCGTGCCTTATGTAGAGAGTTTCCGTAGCTCTAATTGGCCGATTGGCTTAATGGCCCTGTTAGAATTTGTGAAATCGTCAGCCCCCAGGCAGGTAGCTGCTGATGCACGTCTTGATGCTCGCACAGGGCTAATGGTTTATTGGAACCAGTCGCTAAGCCAATATTGGACGGCCCAGGTCTTGGGTGTCTTCTTTTGGTTGAGCTTGAGAGGGAAGAAGGGGTGTGTGTGTGTGTTTTTTTTTTTTTGCCGTATTGTTTTTTTGTTTTCTTTTCGCTCTTTTTTGGTCTTTTTTCTTTAGTGCTAGGTGCAAGATAAGTTCTACCTTCCCTGTACCTTGTTGCTATCTGTACCGTACCTGTACCAGCGGTTGGCCTGTGTACTCTTTTTACTGGGTGTTTAGAAAGTATAGGTGAAGTAGCGCAGAGCAACAGGTAGCGCAGTAGGCAGCCAGTCCTTGCAGCGGTAGTTGCTTGATTGTTGCTCTTACTCACAAAAAAGCAAACCAACAGCCAAAAAAGAGCAGGAAGAAAAGAAAGACAGAAAGTAGTAGCAACCAAAAACGACCCGTTCTTTCCTTGTCTGCGTGCTACTAACCTTCCATCCTACTAATCGCACCTGCTAAAACTTATGGGCTTCTAGCTGGCTGGCTGCTTTGCCCCCTCCCTCCCTCTTCAATTTCTCTTCTCTCTTTCTCCATCCTCTATTCTCTAGTCCTGCTCTAGTCCCTCTATACCAATACTTCACAACTCGCCTCTGCTCTTCATCTTCGTCTCTTTTTTCTTGTCCTTTTTTCTTGTCTTCAAGATTTTTAACGTGATTCGTTTTACTCTGTCTCGCCGAATTTTCTTTACTGTTAATTACGAATTATAGCCATTCTCTAATCAGCAACAACCTCAACATCAAGGCTTTTTTTTCTCTCTTCTCCGCGCCTTAGCTTCCGCTGTGTCCGGCCTCATTGATTCTTCTCTACCATTGCCGAGTCCCTCTTCTTGATTCTCCTCAAGCAAATATTTCCCTTGTCTCTCCATTTCTCTACTCGTTGCCTCGCTGAATACCCTGGAGTCTCCTCCTAGCCTCTCCCACGCGCAACATCTTTGGCTTCTTGTCCATCTTCGCCTTGATTCGCGGTCGGCCTTCTATCCTCAAACGCGCTTCCGGCTCTTGCCCCGAGACGACAATCATCACGGCCACACAAGTACCAATACCGACTCATTGCTTCCTAGTTGTGACACGCTTTTGCTACCTTTGTCTCCGTCGATTCTCTACCGCCGCCCTCCCCTCAACACCCTCCCCGACTGGCGCAATCTCCCTCATCCTCGTGCTCTCCTCATCTGCCGTCCCTCATCTCCAAGTCATTCGCCTCTTGGCCCCCTCCTCCCTCAAGACAATAATCACCGTGCCACCAAAGGCGCCGCCATGCTTTTACATCGCCTACAATAAACTCATCTCTTACTTGTCCCCCCTCCCCCACCACAATACACACTGATCTTCCACACCCCCTCTCCTCTCCTCTCAGTTTCTTGCACTCTATTCCAAGATTATGATCGAAAAGCACGCATCGTTGTCGACGCAGCCCCCTGTGCATCACAACCACCCCATTGCGAGCACCTGGGCCACGCCTTCAAAACCGCTTGTCAAGACTGAACCTGAATCTATAGAAGACGAGCCCTACACCATCAAATGCATCTGTAATGTCTCGGAAGATGACGGCAACACCATCTACTGCGAAAACTGCGAAACGTGGCAACACATCGACTGTTTCTACCCTGATAACCGCGAAGAAGCTCTCAACGAAAACTTTGCCCACTCATGCGAAGATTGCAAACCACGGATACTCGATCATGAGCGGGCTGTAGAACGCATGAAGAAATTCCGAGCTGGTATCCTTGAAGAAGATGAAGAGGAGTCTGCGCGTCATGGCAAGAAAACCAAGCGCCAAATGTCCAAAACCAGCAAAAAGAAGCCAAAGCCTGGAGATATACTCCTTGTTAATGGCTCTAATACTTCCAGTGGCTCCGAGGTGTTGAAATCTTCTAGCACCGCCGCTGCTGTTGACAGCCATTTTAACAACCATCAGACCCATCACCACAACCACAAAAAGTCAAAGTCTTCCCATAAAATATCCTCACAACAACCACCGTCCACCCACTTCGACAAACACAGCCCATCATACGCTAAACTCCCCAGTCCAGCCTCAACACCACCCGATCTCCCAGCCGACTTCGAACTACACAACTACTCCACGGGCCTCCTCTCTCTCTACGAATCTGATCTGCAAGTCGTGCAAAATAACTCCTTTGCCGACATAGAGACATCTCGCACTATGACCAACTGGCTTAGGGACCCCAAGACCCTCCTCTCACAAACAAATCAACACTTCAAGGATGTCTTCCAGCCCTCTCTTGCTTCTTCCATTTCGCGTAACAAAGACATTTACGTGGGCCAAATGAAGAGTCTTACGGTTAGGGCTACCGATCTTCGAATTCAGTATCTGGCGACCAGAGCCCCTATCGCTAAAGACTCACCCATCATTGAACTTAACGGCCAAGTTGGCCTACAAATAACATACTGTCAGGCCGCCCATAACAACTGGGGCGAGCTGTGCACTCCTTTGCCTTTCGTTTTTTTTCATCCACTTCTCCCTCTCTATATTGATACCCGCAAAGAAGGCTCAGATGCACGTTATGTGAGACGTAGCTGTAAGCCAAATACCACGCTTGAAACATATCTTTCCGGCTCACAATACCACTTTTGGCTTGTTAGCGATAGATATATTGGAGCTGATGAACAAATAACTCTGCCTTGGGACTTTCGTCTTCCCAAGGAAGTGCTATCCAGGGTCTTGACTTTATTAGGACTAAACGACGATGCTTCTAGTCGACAACAAGAACCTGAAATGGACGCTGCAGAGTACCAAAACCATGCCGCCTGGCTCTACCGCGTTCTTACTGAGTACGGTGGTTGTGCTTGCGATCTTGGTGACAACTGCGCCTTCAAACGATTTCATCGAAATTTCCTGGCAAAAACCATGCAACGCAGCTCTATAAACCCTAGCTCTACTTTGCAAGTGATCACCAACGCCGCTACTTCCTCCGCTACAGCTGCATCTGCTTCTACTCCTGCTACCAACTCTGTACCACCTAAAAAGAAGGCAGCTAGAAAGTCAAAATCCCATGTTGTTTCTCCCACCAGCATTGTTCCCCTTGCTGATAGTCGGGCCTCTAGCGAAGTTCGCCTAGACGATCCAATTACAATAGCAACAATAGCAGACTCCGATATTCGTTCAACTCCCGCCCCCGGCATCCGAAGTAAGGCTTCTAGCAGAGAACGCAGTCCAACTCGTCCAATAGCTAGCTTTGACCAAACCGGAATTCTGACTGAACCCACCGACCGGGACAAGCGCAAGGTTGCAATGCTCGAGGACACGTTTCGTCGTATGGAGCAACAGCCTCCTAAAAAGAAGAAACGGGTGACATCTGACGGCAGTCAAAGTAGCGCTATAAGTAAAGCTAGCAAGGCCCGCAGCGAAAAGTCATCTAGCAACGTGACATATTCCGATGCTGGCACTATGAGTGGGAAGTCACCTTCACCTGCTTCGGCAGCCTTTCCCGCCCCTTCAAGACACAGCACATCTCGACAAACTTCCGTTGTTCCTCACTCTCGACAGACATCTCTTGCGCCGTCTCTCGTTGCTATCCAATCTACCACTAGTTATACCGATGCCAGCACACAAACAGACCCCAACGATGATGACTTCTTTGCGCCACCACCACCTCCAAGTCGGCCAATTCGCCGTGTTGTCTCTTTGGCACAGCGCCTATTGAATGCTCGCAAGTCTCAGCTTGCCGAAACTGCTCGCCGCGCTAGCTTCAGCGGAGGCTCAGTTGGGATGCTATCAACAAGCAGCATAAATACTAATAGCACTCGCCCAAAGAGGCTATCTGAGGCATCGAATTTGGCAATCTCAGAAGACCATTTGACAATTGATATACCCAATCAGCCCCCAAGTATTTCCGACTCTGCTGTCTGCAATATAGATGCTCAGGAAAACGCCGTTGCCAAAAAACCCGTCGATTTACGTGTGCAGTTCCCTCCACCTCTACTGACCGGGCCCAACACGCTCGGTGTTCCTTCTACGACTACCACTGTACCCCTCTCAGCGACTTCGCTTGTGCAATCACCCTTTGCCTCATCTTTACAAAATCCCTTCGGTGCGGCCGTTTCGCCTGTGAATCCCAGTCCAGTCAAGAAAAAGCTCAGTCTTAGTGACTACACCAAGAGCCGGGCCAACAAGTCGGCAGCAGCTGCGGCATCCCACAAAACAATTTCAGCATCCAAGCTTGCGTCTGCAGATGAGGCTATTGGTGAAGAGGCTATAATGGCACATAGGGAAGAGGGATCGTCATTGTCAAATGCTGGTGTTGTTTCCGTCATGTCCTCAATTGCTGCTGCAAGCAGTGTCTCAGAAAACACCTAACTTTTCGGGCTAGAACGTATTGCTAGGTGTCTATACTCTCTCTTTCTCCTACCCTTCTCTCTGTGTGTCTTGAAACATCCTGTTTTTTTCCTTTTCCTCTGCCTTTGATTTCCCGAGTGTGTGTATCTATATCCCTTCTAGCTTTTTGTCTTTGTCTTTTTTCTTTTATTTTCCTTGTCGATAGGCTTGCTTTTTTCTTTTTCATCAGCTCGGGACTCACAGGCTTGGTCTTTTCTTTTATGCTTTCTTTTTCGGAGTCTCTCCTCATCTCTTCGCTGGCCTGGAGCATACTGCTGTGTTGTGGAAGCCTTTTTTATTCTTCCTCGCGGGGCATTTTTCTTGCTTCTTTATTTTCCCTTTCTGATTTTATTCGCTCTATGAACAGTTGGTCAAACTTCTTGACGAAGAACTCCTGGAATGGAGATGAATTGGTAGTATTTTTCTTGTCTTTTTTCTTGATAAGGCGGTTTTTGTTTCTTTTTATCTTCTCTCTACTTTTTATGCTACATAACCACTCCTCCTTTTTTCCTTCTCTCATTCATTCTCGCCGATCTGCCTTACTCTCTATTTCACCCAACTACATATGCAATGACTTCTACGATACCAGTCGGCTCTAACTTCTCTTGTATATGAGTCAAGAGCCTCTTGTTAGAAAGCAAAATGAGAATATGCTTCGTTTATCTAATGTCCTTTTGTTTTTCTTGTTTTTTTACATAGTAGACGAAAGCAAAATAAAGAACCCATAACTACGATATCCATATGTATATGTATATATATATGTCGCTCTTTACGCTCCTTCAATATTATGCCTTGCAACATCTCCCCTACGCCGACAACAAGCTCCAGTTGTCCGCTTGGAACACGAGTAAAGCCAGCCTATGCCGCACAAACAATCCACATAGCCCAACGACTAGCTGTAACATCGTGATCTCCATCGCCAGCCGGTCCTCACGTAGCGGGCCACGCAGCACGAGCCAGAGATTCAACAATGTCAGATTGCTAGTCTCGGCAAAGTTTCCGTCTTTATCCTCAGTAACACTTACACAGTGCAGGGTGCCCAGCAGCCGCAATACGTATGCCATAGGCATAATAGGCTGCTTCCCAGGCGTCCAGGGCGTTACAGATGGTTCGAGAAGGCCAGTCTTGGGGTTGAAACGCGGCAGGCGGTGGCGTGGGCAAGGGATCAACCCAAAAATCTGTGGCGTGGAAAAGAGGAAATTGAACAACTGCGGGACGAGCAGCAGGCCAAGGGTCTTGGAGAAGTGGCCAAGAATGCCGACTACAGCAAATACCATGCCAGAGAAATAGCAGTACGTATCGCCGACAAAAACGCGTGCCGGGAACCAATTGTGACATAGCAGTGCAAATGATACACCGAGCCATGGAAGCAGTAGATACAAAGAAAACAGGTGCGATTCGACGGCCGGGTGTGGATAACTAGTCAGTAGATACAGGCTGTCGTTGAGTGCGAGAAGCAGAGCGATGACTATGCACTGAGACACCTCAATGCCGTTGATACCTGCCAACATGTTTATACTCTGTGGGCAGAACATAGCCACACATGCCATATAGACGTAGTACAACGCGCCCAAGTCAAACAACTCACCCAGGTAAGGCTGAAGCGGAGTTGGAATGATTATGGATGTAACGCCAAAGTCGACAAAGTACACTGTCAAAATTGGAATAGATGCCAGCCCAGGAATCCACCACTTGTAGCGCCAGCGAATGTCGAATAGGTCGTCACCCACGCCTAGCAGGGCAATACATTGCAGTGAGATGATGGCCGAAAGGTATGATGCCAGTTTGTTGTGTGGGAACTTGTGCAACAAACGGCCCTGCTGCACATGTTCAGGTCCGGATCCGGACATGGTGAAGACCACATCCTTGTTGCCACCCCCCGACGTCGCAGCAACAATGTCCTTGAAGAATGGGAATGGGATGAAGGCAATAACGACCAGTATGTACACCACAGCGCAAATAGCGCCCATGCACTCGGGGATTTCTGGCCGTTGGCTCTTGCACAAGTCTCGTCCCCGGAAGCCGGCTTTCATAAATGTGGGCCCCAGCCAACGGATCATGGCATAGCACAGCACAAATGCCAGCCCACTAAGAGCCAGCGATGCTAGTAATGGCTCCGATGCTTCCTGGCTTAGTGCGTGGGTGAGCACTGCAATACTAGCAAAGCTGATGCTGATAAGGCTGAGCTTCTCGCTGGCTGAGTGGCCGGTTGAAACGACCTGAGGAGCGCCGGAAGATTCCATAGCTGGTGGCGATAAAGAAAGCCAGGTATAGGATAAGGACGGTATGGTGGGTATATTAGAAGAGGCGAGGAAGAGAGGCAGCTATCAAAGGCTCTGACAGGCAATCCATGGGAACACGCAGCAAAGGCTAAAGGGGAAAGAATTAAAGATAGCAAGCAGAAGCAAAATCAGTAGGAAAAAACCACAAGCGCGGCGGCAATACCAACTTGTTACTCCAGACAACCAAGCGTCGCAAGCATCCTAGTATGGCTTGTTCATGATGTCAATTTGGACGAAGTGGCCTCTGCTTAATGCGACTCGCCAGCTGCCATCTGCAGCTGTGAACAGCTGTCTACCTTCATAGGGAGAAAGTGACCCACTTAGACATCTTGACACCAAGCCTTGATCCTTGTCCCACTATTTGTTCGACTTACTTTCCTCCAATCTCTTGCTCAACTCAAGAAATTGAATCTGTGCACCCTGGACTTTTTCCCCTTTTCCTTAGCCCCTCCTTCCCTTTCTGTTTTTGGTTTTGAGTTGAGTGGACCTGCATTCGTCACTTAAATTCTAGTCGTTTCATTGTTTAGTGATAAAAGGGGAGGCCTCACGTTATGATTGTTATCAAGGGTTACTGGGTTAAGGGTTAAATGGTTTGATGGTGTTACACCAACCCAACTTCTTCCAAACTTCACACCAGCTTCCACTGCACGAGTCCGCTGAACGCAATCGACACACAGCCCCGATTTTCGTACTCACCGACTGTAAGCTCCGAGACTGCTCTTCCATTCAACTGCGTCGGCACAGCAACCATGAACGACTCGCCTGCATTGCCCAGTGCCTTGGGAGAAACATCCATCCACCACCAGAACCCATCTGAGTTCATTGCGATCCATTCACCGTCCACCTTTAATAAGTAAGCCCGCTGGTCCTGACAAAGCTTGGACTCCGGCCGACCATGCGCACATACACGCGAAAACTGTATGCGCACCGGCTCCGTGTCTGCAGCGTTAATATCGCGTCCGGCTGGGCTGACACTAATGGGGGATAAGTCCTCTTTACTGAAATCGGAAAATAGTAGCGGCGCAGGTCCGTTGGAAGGGCCGAGGAAGTACTCAGCCCATGAAGGCGTGCGGCCATCAGCACGCAGAAAGTGCGCCTTGTCACGCGGGAAGTGCCGTAAGCCAAAAACTTCGTTGGATGCACAAAAGTACTGTGGCGAGAAACCGCGTTGGTATCTGTTGTTTGAAACCGAACCAGCACCCCAGCACGCATCAATCAACTTCCATTCGCCGTTGTCAATCTGTACCGCATTCCACGCGTGCCCCGTGGCGTTCTCGCGCGGAACTGGTTGACCAGGCTCTAGGTCCACATGGCCGATGCCCTTGCCATGGCCGGAGACCACAATGCACTGCAGGCCGGCGCGGCGTGCAATAGCTTCAAAACAATCAGCGTAGCCGGCACAGACGCCCTTACCCTCGCGGATGACGTCGTCAGGCGTCATTGGGCGCACGCATCCGCTACTAAAAGCGGCCCAGTCGTAGTCGATATTGTGGTGGTGCCAGGTGAAAATGGCACGTGCCTTGTCGGTTGGTGATGGGAATGGACTACATAAGACCTGAGCCAGATAGCCAATTGCATCATGGGCTGGAAGGGACTGGCGGGGGTATTGTGCGGCGACATGGTCTGGCTTAGAAAAGTCTCGGCAGTGAAGACAGCCCGAAGTCTGGACTATGTTTTCTAGTCGACGCTTGGAGGCATCAATGGAAGCTTGAGTTGGTTTGGAGGCGATTGGTATTGGTGGCGGTGTGTCTTCTGAGCTTTTTTGTGTGAGGTTTACAGCATGGCCAGGCCTGGTAGGCTGTGCGGGCAATGGTGCCTGTTTTGGTGCAGCAGGTGGTGGAAGACGTCGGGTTGGCAGAACGGGAGCTGGGGTTTCACTTATAACTGCAACAGATTCCGGTACTTTTACTTTGGGCTGCCGGGGCGGCAACGAAGGAGCTGGTTTCTTTCCAGATGCAACGACAAATGCTGTTGTAGGAGCCGACCTTGTCTCAGCCTCTCGTTCTCGTTTTGACGGTGGCAACGGAGGGAGAGCAACAGTACCAAAGGCTGGCGGTAATTTGCGCCCACCCATTTTAGTCTCGATGCTAGTAGCCATGGAGTACTGAGAGCTTAGCGACCGATCGGACGATGTAGAGCTGCGGTGGTTCAGGCTTGGAGACTGGCTTGATGAAGAAGAATGCGAGGTTGAAGTTAGTGGGCGGGGCGGCAGTATAGAACGCGTGATCTGGGCATCAACAGCCGGTGAGGTTTGCCGGATTGGGAGCGGCGGTGGCGCCAAAGCAGATGTTGACACTGAGGCTAGAGATGCTGGGATGCTGTGGACCCGCCGTGGTAGCGGTGGCGGCTTTGTGGCAGGGCGATTAGGACGGGACGGAAGTTGAGGTAGAACAGGCCGCGATACTGGGGCAGGGGATGATTGGGGAGGAGCGAAAGGAAGTGGCTGTTCTACGGACTCGGCCACCTTATTCCGGACAGTGGGAGGCGGAGGCGGGGGAGGGCGGCGACCAGCCGGCGCTGCTGAGGGAGAGGCGAGCGCTTGGTTTTGGTTGAGAGCCTTGATGCGGTCAGCCAGGGAGTTGAAGCGAGGCTCTTCGATGTCACTCATGATGGAATTAAGGGTGCTCTGTGTAGGGTGAGAGAAGCATGTATGTATGTCTTATGCCATGTGATTCTACATAGAAGATAGTGATGATCCCTGGAATTTCTTTCCGGCGTCCTTTGCAGGGTTAGAAAGCGCAAAGGAAGGAAAAGAAAAAAGAGCAGAGCGCGCAGATAAGGAAGGTGAAAATAGAGAGATGACGATGACTTTTTGGGCGATGACATGCAGAGAAGAAGGGCAGCACAAAAGGAAAAAGGAAAATACGAGGCGCTCAAGATGCGCAGCAAAATAAGATAAAAGTATGATGAGAAGACCACAGACATCAGGAAGAACAACACCCGTCAAAGCACCCACCCACCCAGACACGAGACCCTAAAAATAAGTACATTCAGGGTACAATTCATTATTTTTAGCGCTAGAGACACCAGGTGAAGGGGGGCTTTTAGGCGCTTTAGAGGCGCGTCTATAGGGCTAGCCTGGGCGTGCAGCTCCGCTTAAACGAGGTTAAATACATACCCACTAGTTTTGCCAGAATTTATCAATCCCCTCATCTTCCTTACAAGTCGGGCGCAATATCACGTATCCAAGTAACATATGCACAGCCAATACATATCAGCGGAAACATGCATTTGATTGAGGACAAAGATTTGTATTATGTCAAATCAAAAATAAGCTGAGATAAATCTCGACACCCCTAAGCGCCCGTCAAAGATTGCCCGAAATACTTGTCTTCTTTCTCCTCCCCATCAGCGACACGTCTATACTACATAATAACGCCCGTTTCTCTTTTTCCTTCAAGGACATCCATTCGCGCTAGTCTACAATCTTTGGATTGCCTCACTTCTTTACTACCAGGCCTCTAATATGTATCCGTCGTTAAGTCGCCATTCACTCCTTTAATAATGGCTTCGAATAAGCCCTGGGATACCGGCTCCAGCTTCCCGGATGAATATGGGCACGGACCTGATCACAACCACGGACATGCATATGGACAAAGCCATGACCGTATCTCACTCGAAGACGGCACAGCTGCGGGCAGAAACTTGGCAGGCCGAGACGAAGCGTCAGCAAGCATAACCAGCCTAGCTGATTTTGACCCTTTCATGATGAGCATGGGCGTGGATATCGGTGATGTCAATGATGCCAATGACACCGGCGACGCTGCTAGTAGCCATCCGCCAGTGTCTGGTAGCCCGACAACGGCTGCAACAACCTCGCCGCCGCCAGAACGCCCTGTCCCGGAGCCCCTTGGCATCTACTGGGCCACCCAGAGCCATCAGCCCAGCTCCCACAGCCTACGTTCTATGCCCTCGGGAATCTCCGTATTAACTCCGTCTGAGCGCATGACGAGCTACCGTGACTCGCAAATCTCAATAGATTCTTCAGACAACCTTCCTTACGACTCGATGGTCGCCCCTGAGACGCCACACTCATCAGGATTGCTATGGAATGGCCCTGACCTCGGGTCCAGCAGTTGGGACTACCAGCCGGCATGGGACACGCCCACCCGAAGAGAGAGTATAGGAGGGGATAGCGACAATAGCATATATACGGCTCTCAACCCGGAATATCAGCCAATTCATCCGCCAAAGCTTCCACCCCGTAGGTCTCAATCCAAGCTCTGGAAGGTTTCGCGTAGCTTTTCGCTACGCCCAAAGCACCAAACTATCCCAGAAGAGGATGATTTTGGAGATATGGCCCCTATGCTAGGACGGACGCCTGCTCCTAGCGGGGCAACTACAGACTATGAACACTCACAACACAATCTATACAATCCATACAACACATCTACAGAGCTCCGAGATTTGCACAATACAACTGATGAGCCTAGGCAGTTTGCCTCAGTCCCAATAGCCGCCATAAGTACCAAGCTTCTACACGAACTTCAGCAGCAAGAGCTCAATGGGATGCTCACTGGAGGCATTGGAGCAGGCCATGAGCAGCCCGTAACACAGCTTCGTAGCTCAGACCTAGGCATATCTCTAGAATCGCCTATCCGTGATAGTACCACAGGCAATTATGAAACTGCTTCCTCGCACTATCATGAAACTGCCCATGATTCTACACATTACAGCGCCGGTGGCAGTCTTCTACGATCACTCAGCCAGCGTATCGGCCGAAATGGTACGGTTAGGAATGGCCGGATGCTTTCACAGGAGCATACAATCCGGGATTTTGGCCAGGCTGAGGCCAATCGACTAGGCAAACCTGTCGAGGTGTTGATTACCGACCCATTCCCCGCTGCCAAGTCTCCCGTAGCCAAGGTCAACGTCGACATCAGTGCCATTACGGGACCGGGCTCAGACACTTTAAACAGCTCGCTCATGTCGCCAAGTACCAAGCGTATGACATCTTCAACATTGGAACTGTCATCAACACGGTCAGCCTCGACCAAAATTATATACTACCCACAGCCTAACTGGAAGCCGTTCACTATGGGGCGAAAGTACATATCATTTTTGATTGTACTGACACTCGGGCTGACCATAGGCATCGAAGTGACCTACAAGGTCAATCACGGGAGTGATGTAGCACGGTTCACAACACCCGACAAGCTACCACCAGGGACATACTTTGTTGTTAAGTTCTTGCCCATCATAGTGTCTGTCATATACGGTGTACTGTGGCAGCTGATTGACTATGATGTCAAACGGCTTGAACCCTTTCACCAGCTGTCACTTGAAGGTGGCGCGCTAGCGTCGCGGAGTCTCAATATCGACTATATCACTGACACCAACATATTGATGCCCATCCAAGCCGCCAAGTTCGGGCACTATGCCGTTACAGTCTCATCAATAGCCGCCATGCTCAGCGTCTCGGCAGTGCCAACCCTAGCTGCAGCGTCGCTGTATCTGTATCCCAGTCGTGCAGTACGGATTAAGGAACCTGACGCAACCAAATCAATTCGCATCAGCCCTATATACGCACATCTTCTATCCGCTACACTGCTGCTCTGTGCTGCATGTGCTGTGTGTCTCTTGATTATCCTAAATAGACGCAAGTCAGGCCTGTCAACCAATCCGCGTGGCATTGCTGGCATTGCAGCCATGGCTGTGGTGTCGCACATCTTGATGGACTTCAAGGACATGGACCTCGCCAGCCATGCTGATTTACACAAGCGCTTAAAGTACCAGCGCTATGTACTGCAAAATGATGCGTTAGCACCACATCCCAATAACCCACCTCTAGGAACCGGTCCGGCGAAGAAAGACAGTGGCAGTGGCGCAGGGAAGAACAGCCAAGAGAAAGAGGATGACGACATCGACTATGATGCGGAAGCGGATATTGAAACTCCCGACAAACACACTACAAATGCGATTACGGAAAATCCACACCCGCTTATCCTGCGTGCAGCAGGCTGTATCCCGTTTATCATCTCTATTATCCTCTTCGCTGGCTTGATTCCGGCGCTTCTATTCTCAAGAATGAATGTCGTTATGGATCAAGTGCCGTGGCTTATTACGCTGCTGGCAGTCATAATCAAGCTA
This sequence comes from Ceratocystis huliohia, assembly GCA_038382965.1. NCBI lineage: Eukaryota > Fungi > Ascomycota > Sordariomycetes > Microascales > Ceratocystidaceae > Ceratocystis > Ceratocystis huliohia. Next base: position 76,315 of record JAXCEX010000003.1, on the reverse strand, counting down.
GGATGGAATTGGCTGGACAAGGTCGTCCGACTGATTGAGCCGTACTATATTCTCAGCAAGCGCCGTGCCTCGCCACTCACGCTCACACTTGACTATACGGCTATGCCATTCGGCTACATGCCGTACCGCGCGCTGCGAAATGGCCACTGGCTCGTGTTCATGGTGGGCTTTGGTTCAGTGATTGTTGAGATGCTTACGGTCTTGCTAACTAGCCTGTCGCACGTCGAAGGGCAAGACCTGATTACTGGGCAACGAAACTCCAACTCCTCGCAAGCAAGCAGCCAGAGCGACGGTGCTGCACGGCGACTAGGGCTAGTTCTAGCGCTAGTAGTGAGAAAGGTAGCAAAGAGTGGAAATGGGTTGAGACAGGATAGGGACGATGACGATGACGACGGCGAGGAGGGGTCTCCGTTCCTACAGAGCCTCAATTCGGGGCAGGAGACACGCATGTCATTCTTCGTATCATTTGGCTGCGCTTTGTTCATCCTAGTTTATTTAGCTACGGTAGCAACAATAGTGTATGCACGTCGACGACGCCCGTTCATGCCACGACAGCCCAATACGATCGCGTCAACTTTATCGTACATACACCAAAGCAAAATGCTGTATAATTTTGTTGGCACGACTTACATGACGACAGGGGAGCGCGAGAAGCAACTGGTTAGCTTAGGGAAAACATATGGGCTGGGCACTTTTCAAGGACGTGATGGCCAGTCACATGTGGGGGTGGATGAGGAGCCCTTGATTGGGAGTTACAAGCATGGGCTTTCGGTGGTAGGACAATGGAACGAGCCATGGAATACAATGTGGGACCAGTACTAATTGGGGCGAGGCACGAGGGAGGTTAGGTAGCTGATAGGGTTATCCATGAAACGTAACCCTGGTGCAACACAGGGAAATGAATCTCTTCAAGTTCTATAAGCGTCAAACACAGACATGCTAGGAGGCGGCCGAGGAGGGAAATGACATTTCATGACCTGTTTTCGTTCTTGGACTCCTGTTTGGGGCAGCATTCCAAGGGCAAGAAAGATGAGATGAAGATGAAGTGAAGTGTACATTAAGAGTAGTTGGGCTGGGGGCTGGTTGCAGGGGGTGCAATGTGAGTGAAGCAGCTAGGGCCGATCTGCGTTTAAAAGTATTAAGGCAGGAAGACGAAGGGGAGGACAAGAGGAAGAGAGGAAGAGAGAGGATGGAGAGGAAGCCAAGCAAATAGCAAATAGGGAAGCAAATCCAAGGCAGCGGCGGGCATTGATGGGCATAAAGCATGGGCTAGCGTTAACACGCCAAGTATAGCAGCGGGCTTTCAGATTCAGGGGGGGGAAGAGGGGAAAAGCTACTGTAAGTATCTTTTCGGGGGGCTCTCTGCCTTTCATGTCAAGATGTGCGCACTATACGGCATACGGTATAGGGTATAAGGTGCAGGACGTAATGCAAGCAACTAGAGTGGAGGGCGGTACAGTATTGGGGCCTTTGAAACCCACGACTCAAACGAAAAGAAGAGGAAAATAAAGGAATAAAAAGCATAATGTGACAAAATAGCGAGGCGGCTCAGGGATTTCTCGTACAAAAATAAAGGCAGGCAGGTAGATTGGATTGAGGCGGAGTCGTTCATCAAGCGTGTTTGAGGCAAAGACGATCATGGAATGGATGGATGGGGTGAATGAGAAAAATAGAGAAAAAAGCCTGCGAAAAATAGAAAAATAGAACAAATCAAGAGGTGGAATCCAGGGCTGGAGCCAAGGCCTTGTCCGTATCCGTATGCGGTGCAAGCCCAGCACGCACAGCTCAGCTTGGTGTAGTGTGTGCAGATTGCAGATACACGACAACACCGAGGAGGACGGCACGCATGCGAGAGGGCATGACGACCTGTTTATTTTTTCTCGTACAGAGAGCTAAGCCCCCAACTTGCCGACTCTGACATTTTGTCCACGCTGTATTCTCTATGGGCGTCGTCCTCATCTGGCGCTCGTCTCGTATCCTACCTATGCTCCTGCTTTGGTGGGTGGTGTACTCCCTGTTAGCTTGCTAATATGAGCGCGCGATCTAGAGACCTGCTAGCTAGTTTGAAACGCTGCATTCCTCTGGGAAAGCGAAGTACCTGTGGGTTTTACCCCTGGCTACTGGTTAACAGTGGGTACTTGGGAGGAGGGGGGAGGATTGCCTAGTCTACTGTTGGCTCTGGTCTTGGCTCTAGTTCTGGTCCTACTGTTTGCCTCCTCGTAGTGGGCGAGGTGCCCTGGAGCCAGTGGCCAAAGCTGTGGCTTAGTGGTATTCAGTGGGAAGGGGGTCGATAGCCAAGGCCTAATGTTACTTTGATTCAGGCCACTTCAGGCTTGGCTTGGCTTTTACTGCCAAGTGCACAGCGCCCTTCTTCAGGGCCCTCCCTGGGCGTGCTCGTCGGCTTGTGGCTTCTAGACGTGTAGGCTTCTTTTTTTCTTCCCTTGTTATTCCCTCTTCTTTCTTCTTTCCTACATCACCAAACTTTCTTGTTTTTTTCCTCAAACCTTTTTTCTTTTCTTTTTTTTTCTCGAGGGCTTTTGTTTTTTCCGCTTATTTTCTTCTTCTCTATTTTATTTTTTTTTCTTTGCTCTTTTTTTTTTCTTTTGTTACGGCGATGGAAAAGCTGCTTCGCCAAACTATCTAGACTTGTTGAGCCGCCCACAAAATACAAGGCCACTGCCATCGTCAAACCTGATAACATAAAAGACGCGTGGCAATATAATCCAGACTAGCCATCAGCACAGTCAGCTTGCTTCTCCTTGTGCTCTTCGTTTCTTACTCTCGCTTTGTTTCCACCCTTATTTTTGTTCCTTCGATCCAGACGTAGAACACAAAACACAGCCACAGCCACAAAGTCACACAACTAATCATCAACACTCGACCGAGAGACTTCTGTTCCTCTCGCCTTCTCTCTCATACCAATCTTGTCTCTCTTGTCTCGATCTCTCTCGTCCTCATCGCGATACCGTTCGTCCGCTATGAAATTCTCCCTCGCCCGTTGGGCCCCCCTGGCCGCGTTGGCCGCCCTCGTCGCCTCTCCTGTTCCCGCTGTTGCTGAGCGTGTTCTCACTTCCCAGTCTCTCAATACCTGTGGTGACTCGTCGGGCTTCGGCGCCTCTCTCTTCAAGGTCGTCTTCACCCCCGGAAATGGCACTGCTAGTGTCGATCTCGAGGCCACTGTCTCCGTTAACGGCAATGTGACCTTTGACATCTCCATCTCTGCCTACGGATATGAAATTCTCGAGCGTACTATCGACCCTTGCGATTACGAAGACCTTGCCGGTATCTGCCCTCTGCGCTCCGGCCATTTGACCATCCCCACCTTTAGCCTGCCGGTTGATGCCAGCACAATCAAGGACATTCCCGGCATTGCCTACAGTGTTCCTGATCTCGATGCCACCGTCAGAATCATTGTTAGTATGTCGGCCACGGGCGACCAGGTTGCCTGTGTCGAGGCAGATATCTCCAACGGAAAGACTGTTAATCTCTTGGCCGTCAAATGGGCTACTGCTGTTGTTGCTGGTCTGGCCCTCATCTCGGCTGCCGTCATCTCTGGCATGGGCCACTCCAACACTGCTGCCCACGTTGCCTCTAATGCCATGTCCCTTTTCAGCTACTTCCAAGCCCAGGCCATGATTGGCCTGACTGCTGTACGTATGCCGCCTATTGTGCGTGCGTGGACTCAAGACTTCCAGTGGTCCATGGGTGTGATCCACCTGGGCTTCATGCAGGACATTTTCACCTGGTATCAGCGCGCGACTGGCGGCACTCCCACTACTCTCTTTGACTCCATGTCAACTGTGTCCGTCCAGGTTGAGAAGCGTGGCCTCCTGCATGGCGCCGTCGATCTCTATACTCGCGGTGGTCCTGGCGCACTGATGACGCGCGATATTGCTATGTTGCCCCGTGCTGCCTTTGAACTAGCCCGCCGCAGCGTCATCACCACCAGCGCTGGACACTATCTGGTTTACGGCATTGAACGTGTTGCTTTCCTGGCCCATATTGAGTCTAGCAATTTCTTCCTCACCGGTTTGACCTTCTTCTGCCTCTTTGTCATTGCTACCATCGGGGGCATTGCCGCCTTCAAGGGCATAACCGAAATTCTGGCCAAGAACAAGACCATCAGGCCCGATCGCTTCCAGGAGTTCCGCAACGGTTGGCGCACCGTCCTTAAGGGTGTTCTTTTTCGAATTTCCCTCATCGGCTTCCCCCAACTTGTTATTATCTGCATGTGGGAGTTCAAGCAAAATGACTCTCCTGCCGAGGTTGTGCTGGCCGTCTTCTTCTTCTTTGGTATCTCTATTACCCTTGCCTGGGCTGCCAGCAAGGTTATTCTCATTGCTCGCCGCTCTGTTACCATGCATCAGAACCCCGCGTATATCCTCTTCTCCGATCCCCAGGCCATCAACAAGTGGGGCTTCCTCTACGTCCAGTACCGTGCTTCTGCCTACTACTTCATCGTGCCCACTTTGGGCTACTTGCTTGTCAAGGGCATGTTTATTGCCTTTGGTCAGAAGTCCGATACCACTCAGGCTGTGGCCTTTGTCATCCTCGAGGCTGCTGCTCTAATTACTGCCAGTGTCATCCGTCCGTGGATGGACAAGACCACCAATTCAATCAATATCTCCATTTGTGCTGTCAACTTTGTCAATGCCATCTTCCTCTTCCTCATGACCAACGTATTTAGCGCCCCTGCTCTCATGGTTGGTATTGTCGGAGTTGTTCTCTTTATTCTTAACGCCGCATTCTCGCTGATCCTACTATTGATGATCATTGGTTCGACCGTGCTCGTTTTCTTCCGCAAGAACCCAGACAACCGCTACCACTACATGGCTGACGACCGTGCCTCGTTCATGAAGTCGCAGACCCACCTTGCCGCGACTACTGAGCTCGATGCCCTGGCTGCCACTGCTCGTGGCGACAAGCACGGCGGCTACAAGACCCAACTTGATCTGGATGAGGATAATGAGTCGATTTCTTCGGACAGCATTCGCAAGCGTGCCGCCAATAAGGCTAGCGGAAGCTTGACTGCTAGCAACGCTGCTTCCGCTTCGTCGTACTCGGTCAATGAAAAGAGAAATGCTCCTGGCAGCGGTACTATTCCTCCTCGCTCACCTATCGACCCGTCGTTGCCTCTATTCCCAGGTGGTCAACAGCGCAGCCAGAGCCCTAGTCCGAGCTTCAACGGCGCCCGTGTTGACAGAGCGCCTGCGAGCCCCTATGGGAACGCGCCGTCAGCCTATAGCAACAGCAACACAAATGTGAACTCATACAGTGGTGCACCAAGCCCCGCGCAGTTCCGCCAGCAAAACAACCAAAGGTAAGGAATAAACACCATACGGCTCCCTCTTATCTATCTGAGCTAACAACCTCCATCTCTAGTCCTTGGCAACGCGGTGCTGGCTACTAAGAACTTGTTTTTGTTTGTAACCTTCGCCCCAGACCTCTCGCACTATTGCTGGTCTGTTGTGTGTTTTGATCCTTTTGCAGGGTGTTATTTTTCCTCTTCATGATATGTTTTTTGTGGCTTTTGTTTTTTTGGCTCATCTTTCCTTTCGTCTTTGCCCTCTCTCATACCCTCTTTATTCATCATATCATTTTCGTGTGCCATCTTGGATTAGGGCTCTCTTCGTAAACTTGAGGCTTTTATACCTTCTCGCTGTATGGTTCTCTCTATACGCCTCTATTCATTTCTACTATATGTGCTTCAGCAAGCGGTCCTCGAGCAAAGCGTGCTTTTGGCATAGACTATCTTGTGACTAGTGCTTTCTATCAAATCTCCATATTGGTTTCTGTTCTTATAAATCCTGCGTTTATTTCTTTGACTTGTGTCTAGCTGTGTATGATGTGAACACAAGTTCGACTCGGCGTGGATGGCTCTTTGGGTAGTCTCGTCCAGCAATGCTAACTAAGCCTTACCCTTGTTTCCTTTTTCTTTCAGCATTTTCCTACTTGTCCTTATACACGTTGCATATATTTTCTGATATAGCAAATATGCTATATGCCGCTGTCTGTATTATTATGAGCGACGGGGATATTGGCTTCAAACTAACGATGATGTCACATCTGCCTCTTATACTGTCTTCGAACCACCCTTCCCCCTGTTCTGCCTCCTCGCACATCCTTCTTTCACATGTTATCCCTGGTACTGCTGGCCGGCCATGTACGCGCTGAAGGTCCGCTGTTGGTAAAGGTTAGCGGCTATATCAAAGAAACGATAAAACAACGTAAGGGAACCAGGTGTCCTAAGTGAGACGTACCGGATTGCGCGTCTGGATATACACTGTGCCAGGGCCTGTGAACTTGCACACAAGACCTTCACCCGAAGCAAGCCCAGAGATAATACCGCCAGATGCTACGCGCTCCATGACATATTTGGTGTTCCAGGCGACGAGATGGCCGTTATCGACGAAATATTTTTCGCCGTCTTGGAGCTGGGGAGGAGGCGCAATGACAGCAAAGAAGCCAGATGAGGTTAATAAAATACACCTATGAATGAAGAGAAATAGAAAAAAGACTGCAGCAAGACTTGAACTTACCTCCTTGCGTATCACAGCCCCAAAGCTTGTTATCCATAGCAAGCCTGTGCCTGAAATCTTGTAGACAAATAGCCCCTCGCCCGAAAATATGGCCTTGCTCAAGCCCTGACGTTTGTAGTCCTTCTTCACGCCCTGCGTACATGCTAGGAAGGCGTCCCGGGCCAAACTCCATGTCTCACTGCCACTCAAGCGCAAGGTGATCAAATCGCCTAGCATTGACGGGGCTAGGAGTACCTCGCCAGGGCCCGAGTATGTCGAGTGGCCGACTTCTCCACCAGCAACATACTTCTTCAGACTAAACGAAGCTGTGCCCTTTAACGACACACTATGCGACATAGCAATCATAGCACCCGGTCGTGCGATTAGCGGTGCACCAAAGGCCAGCTGAATGGTGAGCATGCTATTGCAGTCGCGGTGCGATATGCGGAAGCTACCGCCGTTGAAGATGCCCGTGTCATCGGAGACACTATGGGCACCACTAAAACCGCCGAGGCTATCAGCCGGGCCACTAGGTGTAGGCATAGGCTTTTCGGAAACTGATGGATCTGTGGGAGGGGTAGACGCGGTGGTGGGCGTGGACATTTTGGTGGCATTAGAAGCTGTAGCCTCAGCAACTGCTTTGCGGGATGAGGCGAACACGCGGCGAATATCGCTAGCAGCGCTGGCCACGAGGGTTTTGGCCGATGCGCTTGTGGGCGGTAGCGATGTAGTGTTGTCCGTAGCCGGTACGGGTGGGCTACCAACAGCTGCTACAGGAGTAGGGGCAGGTACGGGGGCAATACTAGGCCCGCTTGGCTCTGCAGGAGCCATGGCCTCAGTTGGCGGTGGGGCAAACTGCATGGCCATAGGGGCAGCTGCGGTAGAAGCAGCAGCAGCAGCAGCAGCAGCAGTAGTAGTAGTACTAGCATCTAGAGCAGGAGCAGGTGCCAAAGTAGACGGAGGAACCGGCGTCGAGGTGGGTGGAGGCGACCCTGAGGGAATCGGTTGGATGAATGGAGGCGTGTATGTAGCACGCGACGTGACCGGAGCAGGTGAGGGCGCCGGTGGGCTGGCAGCGACTGGTGGGCTGGGGGGCGTAGCACTAGCGCTAGGGGGAGGCGGATACATCCGCTGCGGAGCAAATTGTTGAGGCACAGGGTAGGATGTTAGCGGGCCCTGGGGAGATTTGGGCGGCGATGCCATGGACGGCGGAGGCGGGTAAAAGGTTGTTTTGGTAGCAGGTGCTGAAGCGGGTGGTGCATAGTGGGGTGACGTGTGGGGAGGGGGAGGAGCGTAAGTTGTGGCCGTTGTAGTGGCCGTAGCGGTAGGCGGTGCTGGGTACATTCTCTGAGGGGCTGCGTGATGTGCTTGTTAGTGAGACTGACAGATGGAAGAGGAAGAGCGGAGAACGTACTCGGAGTGCTAATAGCGATACCAGCGCCAGCGCCGACAGAGGGAGGAGCTGTGATAGACGGACGTTAGTGGTTTATAGATACAATAGAAGGGGCGCTGAGGTGGAAAGGAGCTTACGCGGATGGTATTGGGACGACATTATATACGGCGGTTACTTGGTCGCAAAAAGATATAAGTGAGAGTAAGAGTCTGTTAAGCTGTGATACAAAGGTCTAAGAGCTAGGAGAACTTCTGTCGTGATCCAAGTGTAGATGTAGAATGTCTTGGAACTTGGAAATCTGCGATGCAGGCTGCAAGAAAGAGAAAGAAAATGCGAAGTCAAGTGACCATCTGACTGTTTCTTCTGCTTCTATTTGGCCTTCTTCAATCTTGTGCTTCTGTAATAAGCCAATATCAGTGAAAGCCTTCCCCTCCTCCTTTCAAAGTTCGAGCCTGCATGTGATTGGATGCCTAGGCAGCGCAAGAGCACCCTGACTTTAGATTACAGCGCTTCGCCTCAGCAACACGCAAGCAGGCAGACCCGTAGCGAAGCAGGGTAAGGCTCGCTGAGAGAGGGGAGAGGGCCTTGACAAAGGCTTTGTTGCTGTCTGTACGCCTCGTCATTGGGTAGTGATCTAATATAACAATGTAAGTTGAGCCAATCACAGTGCGCCAAGCTGGCGCCAGTAACAAGCTGGGCGCTTAGAAAAATGTAGGGTTTGGGGCTTGAAATGTATGACTAATGGGGATGCAACATAGACAGTTGTGGTTGCATTTTAGCTGGTAGACTGAACCGCGGTCTGACGACACCTTCTGTAAACGACCAGGGCAAAGAAAAAGAGCAGGGAATAGAATAGCCCCGGAAGCATCGGCTCACCCAGCATTCTTGCATTCCGCACCCAGCCTCAGGATTTAGTGGCGTCAAGAAGCTCACTACATCCTGCTTGTGAGCTGTTTTTAGCTTTGGTGGGAGGGGGCTTTGCTGCAGCCAATCAGCGCAAAGCAGCTAGAGCCCGATACTACATTCATCTTTTTTGCCTCTTCCCCTTAGCATTCTTCCCTGCGAGGCCTGGAGAGAAGAGGGACACATACAAGCTGCCTAATAAATGGTCATTAAATATAAGAAAAAGAATACGAGGCTCCGCCTTTTGAGATGAATAATAAATCAGCCAACACCGGGCGGAGCGGGGTGGGGTTCTCGCGTTCCGCTTGCCTTTATGTCTCCAAGGCTACTACGCTTTTTGTGGTCAAGTTGTGAGGGAAGTACTGGTACGTACCCAGATCTACGAGGTGGAGACTGCCAGCTGGCAGCTCCATATTTACGTTGTACTACAACTGTGCTGGCCGGCACAAAGCCCTCCCAAGGAAGCTCTTACGGTTGGTTATTCTTGTGGCAGAGGTGCCGTAAATCTCGCCCGCCATGTCACGACGCCCAGTAAAAGGAGAGTACATTGAGACAGTAAGCTTTGTCCACAAGCATGCGGCATATTTCTGGCTGCTATGTCTGGTCTAACACGTATCTAGGACACCGGCAACAAGGTGGCCCGCAAGGCTACGCTGGTTGGCACCCAGAACATCATGCTGGGTGGCAAGACCGTCATCCAGCCAGAAGTCATGATCCGAGGCGACCTTGCCCGGTTCCCGGCAAATGCAGTACCACAGGGCCAGGGCCAGTCTGGTAACAACACGGCTATTGCCATTGGGCGTTACTGCTTCCTGAGTCGTGGGTGTCTTCTACGACCGCCAGCGAGGTTGAATAAGGGGTAAGTGTAGCTTAAATGGATGCGTCTGCACAACCACAGCCATTGACGCAAACAGTCGCGCTGGAACTGTGCTATCACATACTAGACGGCTAACAGCTTGGTGCTCTCCCCGTGTAGTGTTTTCTCCTACGTTCCGCTCCGTCTCGGCGACCATGTGTTTGTTGGCCAGGGTAGTGTCATCGAAGCGGCTGTCGTGGGTAGTCATGTCCACATTGGAAACAACGTGGTGATCGGGACGCTAGCCATTATCAAAGACTATGTTAAGATCTTGGACGGCGCTGTCATTCCGCCACACATGGTCGTTTCTAGCTTCAGCATTGTGGCTGGCCAACCAGCGCGTGTCGTTGGCGAGATCCCTGAGGGCAGCCACGACGACTTTGAATTGAGGGATCTATACAAGACGGTGGGGAATGCACCACAGCCTCATTAACGGCACAAGACGCACATGTGCAGGGCTAGGAGGTTGTTGGGTGGCAGCTTGGTAGCCATAATGAAGAAACATTGATACCCCGTCTCCCTGGTGAACAATGACACAACTGTTGACGACTGTCAAGGCGCTGTACAGGTTGTACCCGGTACTTGAATGAATAGAGCTGTGGCACTTTGGTATATTGCCTCTGCTATATTTGTGGGCCTGAACTAGTGAATCCTCTCTGAAGGTGTGGCCATTTTTAAGTTTTCGGCATGCGCAAAAGGTTAAAAAAGCATGTGGGTTTTCGCAATCATAGCTTGGGAGTAATTACTCTTTTCGAAGTGTTTCAAGTCCAGCAACAAGAAGTAGTACAAGCTAATGTGTGCAGAAGGGACATTTGTATCAGATAGAGGCAGGCTGTATCCGGACTTGGACAGCGAGCTTGTGCGTCCTTTTACCTACCGCTTGACTCTCTTCTGTGCAGTAGTGTGTCAGATGGGTGGGTGGGGAAACGAAGAGTAGAAGGCTCGGGAAAAGTGGAGCGGCCCATCATGCAAATTCATAGCCTTTACCTAGCCCAAAACAGGCGGGAAAGCGATCGGGAAATCGGGCTTTTACAGGACAAAAGCGGGAATCTTGTTATTTCCAGAGTGGCATGACGTGCCTGTTCTTGGTGTTTTTCTCTTTGTCATTCTGCTTGCTAGCTAGCTGAATACATACATACATACATGCCTGCTTGCCATGTACATGTGCATAATGCATGGTGAATCATCTATACTATTACGTCGGGTTCCAGAAATCGTAGTTTCCCTGTCGTAAAAAAATAACAATAAAAAGGCAAACGGAACCGTACCTACCTGATTTAGTGGCCCCCATCCTTTTTTGCCATCAAGCTTTGCTGTGGCAGGTTTCAAAACGTTTTATCTCCCAGTTTTCTTTTCGCCTATTTTCTTTCTTTCTTTTTCTACTTTTCCTCTTCGTCTTTTGTAACGCAGATAATTCATCGTTTTATTTTCATTTTTTTCTGTCTCGCTTTACTTTTTTGGACCTCAAAAATCGAGATTCCCCTATTTTGTCCTGCTTCTGTTTCCCTTTCAAGGCTACTGATCTTTGGAAGGTCCAAACCCTATATTTCTGGTGGCTCTCCATCACTCATCCATCTTTCGCTCACGGACTCACAGTACCAAACCCTCCCGTGCCTTGGTCGCGTTTCTAGCTTCTCTGTCCCTTTGTCTGAGGAAATACGCACGTAGACAGGCTCATACACAAAATCGCACACAATCACGCCCTCTGCCCTCTCGAAAATGGGGCGCTCCTTGTCATTATCTCGCCTACGCTATCTCATCTTCTTTGGCCTCCTCTTCTTCTCAGCCTCCCTTGGAACTTGGCTAATACCTCGCGTTTTGAACCCGGTCCCCCCAACTGGCGAAAAGCGCCGTGCTGACAGACAATGGATCGGATCGTCACACTACTGGCTGGATCGCCAGACGTGCCGCTGGCTGAGTCTTTGTGGAATCCAGCACATCCGTGTTGATCCGCCTGGAGGCAAGCATTCTATCCTTCCTACCGATCACTCTCATCGTCTCAGCCTGGAGCTGCGATCTCTCGTGGAAGACCAGAACCAGACCTATCTAGCGCCCGAAGACATGGACGAATACGACGACCCCTCAGCCTTCTACGATGCCGACGAGCCCATCCAGCTTGATGACCTTGAGGGCGACGAAGGAAGCCCTAGTGCGCTCTATCACAGTTGGCAGATGGCCCACAAGCCCTCTCTTCCGCGCCCCAAACTCAACTCTAGCCAAGATCCTACGTCCGGCACCATCCTCCGTAGTGTTCCCCAGTATGTATTCGACCACGCGCCGCTTGTTCACCTATACAGCAATGAGCACTTTTGGCCCAGTGATATCGAAGAACATGTACGTCACATGCACGTAACCGTCGACACCCACGGCAATGGCATGAAACCGGTTGTTCCTGCCGAGCCCTTGAGTCTTGATACTCTTAGCCAGCTGAACAACCTGTCCGAAACCAACAAAGTATTCCTTGCCAGTGTGGACGACGTCGAAGGCCGCCCAACTTGGCTTTTCAACTCTGTTGGACGTCCTGGCGAGTGGGACGACAGCGACGACGAGTCAGATCCTAGCCATGATGACCCCGGCCATGGACACCCCGACCCTAAAATGCACGCCAAGATCCCCCACGATGAGCAGTGGCTTCAGGAAGGCACTACCTGGTTCGATGTCAAGCCTACTGAGCCGTTAAATCGCATTACAGACCCCCGAAGACTTCCTGGCTCTATGAAGAAACATCCTAGAAGACAAAGCAGCAGCGGCCAGCAGCGCCTTGAAGCTGATGAAGAAAAAGATGGAGAAAGAGGAAAACCCAACTCCAACGGCTATTCCTCAGCCCCAGCGACGCTGATCGTGGTTGACAAGGGATCTGGAATCGTCGACGCCTTCTGGTTCTTCTTCTACAGCTACAATCTTGGCCAAACCGTCCTCAACGTCCGCTTTGGAAACCACGTGGGTGACTGGGAGCACGCTATGGTGCGGTTTGAAAACGGCGTTCCGCGAGGTGTCTTCTTCAGTGAACACGAGGGCGGTCAAGCCTATGCCTGGGGTGCTGTCGAGAAGCGCGGATCGCGACCTGTGATCTATAGCGCTGTTGGCAGTCATGCTATGTATGCCATGCCTGGCCTACAACCTTACATCCTACCTTTCAAACTTCTCAAGGATGTTACTGACAAAGGGCCACTTTGGGACCCTGCCCAAAACAGTCGAATGTACTTTTATGAGTACGACCGACCTGAGCCAGAAAACAGCATGGCCAACCCCAACTGCTTGACGCCTGCGATGCAGAATCCTGATGCGCCTGTGGACTGGTTCTTCTATACTGGTGCGTGGGGCGATCGCCTCTACCCTCTGGCCGATAAGCGTCAGTGGCGTCTCTTTAGTCAGTACCACTACGTTAATGGGCCGACCGGGCCGATCTGGAAAAACCTTAATCGCGAGCGCATGTGCCAGACAAAGCGCTGCGTTATTGCCCATAGTCTGATGCCAGGCCGGACGTGGTATGGTTGATGACTTTCGGGTCTTGGACCTCGCGCGTCCTATTTGTTTTTGAGCTTGCATTTTGTTTTGTGTGATTTGCCTCTCTACCGCTTTTATCTTCTGCCTTGTTCGTTGCCTTGCGATGATGTGTCTTGCTTAGCCTGTTTCGTTTTCACCCTTTGCCATTTGTTGATCTTCTCTGTCATCTTCTTGCCTGGACCTTACCATCCTTTTGCTGTCTAACTTTTACTTCCTCCTCCTTTCATCGCGCTGTGCGTCTCTTGTTGTCATTTAGACATAATGACCTTATTACTTTACCAAGTCGATTATAAGCTCCAACCCTCTTTGTTCAAGGGTTCTCACGCCAGATACTTTTGTTTTTGTTTTTGATTTTTTTCCTTTTTACCTGCTTCGTTTTCTGGTTGGATACCCTGTTTTTTTTATATCGTACATCCAGCTTCATGTGTTATCTTGACATCTTATACTAGTACAAAATAGCATGTATTCTCGCAATCCTTCTATAGCCTATTATTAAACTCAGGCTTTAGTAGGTCAATGACGTCATGTAACTAAACTTAAATATATTTCCTAGAATCCAAACCAATGACAATTACGGGTGTATATATGCGCTTTCATAGATACAGAACTACCATGAAAAAAAAAAAGAAACGATGTGAGAAAGAAGACAAGCAAAACATTGGATATGGTCGCTGCAGAGTAAAGAGCCCAATCTGCCAAGAACGCCAGACATGAAAACAGGGGCGGCTAGCTAGTCAAGTAAAAAAGAGACTAAGCAAGCCAGAAAAACAAAAGGCAAAGACAAAAATACCACGCCGCATAATCTACAAAATCATGTTCTCATCCTCATCCTCGTCTTCGTGAATATGGAAACCGCCATGGTTAGGGTGTATCGATGGATACTCTGAGGGTTGGCTACTGCTTGCATCACTTGTGCTACCAGTGCCAGTGGCACTCTTGCTACCGGGCTGGCGGCAAATAATAGCATGATCCTGACTTTGGTCTTGAACTTGATCTTTGTTCTCGTCCTGACACTGGCCGTCCGCATCGTTGCATGCAGACACGTGGTCTTCAATGCCTGGCCATGGCTCGTCTTCTGGCAACTGGTGCCACGATGCGGGGTCGTCACTGGCAAACTCATGCTTGGAGTGCTGACTGTGGAACGGGGAATGCCCATGGAAAGACGCTGCATGGCTCTGCAACGCCTGGCGTAGATTGCCGTGATGGTTGTGAAGAATAGGCCCGCTGTCACTGTCGCCGTTGATGCTGAAGCTGTCTTCAGTCATGAACGTGTCCCCGTCGTTAGCCCCGGCTATGTCCGTACCAGCGTCAGATTCAGCATTAGCGCCTGCTGGAGCAGTAGTATTACTGTGAGGCGTGGCGTAATTGAAGGCTGTGGCACGGCTGCCTTTGGATGAGCTACTGCTGACAGCACGGGTGCCATCGGGGGTGGGTGTATTCAAGGCAAAGGGTCGGGGGCTGGGGGGTCCACTGCTCCAACGAGGCGTGGGGTGTGCGCGATTCGAGGGAGACCGTGTGGGGCGACGACGGGCAAAGGATGTACGGACAGGACTCTGAGAATGGCCATCATGACATGTCATTCTTCGACGGTTGTCAGGCGCTGACGCCGAGGGGAAACTATAGCTGGGAACATGCCTAGCGGGTGGCACAGAAGCAGTGCGTCCTAGCATAGTGCGGGAAGGCGCCTTGACGACTTTGTTTGGCGTCTGGCCTCTGCTGCTTGATAGAGGACTAGAAGCATACCGAGAGGCTTGTGAATGAGCAGGGTTTCTGTGACTTGCGGGGGATATCGAAGAGTCTCTAAGCCAGGGTTTATAGGCTTCAGTAGACTGTCCATCAAGAAGATCGTTCCAAGTCCAACACTCCTCAAGAGCATCGGCCTCGCCAACCTCCTGCGACTCAGAATCTTCTGAATAGAAGCGACTAAGTTCACGCAGGCGTTGCCAGCTCCAGCCCAGATCAAAGGCAATGTGATCCTGCACATAAGCCTCGGGCTGGGTGATGAAAAGGCGAGGCTGCGAGCTCTTCATTAGAACTGATTTGAGAAACACAACGTCCCATGTTGCTGGAGTGATCATCTCAGCAGGTGTTAGAAAGCGGAGGCGAGAGTCCTTGTGGATCTTACGCAGGGGCACCCAGTCTTGTTGTAAACCCATAAATTTGGATGTCCGGGTTAATGATAGCTGTGATTTTCTCTGGGCTGAGATGCTGCCTAGTAGACCTGCAAACGATGCGTTGATGGCAATTTGCACAGATCGAGCATCTGGTCCCTTAACTGATATCCTGCGGATACAGCCTCGACTCCTTAAGCGCTTGTCCAGAAGACTGTCAATTCTGTATGCCCGAGGTAGCAACCAGTCCTGGCCATCCTCATCACTACCCCAATCTTGACAAAATGGGGACTGTGGTCGATGGGATGAAGATAGGGAATATGCGCCAGGCGGCTGAGATATCCAGCTATCTGTCCCTGGAAGCGAGTCTAAGGAAGAGTTGATCTTGAACTCATGGCTAGGAAGCCAGATTTTGTGAAGGGCGAATGGTAGAAAAACCACATCGACTTCCCACGGTTGCCATATGGAGGGGACTGTGTTCTGGAGGAGATTGACCTGTGCTTGCAACGCTTCAATTCGGCTGACTAGGTCGGCGCGGCCATAGCCGTCTGAGCTCATGCTGTCTTGGCCGCCCTTGAAGCTGCTGTCATTGACCAACTTCTCGACATCCTCCACGCGAGTTTCGAGGTCGTAGAGGCGCAAGTCGAGAGACTCGTGGCGCTCGTTGCATTCTTCATGCATGCTTGTAATGACAGATGCGTTTTCGAGGCGGTCAAGACGGTGTTCATAACTATTGACCATGTCTGTGAGATTTTTGAGGTCTATATTCGGAGTCTCCTTGGAAGGGCTTTCGGTTGGCGATATGTTCTTATTCGGGGGGCGTTTGAAGGGTTTGGATAGTGATTTTGCTGGTTCGGCAACTTCAGAGTCAGAGCAAGTAGTAGCCATACTATCACAAGTAGGGCGTTTGGGCTTTAGTATAGATGACTGTTCAACTGTGGTCTCGTCTTTGTTGTGTAGTTTGTCGCGGAGAGGCTCGCGAGCTTTTGTTCCCAGAGCCCCAATGAGATGTGCACCTTTTCCTCCAAAAGGCAAAAAGAAGCTTGAGGAAGTAGTGGTGGTGCTTAGTTGTGATGAAGGTTGGCGCGCAGGCGCGATATTAGTTGATATACTGTCGTTTTTTGAGCACAGTTGAGCGGTGCCTGGACTATTCCAGCCAAGGGTGTCGGGAATAGATGTTGCCTGAGTCTTGGGGTTGCGAGGGTCCATAAGCGGACGGGGAGGCGGCGGAGGAGGTAGATGGAGACAAGCGGCATGACTTGCAGAGGTGGACGGGCGGTGACTGGGCGGAAGCATGGGTGGACGAGAAGCTGTAACCTGTGAGAAACGGGATGATATATCTTGTAGCGGGCTCTGGGCAATCCTTGGTGTTTTGATGGATGGCTGGATATGGGATTGAAGCTGCGAGTGTGGAGGTAATAATGGCGGCGGTGGCAAGTACGAGGCAGGGGTGTCAAGTTGCTGGGCAGGCGCATTTGCACTTGCGTTTGACGGCGAGTGATCATGGAAGCATGCGTGATGCATGCACATGCAAAACTCGGTTGGCTCAGATTTGAGCGCATCACATGAGCTATAAAAACGCCGACAGCCGCATTTTGCGCCATTTCCGCCTAGAGTCAAATCAACGAAATTGCATTGTCCGCTCGGCAGATTCAACGATGGTTGCGTAGGGCCTAATGCGGAGGCTAGCCCTGATGCCAACGGAGCTGCTGAGGCAGCGGTCCCAGAGAAGGGCACGACAGCGGTAGAGTCAGGCCTACTGGCGGTAGTGGTGTTGTTGTCGAGAAATACGCGGAAGAAGGCATCGGACGAGCCCATTGGCGCAAGGGGCGGATCGGGCTCTGGGCCGGCGTGCGGTGCATTGTAATCAACACTCGCATCCCACCATCGTGAGGCAGGAGACGGGGGGGCTGTGACAAAGGCCGAGGTGGGCGCATCTGAGCTAGTAGTCGAAATAAGGGCAGCAGTCGGCTTTGAGGAGGCGGTTTGCGTCGCCGGTGGGGGTGGAGGAGGTGGGCGGAACAGCGGCAGTGGCTCAGCAGAAGTAGCGGGTTGCAGAAAAGGGGGTTCATGAGTTTCATGGAGCATGAATTGGTCATGGGGCATGGTGAACATAAGATGGATGTAGCCTTTTCGAGTTTACGATAGAAGCGACGAGGCTGAGAATAGTGGTGAATCTTGACAAGGCAGCCTGCGATCCAGGGCGACAAAGAACATGGCCAGGGGCCGCGGTGAAAGTAGTGTATTGACGCAAGGTGTTTAGACGGCGAGGAAGGAGAGAACAGGAGATTGAGAGGGGTCGGCGGATGGAGGTCAAGGGATAAATTGAGGGGTGGCAGTGCGACCGGCGACAAGGCTTTGCTTGATGTCTAGGGTAGCAAACACTAGAAAACAACAGAGAGACGGGACAAATACGGCAAGAGGCGCTCCCATACATAGGCTAACAGGGTTTCGACGGCAGTTGTGAAGGTTGCTGTGCGCAAGTTCGGTGTTTATGTAATTCGTATACGATAACGCGCTGATAGAATGAATGAAAACAGGTCTTGAATTTAAGGTGTTGAGCTAGTCGAGTAACGGGAAATTCTAAAGCTTGGACGACGACGACGAGGAATTATAGAGAAGGCCGCCACAGCAGCGACGCAGCGACAGACGGTGATCACGAGTAAAATTGGGAATAAATCAAGGGTCAGAATGTTGCTGGCTGAGTTTTTTTTAATTCGAGATTGCGAGATAAACAAAAAGCCTTGTGGTATACCAAAAGGTGCTGGCTGCATGACAAAATGTGGGGCTCGGAAATACTGACTGGCGGCTACCACAATCTGATGCGGAGCACCCATGCCCTATAAACTCCAGCAAACCCCCCCCCCCCCTTCTTCCTCCTCTCCCTGCCAGTTACTCTAGAACCTGTGCTACTAGCACTAGCACTTCCTCTGTGCTCTTCCGCGCATTCTGCGGCTGTTTCGCTACCATCTGCCAGTACTCGCCGTGGCGTGGCTCGTTCAAGGCGCACTTTGACACAACATCTGACTTCTTTTCGTCAGTGCCATGCTGTAGTAAGAACTTGTAGTACCAAGCCCATGTATCGCCCATATCGGCATCAACCATCAATGCCTTTTCAAACCAGTTCTGGGCCTTCTCCAGCTTGCGCTCGCCCCAAAAGATACGTGCTACCGCCACAAATAGCAGCGGGTCGGCCTCCACCTTCTTGATGGCTTCGAGTGCTCGCGGCCGTCGCTGTGTGCGTGGCTCAAGATGCCAGATCTGCTCTGACCATAGCAGCCCGCTTTTCGGCACCTCCTGCAGCGCTTTGGCCATGACATTCTTGGCTTGGCTAATATTACCTGCCCGCCTCTCTACACGCACCGACTCGCACCATAGCTCTGCGGACTTGGGCACTGCTAGCCTGGCACGATCTAGCACACTACGTGCCTTGACGACCGAGCCTTCCCGCTCTTCCAGTCGAGAGTACAGCAGCCACAGCGGAACCGCCTTTGGTACTGACTTGACACCTGTGCTGTAGGCCTCGCGCGCCTGTGGCATCATGCCCATGCTTTCATAGATCTGGCCCTTGAGCATCCATAGTTTGCCGGTTGTCGGGAAGAGTTGCAGTGCTCGGATCACTAGATTCAGCGCTTCATCCTTGTTGTCAAGCACCCGCTCAAACACTACGCTCTTGGTCCATACACGGTCTGTAGGCGCTTGCTCACGTGCCATCTCGAGAAGCTTGCGGGCTTCGGTGACCTGATTGTTTTCGGCCTCTAGCTTGACAGCTGCTAGCCATATATCTTCGTTGTTCTGATTCTGCTTGAACGCTCGTGCAAGCACTTGACGAGCCCCGTTAAGGTCGCCAGACTGCCACTTTTCCTTCGCCAGCATCATCCAGAGCACCTCGCTTTTAGGACATGCCTCGACAGCCTTTTCTAAGACATCCCATAGAGATTGCTTCGAGCCATGGTGTCGTTCCAGGTCTGCAGCCTCCATCCACAGTGTTTTGCTGTTGACAAAGACCCGCAAAGCATACATATATATGGCGCGCGCCGTCCCGTACTTGCCCCGGTTAATGCTGGACTTGGCATCCCGCATCCACGTCTCCTTCCGGTCGTCATCTCCGTCTAAGCCCCAGCCTAGAGTCTCGCGGATAATATTGCCGCACGTCACCACTGCACCTTCGTCCTCGCACTTTTCAGCTTCACTGATCCAGTCCTCACGTTTGGGCATGGCAGACTCATTGGCAAGCACTTGCACAGCACGCTTCATAACATTGACCTTGTTGCCATCGCCCAGCTGCTCCTGCAGGCGCGCAGCCGCAATCCAAATCTCGTGGGAGATAGGGATGGCCTTACGCGCTTTGTTGAGCACCTTTTGTGCATTCGCAGGCGTCTCAAGCCGTGCTAGGGCTAGCCACAGGTCGACAGACAATGGAATAAGCTCCGTAGCCTTGGCAAGCAAGAGACGAGCGTCCGCTGGGTCGTCCTCAAGATTCACAGCCTCCTTCCACAGGACCTCAGACTCGGGCAAATGATCTAATGCTTGGCGAATGACACGCTTTTTTGAGC
Organism: Ceratocystis huliohia; assembly: GCA_038382965.1. Taxonomy (NCBI): domain Eukaryota; kingdom Fungi; phylum Ascomycota; class Sordariomycetes; order Microascales; family Ceratocystidaceae; genus Ceratocystis; species Ceratocystis huliohia. Next base: position 56,471 of record JAXCEX010000003.1, on the reverse strand, counting down.
TGGGGATGTTCTCTAGCTTCATAGCCTCAACCCAGAGTCGCACTGAGCGGCCATTGTGCTTAATCGCGTTTGCAGCAATTACCTTGGCATTATGTCCCTCATTTAGTCGAATATTCTCTAGCCATACATCCTCGTTTTTGGGTTGCTTTTCACAGGCTTGGGAGATGATCTTGCGTGCAGTGACAGTCTTGCCAGCAAGCTCCTCAACACGCGCCGTCGCAATCCAGCCCAAGGCATTGTTGGGGTTTGTCTTGATGACGGACTGCAGAAGCTCTCGTACACGGTTGATGTCACCAACATTTGCTTGGGCCTCTGAAATGACCTGGCGGTTGAGACTAGTTATGTAGCCCTGTGGATCGATGGTAGTCGACGTTCCGTTAGACGAATCGCTTCCGGCCTGGTCCAGTCTGACCTTGAGCACCTTGTCTCTAGCCGCACCAATCTTCGCAAAGTTTGTCATTGTCCCGTCAGTTGTGTCAGCCTGTGACGTCTCAGCACCCTCATCCATGACAGTTGTAGACATTTCTCCGGCGTCGCGTGCAGCCGCGAGGACACTGTCGGGAACGGCATAGAAGCGCTGGCGCAGAGCCTGCTTGGCACGGCGATTTTTGCCTGTCAAGTCGCCGACTTCAGGAATGTTCTGCCACTCTTCATCGGTAACTGTGCCGAGGGCACGTTTCAAGTCGGCAAATTGCTGCTGGATTTTAGGGTTCTTGCGCTCGTATTCCTGGCGCTCAGTTTCTTCACGCGTCTCTCGTTGCGTCTTTCGTCGCTTAGCCATGCGCTGATCAACCCATTCCCAGATCTCGTCGGCCTCTTCGTCATCTTTGTCATAGCTGCCGCCGGCAAATAGGCCCACCTCATTGTCGGGATCTTGGTATCGCTCGTCGTCTCCACCTGCAGCCTCGTCCTCGGCTTCGTTTTTCTTTTTGTCGCCTTTTCGGTTGTCGGTTGCAATACCAAGTTGCGCCGCGCGCTTGGCTACAATTTGCTTGATTTGATCGTCACTAGGGCCATCGCGAGCCGGCCCTAGATCAGAGCGAGTAGTGAAACCAGTAGCACCACGACCAAGTCCGGCCACGTAGTTTTCGGGCGCCGGTTGGCTAAGGAAGTCACGTCTCCCAGACATTGTTAAGTTGGTTCTAGACTTCAATGGGCTGGTCTGCACCGCAAGAGTTACAGGGTTCGATGGTTTGATCTATAGCGCAAAGGCCTAGAGGTGCACTACCGAAGAGGCTCACTGCGAAAATGATGAATATGAGCTGGATCGGACTCTCGATCAGCGAGTCTTGACGTACTCTTTTTGTATGTATAAAGCTTTGGAGGGCCCTATGGCCTATGGCAACACCGCGTTGGCGAAGAATCAGACAGTTGACAACTAGAGAAATAAGAAAAAGTCCAAAAGTAAAGGAGCAAATGGCTAACGAGGCTGTCAATAATCGCCCAAGTTCCGTGAATTCATCACATGCCCAAGCAAAAATCATGGACAGACGAGGCTGAACATTGGCGCAATTTTGGCAGCTCTATGGTTCTCACAGTCTGGCACTGTGTCTATACACTGTCTTCAAGACTGTACCCTTGTCTTCATGACGTCCAGTCCTCCACCGCTTTTATCCTATCCTATCATTGTAAGCCCCACATGGCAGAATCCAGGGCCTACAGCAAAAAAATTCCATGATCTTTCAACCCCCACGAGACTCCCAGTCTCTAACACCCACCAACGTCACCAGCTTTTTTCTATCTAGTCAGCAATATCAGACGCACAATCTCCGCCATGGGAAAAGTCAAGACCCCCAAACGCAATGGCAGCAACGGAGCTACTCCGTACGATAAATCGTCCAAGAACAACATTTTCAAGTTCAACAAAGATTATGGGTGAGTCTATTGCATACCCTCATGCCTTAATATCAATACCTTTGCTAACATCACATACAGTCAGGTGCGACAAAATCAACAGCACTAATACTACAATGTTACGATCTCAGCCTCGCGGTCTGTCCCGGTATCTAACTTTGTCTCTTTTCTCTACAGCATATCCTCAAGAACCCTGGTGTCAGTGACGCAATTGTCGCTAAGGCCAACTTAAAGCCAACCGACACAGTTCTTGAAGTTGGTCCCGGTTCAGGCAATTTAACCGTGCGCATTCTACCGCAATCAAAGAAGCTCATTTGCGTCGAAATCGATCCCCGTATGGCTGCCGAAGTCACCAAGCGTGTACAGGGTACACCTGAGCACCGCAAACTCGAGGTCCTCATGGGCGATGTCATCAAGATGGAAAAGCTGCCAGCCTTTGACGTGCTTATCTCCAATACACCCTACCAAATTTCCAGCCCTCTGATTTTCCGTATTCTTGGCATGCCCAAGCCCCCACGCACTGCCGTTCTTATGCTTCAGCGTGAGTTTGCCCTACGTCTCGTGGCCCAGCCCGGCGACCCTCTTTACTGCCGGTAAGTTCCCTCCTGTTCCATCACCAACATGAAAATGCCGAAAACCTAGGGGAAGATACGGGAAGGAAAAATAGTCACCAAAGAACGCCCATGTCTAACAATCCATCTTTACTCTAGCCTCTCCGCCAACGCCCAGCTATTCGCAAAGGTCTCTCATGTGCTCAAAGTTGGCAAAGCCAACTTCAACCCGCCGCCCAAGGTCGAGTCGAGCGTGGTGCGTATTGAGCCAATCTACCCACGGCCCGAAGTCAGTTACGAAGAATGGGACGGTCTACTACGCATCGTCTTTTCTCGCCGCAACAAAACCATCCGGGCGTCTTTCTTGACCGGGAAGATCATGACTATGCTGGAGCGCAACTACCGCACCTGGGCTAGCCTGCACGATGTGCCTTTGGATGACACTGTAGTTGCGCCTACTAGCGATGCTGTCGATGAAGATGAGGATATGGAGACCGATGGCCCTACTGCTGCAGATGAAGGCATGGAAGTAGATGACGATGACGACAACGATGACGCCCCCGAGTTCTTTAAGGACATGCAAGTCAGGGAAGCTGCAGAAGACAAGACCCCTAGTAAACGTAGCAAGACCAAAACAACGGAGTTGGTGCGCAACAAGGTGCTTGGCACTCTAGAGCGTACTGGGCTGGGCGAGCAGCGTGCGTCCAAGTGCGATCAGAGCGAGTTCCTACGCCTGTTATACGAGTTCAACAAGGAAGGAATTCACTTTGCTTCATAGACAAGAGCGGGGAAAGCCAGCCGGACCAGTCTTTTTTCTAGTAGACTCGTGGGTCTTCCATTTCTCTCGATACCTCGACATGTCTTCTTCCCTCGCTCTCCTGCTTTCTTTTCGCTTGCTAGAACTTGCTGGTTTTCATTTTCTTATTATGAGCGGGCTTTTGTTTCCTTTCGCTTTTCTTACTTTACGACAATATCTTGCTGACTCCGGGTTACTATTTTCCCTGTGTGCAGTTTGTTTCCGTTCTTTTATTTTGGCGTTGATGGAGTTAGGCTACTAAAATATATCAATCAAGTTTTCGGGTTATGCTTTAAAGAAAGTCTACACATGACAATAAATGCTCTCGAAACATTCTTTCCTGTGGTCTCTCAAGCGCAAGAAAGATAGTATTTTAACTCACACCTGATTGCTTCAGTATATGATCATAGAGACAAGGTTAAGCAAGAATTGACATTATATCTGTGAAAGCTCAGGCATCTGGTTCTATGCCGATGGGCCGAAACTTGTAACAAGATAGGCTAGGACTGACTGGTTAGTAGAGTGTGACAGTCGGAAACTCACTAAAGCTCTCTAATTTAGTAAATAGACTGAAATTGCAGAATCAGAAGCCTAAACCATTAGACTCGGCCTTCAGAATCTAAACCACAGTCTCGTTAAAGACAGCGACACTACCTAGACCATCTAGCCGTGAGGAGAATGAACTTGATAGCTAGGGAAATGGGCGCATCAGGCCGCGAGCTGAGCCAAGCCAAGATCATCACCCAAAACCTCCAAGAAAATCCATATACATGCCTAAAAGTCCACTACACCTAGGCCAGTATACCTGGTTGCTTTTATGTCTTTCAGTATCATAAACCACACCACACCGCCCTGTACATAACAAGTGTACCGCATTTTTTTGAGCTTGGAATTGAATTTGAATTTATTTATCATCTACGGAAGCCACCAAGATCAAACGAAGCCGGGTTGACTACCGGACAGAATTGGCCCTCTACAAGGCTAACCACGGATTTTCGGCAAGAGAAGCCTGTTTGCCTCTATGCAAGTTTGTTACTCGCCTTGACCTTGTAGTCATCATAGAACGAAAGAAAAGCGAAAGAGAAGAAAAGAAAAGGAAGAAGTTATGGACAGGGCATAAGCACGCAAATAAACTCCAGATTCCTTAAGTTTGAATGTACTTGACGTCCAACCCTGGATTCTTTTCTTTTTTGGCTAGTTGTAATTGGAGTTGAAAGTTATTTAGCGTCTACTAAAACTGCTGAGATCAAAAGACGCCCTAGCCAGCTGTAATGAACTTAAACTTGAATATACTTGACGTCGCTAGTTGTAATGATTCCGTCGGCGCGGATGCCGTCCGGCCATCCGGGAGACACCCCGGCTCCGGGGTCTGTGTAACAGTTACAGTCCACTTTATGCGCTATGCCAAACGAACACCCGAAATCCGCCCGGTTAGCTCAATCGGTAGAGCGTGAGACTCTTAATCTCAAGGTTGCGGGTTCGACCCCCGCATTGGGCTCAATTCCCAGTGCTCCAGATCATCTGGATGACCGCGAACCATTCTGACCTCTTTTTTTTGGCTAGCTGCTCTACAAGCAAAGACTCTATTATCTCCATGCATTACTCTTCGTCCTTCCACTCACACTTTTTGCTGTAATACTCGTCATTGTCTTTCTGATTATATCTCATTGTTGTATAAACTCATAAGTTCTATGTATGTGTAATTAACTCGCCGCAACGAGTGCAAGCAAAACAAAGATATGCGATTGCAGTGACAAGCAAGTTGCAAGAGAAAACAAATGAAGGTGCTGTGTAGTCCGACGCAAGTATAAGAAACACAAAAACAGAGGCATATTTGAAGCATGAAGGAAAAGAAAATCAGGAGAACAGACAACTTGTCAACGACATCAAGCAAGTCCGATACTCTTCTAGCTTAGGACACAGCATAGAATACCCAACTTATCGCTCAAGGCCAAAGACGCATATTTTTCATCCTCTTCGTTCCAAATTCGAGATTAAACGGATATAAAATAGCCCAAAGCCTTTTTCATGCCCTTGGTCATCATGAAAGGATCAATCTGCAGTCCAAGTCCTGCATAAAGTTAACAAGGGACAAGCAAACCAGGAAAGAAAACTTTGAGCATCCTCGAAAGAAGAGAAAAAGCAAGGTAGAACGAAGAGGGGAATAAAAACAAACAGAAAGGAAAACAAGGGCTGGTCATGTTCTTCATAAAATGGCGGTCGGCCAGCAGTCATCCAGCAGTCTGTCTTGCATCAGACAAAAGCAGCTTAGCCAGTGACACATAGTGTAATTGGAGGAAAGGAAAAAAAAAAGAAAAGAAAAAGCAGCAAAGAGAGGGAATATACAATGCGAATTTGATCAAAAAATGACACGCACAAAGCATAGAATTACAAAGGAAAACGGCGAGAGTAAAGAGTGGACGAAGAGGAAAAGACCCCCTCAGAGGCCCGGCGACCCAGCCATGGTGATGTTAGGCTTCAAGGATGGGTTGCTGGCAGAGTTTGGCTTGACGCGGGTACGACCTGATATAGACACACTTCGCATCCTTTGGCTTAGCGGGAGATAGTACTTGATGATACCTTTGACGATAAGATCAAAATCATCTTGAATAACCTTTCCCCAACGTTCAGAGCCTCCAGTAGTCGAGTTACCAGGAAGTGGAAGCCTCACACCCCCAGTAGACACAGAAAGACCCTTGTGAAAGAATAAGCCCTCAAAAGATAAGGGACTATCAAATTCCTGGATAGTTCCTAAACGCATGTTTGGTGCGGACTCATCGGGCATGTCATCGGGGGGATCGTCTTCGGCGTGGACTTCCTTCTCATCCAGGGTCTCGAACTTAAACTTATCACCAGGTCCGCCACTAGGACCATTGTACCAATCAGCATCTGTACCAGCATGGACAGACTTGGCAAATATTTCCAAATTGGCATTATCAATGGTAACAACCACAATGTTAGGATTATGCGCACGGATAGTGAGATCGAACATGAGTTCGGGCTCACTAGCAATGACGTTTTCAATGGCAACAAGCTTAATATCCGTAAGCGGCTGCGAAGTAGCAAACATAAAGCCAATAGCACCGGTAATGACCACTAGAACCATCATGGTAACTACGAGACAAGCAGCCAAACGGTTAAGGGCTGAGGGACGGCTCCTGTAGGTTTGAGATTCAATGTGGCGCGGTGTTGGCCCACGGCGGCTCTGGCGTCCGGGACGGTTTGACCGAGAGTAAGAAATCAAAGGTGTGCGTTCATCATCAGGCCCAGTTTCATCCATATCATAAGCATTTGACAAGTTGTAGGAGCCCGTTTGGCGACTGGCCTGGGACCGCGAAGTCAAGAAACGAGGGCTAGGCGGCCCCGAGTTTTGACGTGAGTTGGCCTGCATTTTTACCCGGGCAGGGTTGGCGAATGGCGACTCATTGTCAAACAAAGAGGCATGCGAGTTTTGGTTGCGTCCATATTTGTTCATGTGATGTTGGTGACGAGTCGAGTTCCGAGAAGAACCGATATTGCTTCTGCTAGACCCCCTACCATCCTCGTCGCCGGTAAGGGTATCCGAAGCATTATTGTAAGTATTGGCGAACTTCATATTCTTTTTTGAAGATGTTGAAGGGCCTGGGGCATCCATTACACTGTGAATGGAACGCATAGGCCTATCAACTTGACTAGCCATGGACGTAGTACTTGGGGTTCTAGAATGGTGGTACCTCCGAGGGCCGTCATGAGGGTTTGAATCATAGACAAAAGTTTCGTCAGAGTCAGAATCATCGGCCTCGTCGACTGCACTAGCGACCTTATACTCGAACACTTCCGCTTTAGAAGAAGCTATAAAGAAATTTAGTACATGTATGAACAATTCCTCACTAATTATTACTTAGCTTATTCATACCTGGGTTCATTGGTTGCTTTCTCGTTTGTCTCTTGCGATCCTTTTTAGGTCGAATCGTTTCGGTACTAGGCATAGCGCGAAGAGTGCCACTAGGGCCTTGGGGAATCGTAGCGAGAGCAATTTGGGGGACGGAAGTGACGGTTTCACTTTCAACAATCATAGAAGAGCCATCAGTGGTGGGCTTGGTCTTATTGAAGGTAGAATATGCACTGGATTGCCGTGACATCATAGGCGGTTGTGGAACACTAGTTGATGGCTTTCTAGCATCGTTTTGAGAGGTTGTGTGATCAGAATCATTGTAAGGAGCAACATTTCTTGCTCGGATGGTGCGAACACTCGCAGCAGACATATTGTCAGAGTCCTGAGAGCTTGGTGTTTGTGGTGTTTGCAACTCCTGGTTCTGGTTCTGAGAGTCATCGGTAACAAGATGGGTATGGATTTCAGTCATAGCAGTGTCCTGGGTAACATGGCCAGGAGAGTTCGGCTGGCTCACTTCCTGGACAGTAGCAAGCGGGTTTGGGTTGTTCTTGGTAGGCGTACGAAAACCAGCAGACTCCTGATCATCTGTATCACTCTCTGACATCTCTGAAGCCGAGCTGTTTGCTGAAGAAGAAATATAGCGTCCAGGTGCGTTATGCTGGGTGCTTTGCATCGTGTAGTTGTAGGAGTTGTTGGGCTGAGCCTGACTCAAAGCTGGCGACCGTATTCTAGGCGACACGGGCCAACGAGGACCGTCACGTGGAGCTTCAGAGACAGAAGGGCCTGGGTGTAAATGGGAGGCAGGAACAGATGGCGAGCGAGGAATATGCGTAGGTGATGAGCGATAGGTTTTGCTAGGTGACGATATTCTAAGATTTGGTTTATGAGTTTGGTGGACTCTTTTAGTTCGTTGTGAGCCCAAAGATGTGGATAGTATGCACGAATTCGAGTGATCAGAGGTATGGCGCGCTTGTGATGAAATAGCAGATGTGTTTCTAGGCGTAGATGGAGAGGCGGGAGTGGGTGGTTGATGTGTAACTGATGAATCCCTTGTATCTAAGGGAGAGGCGGCACCAGAGTAGGCATTCGGGGAGAGCCTTGAGGCCATAGTATCGGGTTACAGGGCTAATCGACTCTGAAGAACAAGGACTATAACACAATAGAAAGAGGATGCGAAGCTGTCAGTCAGATGGGGGGTTGCTGATTGGCTTGGCTTGTCTGCCGGCATGCCAGAGAATGCCGCCTCGACAGATGACAAAGGGAGTGAAGTGGGTTAAACCAAACAAAAAGCCAAGCTAGGAAGGACAGAGACCCAGAGGCAAATAGGACAGACAGGTGAGGGAGGACATGGGAAGGAAATGGCAAACAGAACTTACACTTTCGCCTTGCTGGAGGAATTCAGCCTCGTGATTAGTTATATTGGAGCCCAGGCATGCCACTAGATGGTAAAATTACCAGAGTTGCTGTCGAGCTTGTGAATTCAATGACGAAAACAATGACGATTCAGGGGGCCCGGTGGGAGGCAGGTGAAGACTAATAGCAACACTGGAGACGGGCAGGTCAATGAATAAAAAGCTGAAGGTATGCGATTGACACAGAGAGCAAAAGATAAGGGCAAATATTCTCAAACTTTCTTTCTAGCAGGAAAATCAAATTTAAAAAAAGAGACGAAAGTTGAGATCTTGTTGCAAGAAAGAGGGAAAGCGTAGCGTGTTGTTGTAGTTCTTGTTATGGTTGTTGGGCAGTCAAAACACTTATGGCTTGTTGTTGTCTAAAGGGATTCCAGAAAGGTGATGGATGAGCGGTGGCCCAATAAAAACTCAGTCTAGAGCAAAATCGAAAAGGCGAGCGCAATTTTACAGGCGAAGACAAGAAAAATAAAGAAGTAGAGCCGAAAAAAATGTGGATAAAACCAAGAATAATGACTGAAGGATCAACAATATGAATTTTGGAACGAGTTTTCGGGTTTCTTGGGCATTGAGATTTGGTAGTGGAAAAAAGAAGGTAGTGCAAGTCTTTGAACGTTAATGCCCGTTCTAATTGAAAGAAAATAGATGGAAGCAACTTTGGAAATATTCTTTTCGAACGTCAGTTTTAGGCTCTAGAAAACGATTCAGAAAATAATACACCAAAAAGACACAAAAAAGAGCAAATTTATGGTGTTATCAAAGAAAATAAAGGGAAGAAAAAGAGGGAGAAAAATTGGGAGAGAAAATGCGAATCCAGTGCATAAAAGCTAAGCTTGTGTGCTGTGGGGTTTCCCAGTTTTGCATGGGAAGGAGCTTGGCTTCCTGTTTGAAGCACAGGAGCAAAGAGGCAACAACCGCCTTTTTCCCTTCCTTCGTTTTATTTGATTTTTGTACCCTTTGTTAGCTCAAAAAACAGAAGTTGCTTTCAGTACGGAAATCCAAGAATTTTGAACAACCAATCAAAAGGGGAGTCCAACGCCTTGTGCAGTTAGCAATTGCCCTTCTAACAAGAACAAAAAGATTTTAGCCGTAGGTTTTTGTTTGTTGCTTGAACTTGTGTTTTTAACGGCAAGAGACAACACAAGCGCAAGGAAGTGGCACGGCACGGTAAAGAGGGGGAAGGAAAATATCAGGAAAGAGGGCTGGAAAAAGGAAAGATTGAAAATAAGAATAAGAAAAAAAAACGGGCGTTTACTGTGCTCAACTTTTTTTTGGGGAGAAAGCACAAAAGTTTTAGTACAAATGATTGCAGCTTTGTATTCATCTTGTATCTTTCTATGCCCAGTGCATCAAAATTTTAGTAGCATATACCTGCCGCAAATGTACTTGCTTACTTACCACGTAAAAACCGGCCTGTCAGCCAAAGACTTCACCATGCACCTCTACATCATGGCAAGCTCAATATATGAATAGAAGGAAACGTATGGCTGCCAGATGTCATCATTCCTCTTAGACCAACCCGCAAGCTCCGTCTATCAATGACGAGCACACAACACAACACAACACAACAGAAAATAGTAGACCTCATGACAAACTAAAACGAAGCTCTACCGTTGCTCAAACCCACCCCTAGTTACACATTATGTGGCCGAGCTCTCTTGCTCTTCCAACCTCTCCTTTGACCTTTGACATGCCCCCCCCTTTCTAAAATTGAGGCCTTGTCCAGATCTTTCTTCACCCATTGTGTCTGCTACATAAAACCTGTCCAAGCTTAAAGTGTAAATGAATAGAAAAAAGGCCAAACAACAACTGGCAAAGAAAACATGAGGAACAAGACGGAGAAGGATAAAAAGGGCCAGTCCAGGCTAACAGCACAGGCCCGCCACGAGAAAGAGACTAAGGGTGTAAAGCGAGACCTTTCCCTTTTCTTATTTGTCTTCATCATTCCTGTGCTATTTTTTTCCTCGTGTTGCTGTATTATATGTCCCATGTTGATTAGTTTGCTTCGTTCTTCTCTTCTTTTCAGGGGACTAGCTAGAGCCTATATGTCACCAAGGGAAAACGAAGTACAAACAACAAACACATTAGACAGAAAAATGTCGGCAGGCTGAGTCCTACCAATCACATTAAATAGCGAGGGTGTGCAGGTCAGGGATTTCATTGCGTTGCAGTTGTTGTTTGTCTTGTTTCTTCTTTCTAATCCGGACTTGTCTCTACATCAGGAAGAGGGTGGGTAGGACGATGGTACGATGGTACATAAGTGAGTGCATATGCATGGTGCATACATGGAAGAAGTGTATCGATATACTCTCTAAATTAAATATGTAAATATACAGACAGTCCAGGTAGTTGAGGGACTGGAAGAGAAAATTAACTTGCAGCGTCAAAGACACATCAGGGCACCCAAGCAAAACGCCGAATGCAGAGTTACTGCTAGTCACGTGACTTTTAGGGGTCTACCAATGACAAACAACGGCTTCTCTTGACGTCACTCAACGGAAATGAAAATAACGGCTCCTGTTTGCAGCTCATATAAAAGTTCACTACTATAATGATACAAAAATGTCCATAGTACGGCCATTTTAAGCTGTCTAATGCGACGTCTCCAACTCGGTAAATAAAAAAGTGCTGTGCAAATACAGCATGTGATGCGTGCGCAGACCTTGGCTGCCCTCTGTAGCTCTACTTTCCTGTGTCCCTTTCCCCTGTACTCTTCTGTCATCCCCATGTACTCAACTATATCCCAGAGTCCCCTTGTCGTACCACACTGTAAACTCAATACTTACAGGTCTCTTATTGCCTATACTTGCAATCAGCCCCATCCCCACCTACATAATCTTCTCTCTTCTCGTTTATCCTTCCCTCCTAGCCTTTTTTCCCATTTCTCCTCGGCTCGATGGGAAATCAACATTGGGCAACAAAAATACTCTCCGACATTTGTCTGTCCGCTCACAATAAGGGAGCTAGAGATGATGGTCTTATGGCCTGACTTTATTTTCTTCCTTCTTCGACCTGTACACTACAGTATAACAATGATATGAAACAACCTGTTTTTTTGCTACCCTAACGGCACACATACACATACACACGCGTACATACGAACCCCAGCCACGATATGTAGGTCTTCTCTTCCATCTTCTATCTCCCTTGTCTTGACTCTGTCATTCAGTCCAGACAATCCCAACCCTAAACCTGCGCCTCCGCCCAACCTTCCCTCTTACTCATGCCCGTCCGCTGTCCGTCCTCCTTTCTTCATTTTGTGTCCCATTGTAACCCCATCCATTTGTCATTGTTCTCGTGGCTCTGATGCCACTTGCTTAGTTCCTGCCTGCCCTGCTCTAATAAATAGTAAAATTTTCAAGATTTTTCCAAGGATACTGAGGGGAAGGAGGGAGATAAACAGCATAAAGGAGGGGTGAAGGAAGTGGTGCGTTGGCATCGACGTCAGCAACCCGAGAGGAAAAGGCGGAAGTGTTAGAAGCAACCGACATCAGCCAGAGGCATGGCTAGTTAGTATGTGCATGTTGCCTACATGAACTAAGTTTGGGTTTCCCAGGCTAGCCTAACTGCATCACAAAACCGCAAAATCACAAAATCACTGCATCGTCGAGGTCATGTTTCTTCTTCCTTCACCATCCTTTTTCCCTGAACAACTCCTACATACTCATAACTCGCTCGTCTAGCCCTCCTGCAAGACTCCAGGCCAAGATCTCTTACGCCGCATTTTACTACTTCATCTGGCTCTCCTCCCCTACCTTGTATTCTTAAGCACCCAAGAGGTTGGCGACACGCAGACATTCATCTATCCGTCTACCCACTGTACACATCAATCGATCTAACCAGTACAGCGCATGTCTTGGAAAGAGTGGGTATGTTATCAGATTCATGTCCTTGCATCGGTATCTTGGTGCATATTGCCGAACATGGCATGGCCCTAGCCTGGCGCTTTAACATAACACCTCAACAACCTGGATCTCCCTAAAGAAAGAAAAAAGTGGCGGTCAAGTTGTCTTCCATATGAAGTAAAAACCTGTCCAACAGTGACGGAGAAAAGAAAACCAACTCCAAGTTTACTTGGAAAGATACTAAAAAATCTTCTTTGACGCTCGTACTCTAACTTGACATTGCTGGACATTCTTGTTCTTGAGCGACCCTAAAGATATAGGTGGCTTAACCCTAATATGTAGATGATCTCAAAACTCGAAATTGTGACAGGATATATGTAGGGTTAAATACGAAAAACATTGCAAACTATGAACTAAGACATGTAACAGAAGCATCAAGAAAATCCAAAGATAAATCAAGGAGAGAAGCCATGAAAAATGAGAACACGACACCTCCATATTATAAGTGCAAAAGAAAAAAGGTCCACTGACGACGTTTCCTTCAATCAATTCGTTATGATAAAAACGTTCCTGGCCGTTTGTCGTTCGTCGTCGTAATCATCAAAATATAAATAAAAGGAAGATAATAGGTGATAAATCGCACGAATAAAAAATAAAAGCCTCCAAAGAAAAGAAAATTCATCTGGTAACTCGTGGAAGAAGAGCAAAAGCAAGAATAAGCGAGACAGGATATCAACATGAATATGGCAATGGCCATGATAAAGAAAAAAGGTAACGAAAAAAAAAGAAGGCTGTTAGCCAGCAAACTGAGTAAAGAGACTTTTCAGCTGTTGGTATGGCTCGACTCTTTAGTTTTCCGGAATCTCTTCCTTTTTGCCCCAACCGCCAGCCCACGGCAGCCAGCTATTCCGCTTGTTGGCATTTACAGCATCGTTATGGTCCTGGACCAGGCGTAGGGGCCGAGGCTTGTTGCCTGCAAATGTCGTCTGGGTTTGCGGTGTCATCTTGTCCGTCGCTGGCAGTGACTGTGGTGGGCTGCTTTGTGACGGAGGCGTAACAATACCAGCAGTTGACTCGTTAGAGACGCTTGATGTCTCGCTGCGCATTCCGGGGAAGTTTCCAGCGGATGGCGTCTGACTGCCAGTGCTGGATGACATCCGGCCGGAGAGAGGAACCGTAGAGGGGGGCAGGCCGGGTGATGCTAGCGCTCCCGATGCGAAAAAAGTCTGCGAGCGGCGTGGGACGTTGAAAGTGGGCGACATCTGTCCATCGAGTCCGCGATACATCTGGTTGACTAGAGCGGCGCCCCCCGGCCCCGTGTACTGTTCGCTCTGGGGACGAGCTCGGCGTACACTGGTAGAACGGGCAATGTTACCAATAGGAACGCGAGGAGCGAGATCGGGATCGTTGTGTAGACTAGCGAGGCCGGCCGCAGTGGGGATGATGGACATCGGCCGGGGTCTCTTGGCCTTGGCAGTGATGGGGGTAGTTACATTAGCAGCGGCAGCGGCAGCAGCGGCAGCAGCATTAGCCGCCACAGCGGCTGCCGTTACCGAGTTTGAAGAGTTAGAGACAGAGCTCAGGTTTGGTGCAGTGTTGCTACTGCTCATAAGCGACTTCGTGCGCTGCAGCCAGCCAGTACCGGCTCCAGTGCCTGCACCTGGAGGAGGCGGGGGAAGTTCTTTGTTGGTATTGATAGAAGCAGAGTCCGATGATTGGTCGAGAATGGCCTCAAACTCTTGATGTTGAAGCAGACGCTCAATGATCTTGTTAATATAGAGCGTCAGAGCTTTGTTCTGGTCTTTGGCGTTGCGGAGCTCGGACTCTATGCGGCGATAGGCGTCATCATGTTCGTTAACATGGCGGCGGTCGGATTCCTCGTCGTCACTGGCGTCTCCGAGTTCATCAGCTAGAGTAGTGCCGCTAGTGACGCTACGGCCCTCAAGGGCAGCGAGAGTATCTTCGTTTGCAGGTAGAGGCCGAGAATCGCCGTCGATGCTGTTACGGCCGTTCATATAACTAAAGTCAGTCTTGGCAAAATCGCCATTCAGCGTCTTTTCCTGAAGCAGCAACTGGTAGCTTTCATTGTCCTCCATGAGACGGGCATTGGTCATACGGGCCTCCATTAACATGCGTTCAACTTCTTGAAGACGACCGCCACCTTGATTCTCGGCCTCGGCGAGTTTGATGGTAATCTCAGCAAGTTCTAGACGCAGAGACTCGATCAGTTTGTCTTTTTGAAGAAGAATCTTTGAGTTGTTTCGTGAATCACTACGCTGAATAGAAGACGGCGGGGCAAAGCTGCCCCCTTCGGTAGGCGAGGTGGCATTGCTGTTGTCTATACAAGTGAAAGAGAGCGGGTGGATGATGTTAGCCTGGGAAAATAACAGAGGGGATGCCAGGGGGGTGGATAGAGGGGGAGGAGTGATATTACTTCTGCTGGAGCGGAACTCGTCGTCGTTGAGTCGTTGTGAAAGGCTATCTTTAAGGCGTTGAATAACAGCCTGCATATCCTCCTCGCGGTTGGCCATCTCCTCCTTTTCTTTCGTCATGGAGCTGCGCTCAGCCTCGTAAATAGCCTCCATTTCACGCATTTGTCTAGCAGTCTCTCGTTTTGAGTTAGATAGAGACTCGATTTGTTCCTCATACTCGTGCAAGCGCTCCTCTAGCTTAGCATGTTCGATGTTACTGTCTTTCAAACGAGTTTCAAGCACCAGAGCTTCTTTGCGATACTGGTCTGTTTCAGCTTCAGATTTGAAGAGTCTAGCTTTCAGGTCGTCAATGGCAACAATGGCCTCAGCACGGGCCTCGAGCTCGGCATCCGTTGAATCTCTCAAGAGGGATTCACGGCGTGTAGCGGGGGCTCTAGATGTGAGGATGCTTCCGGTCCGGCTGGGTCGAGAGCGATGGCCATTGGGTGTGGTGGTAGCAGTTGGGGTAACAGGTGATGACGGGGACGAAGAGAGGGCAACCGAGGAACCATTATTGGCAGCCGCTCGTCCTACTCCGGAGGTCGGACGCTTAGTAACGGTCGACATGGCGAAGAGAACGAGGCAATCAGGGAGAGAGAAGACAGGAAAGGAGCCACAAGAACAAGATTTACGAGATGACAAAGGCTAAAAGAGGCGGTGGTATTGCTTATGGTCAAGATGGCGAACTTAATTGGGTGCTAGACGAAATATAAAAATAAAGGAGGGCCTTCGAACCAAGTCTAAAGCGAAAAAAAAATGAGCTGTAATATGACGGGAGAATTGATACAAGAGTGACAGCTTGGGAGAAGATGATGAAAAACGAGAGCAGACTATAACAAGAAGAAAGAAGAAGAAGAAGAAAATGCAGAATATTAATTATGCAAGTTTGTTTGGGGGTTTTGGGAGCAAAGAGGGAAGAAAAAGACACGAAGGGGAAAGAGGAGGAAGAAGTAGAGGAAGAAAAAGGTGGTTGTTCCAGAAGCTAAGCGTAGCCGTTATCCGTAGTACAGCAATCTTACAGCGATATACAGAGCCAAGTTACAAAGGTACGTACTAGCCAACGCTCAAGAGCCGAACATTTAGCACAACACAGTCACCAAGTAAACGTGGCCGTTCAAAAAAATACTCTACAATTTCAAAGCTAAAAGCCAAAGTCAACAACACGGCAACATGCCCACCACCTTCAAGTAACCAAGCAACAGCATGAACATGAACCACACAACAACAGGAGCAGAGGGTAGATTTTTTGTTTTGCCTGTCTAAGCAATGCATACTGTAGCCCCTGAATGGTCTACGTCTACTTAACAGGGAGGGCTTTTATGGCCTATGTGCCCTGAATAATGCACTAGGGCTATGGGCTACCGCTGGCCCTGTCACGGCCTTGTGTTAGCCCTGGAAGAATAGTAGGACCAAGCGGTGAAGCTTTGGCACGAAGAACAAGACCAACAGAAAGACCAACAGAAAGACCAGCAGAACAACAACGAACTTGAGCAAGGACAACCAAGCAAAGCCTAGAGGCGCGACTGAAACATGAAACACTAAACTCAAAAGAAAAAGCGGAGAGAGACAGATGGTGAAAGTGAGGGGTTGAGTCGAGAGAGGGGGGGGGGAAAGGGGAGGGGGAAATGAATCCTGTAGAGCTAACTGAGACAGAATAGAAGCCCTACATCCTCATAGCGGAAGGAAAAAAGGGGGCTGAAGATAATGATACAAACTCATCGATACTATCCCAGCAGCTATCCTTCGAATTGGTGATGTCCCTTGAGGAGAACTTGATTGATTGTCTATTGTCACAATGTGTGGTAAATTACTCCTTTGCACTATATTATTACACCTATATATCTATCGCACTATACAAAAGCGCCATATAGATGCTGTGACTTAAAGCTTCATCGCCCCATTTGCAGGCGATATAGTGACACCGCCACACTGCTTGCTCCTCTGTGCTCTACGTTGGGCATAAT
Source organism: Ceratocystis huliohia (assembly GCA_038382965.1). Classification (NCBI taxonomy): domain Eukaryota; kingdom Fungi; phylum Ascomycota; class Sordariomycetes; order Microascales; family Ceratocystidaceae; genus Ceratocystis; species Ceratocystis huliohia. Next base: position 39,707 of record JAXCEX010000003.1, on the reverse strand, counting down.
TCTGATACATAGTAAATAAACAACATGGGCCTTTCTAACTTGTATCTGTATATACGGCTTTGCCCGTCCCTAGCGCTTTGCTTGGCCTTCTAGACTATCCACTATTATACTGTAACATCTCCAGACCAACCAAGACTAGTTAAATAACAACCTGTCAACAACTGATTAGTCAGAAGTCCCACTTGTGTCAAATGCCTTTTTAGGCTGCCATCCATTGAGTAATTCTACAGTGGCAGTGACATTGTTATTTGTTCTGCACATCCATCAAATCATCTGCCATCTAGCACTTCACAGAAGACTAAGTGATTGAGTAGACTAGGGCGACATATGCCTGTCTGCCTTTTTTTCTTTTTTTTACTTACTGGGGATAGGCCGATTCCTACACCCAAGAATCTCGTGGTGGTGGCCTCACGACCTGGCATTCTTGCTTTGCTATCTTGCTCCCCTATTCTCACTAGATGACCTTTACACCACTGCCTCTAAAGCTTCATTGATACTATTAGGACATGCTTAACCTTGTAAGTCTTTACAGAACATAAACCCAATAGGTGGCGTCCTACAAAATTATGGTAATAAATAGGCTAGCTCTACTACACGGCTGTCTGAAATCTTATACGTCCTTCTTGCTCGGTCCTGTCTATAGAAACTGCCTCAGGTCTCTTGATTGCATGCTGTGACGGTGGTATGTGCGACTGCAAAATCTAAGCTGAAATGAAATTAACAAGACATGAAAAATCAGATTGGAGTGGGAGTGTTGATACTTCAAGTAAGAATGCTTAGATTGAGTCTTTAAGAAACGAACGCCTTGATAGTTCTAGCACTTGGTCGATGTCTCGAACTACGTTACAGAGTCATCGTCTTCTTCATATGACCGTACCTTCATAGGCCTTATAGACTATACTCCTAATATGGAATGGTTTACCCATTCACTTCTTGATGTCAATGGAATGCGGCTTGTAGCAGACTCATAGTTAGATCACGGCATTCTACTAGATTCTTGCTGTGGTGGTCCATTAGAAATATTTAAAACTTTCTAACCGCCGAGAATCTGCAGTTGATTAGGCGTGGACTCTTTATACATATGCTTCGGAATTATTTCCACTTACCTTTGCTGGTGTTGCTGGCTTAAGTGGCACCATGCTTGCTGAGATAGTGGACTCTAGAGCCAGTACACAATATCCAAGTATATAAGTATCTAGGTATCTATACTCCGATGAACTAAACGTCCATCTATCCGTACGGCGGTTACAGAAGCTGTTACTCAAAAATACCATCACACGATTACACACGCTTTCTCATGGTTTTTTCGACTAGTCAATCTGATATACTGCTTACTCTTTAGTAGTTCTAGACTTATTTCATCCCTGAGTACATCTATTTTTTGCATCATCTTGTTTCCCTTTATGAATTCTCCTTTATCTAGAGATGGCGAAGACGCTGCCGCATTCAAGATTTGCGTCAACACACACTATACAACCATCATAACTACAATATTAGTTGCTTTTAATCAACCATATCTTCCAGTACGGGCGATCATGGGCCACAGAAGTCACCCCCGAGTACTCAGGTTAAGAAATACCATAATTTAGCCAGACACTCTCTACCTAAAACTCAGCCACACGTTTTGTTTACTTAGCGTTTTTAGTAGGCATATGAATACTGCAGTAAGGGCCTGTGCTATCCCGGCTATCTTCTTCAGCGCAAACATATTGGTCAAGCCTTCATTGTCTACAACGTCCTCCAAATATTTGCTAATCTTCCCATGTATACTGGATAGCATGTAAATACCTATGCTTAGCCCGCCTCAAGCATAAAAACACCTAGAATCTTTGCCTTTGCGCAACACCAGGGCAATTTTTCCGAATACTCTTCTGTTAGAAAAGAAAGCATAGATAAAATATCTTCTCTAGAAAGCCGATTGAATCTTTACTTAAGAAACACTCGCAACTAAAGCTAACGCAGACGCTCTGTAGCTATTTGTGAAAAACAAAACAGGTTTCTTCACTGAAGTTTGCTTACAAGTCGTAGCTGTAGCCCATAATCTCTCTCGGATGTTCATAGTGAAGAAGTCTAGCAAAACAACATTGCTAGAATGTCGTCCTAGAACTGCCAGCCCCCTTAAGGATCTTTCTCTTTCCCCTTCCCCTCCCCTTCGTTTTCCGGGCCGTCAATCTTGATGGAATCCCTCGGAAACTCTAGAGTGCCTCATCATCTAACGATTTAACAAGGCAGGGCTCACGTGCTCCACAAAATGACATTAGATTTAATAACGATAACGATAATAATAATCACAGTCTTAACAGGTAAGTGGCAGGATAACACCAGGCTTAATCCTCATTTGTCTTCTATGGTAATTTAGAGTGGGGCTTCTTGTGTCACCTCACACTATTCCTAGTAGGAGTTGGGCTAGACGCAGCACTCGGCTTTGTCTACTTTGAATGTCAAAAACAATGCCAACTTGGCCCGCAAAATCAAGGTTGACGATTCAAACTTGAGCTTGAATATACTCAACATCTGCGAACCACAGAGATCGAGCGGTAACGGAATGGCTACTGGTTACATTTAACCCCTACAAGGCTCACTATAGAGTTTTGGTGAGTGAAGCACAGTTGCTCCCAGGCTATCTTGTTGCTCATTTCCGCTCTATCGAGGCTGTAAAGACCTCCGATTTCGAGCTGACCTCCCTGCTTGAAAAGAATATTGTCTCCAATATAATCACCTCATTTTGACATGGTGGCTATGGCCTAGTTCGATTCCTGTGGATCATCCCTTCCGTTTATCTATCTAGTATTTGTAACGGCAGCATCTCAGTAGAGTTGGTTTCTCTATGCACCCGTTTATTAGAACCCTTTCCGCTTCGAATTGCATGGCGTTGCAGCTCCTTTTGAGAGTTCTAAGCTTAAAACTCTTCATCTCAATGAAAACCCGGTGGGTTTTCTCAAAAATCTAGCTCTAGTTGGCACACTCGGAAGAATACAGCTTCTTCAATGGTGATAGCCTCTTTCCGTATCTACACTGACTGTATGCATGTCCAGCGAGTCTAGGCCTAGTTTTTACAAGTTCATGCCCTCTAAAAACAGGTGCCTTGCAAAGTGCAGCATCACAAGAGATATTACTATCTCTGGTTGAATTGTTACTTTTGAAAGTGGTGTCACGACACTGTAGGACGATAGCGGTGCTGTAGAACTCGTAAATGTCGTGGTGAGCTAGATCCAAAGTAACTATTTCCCCAGCCATACTAATAGAAAGGGTGTAGACATCAAAAGCCTAGCAGACTCCAGAAAAGAGCCCAGAGATAGCTGCAATAAGGTCGACTGGATTCAGGAAACTTACTCTTTAGATCCTCCTTGTATCCTCTCACAGCTCTCCGCTCTTCTCTCGTTGTCTCAGATCATGTTATAACGACCACTTACGAGAGAAAATAATTGTTAGGGCCTCAAAGCCAACCTTCTTTGTGCATTAGTGAGGCTGATGTGCTTCTCTACATCTCACATCAGCCATTACCGATACCTTTCACATATTGCACTCGCAAACTTTACCAACTCTACAACCCCTCGCAACGATAATTTTCTACAGGAACCACCATACACTTCGGAAAATAAAAGGCAAGCCCACTCATCATGCTCTTATATCAAGAGTAATATAAGAATGGTTTCGTCCATTGTGTGTGCAGTATCAATATAAAGCGCCGAATCCGAATGTCCGTTTATAACCAATAACGCCTGATCCCGTTTGTGCTGGTCCGTCATACTGCGATCGGAAATACAAGTCTGACAAATTATGCTTGATTTTTATTTTGTAATTTTTTTATTCTTGACTATAAATGTCAAAGAATTTACGCCTGCTCACTCAGGATATCCGAGTCACCAGCATCCAGAATAGCCATGGTGGAGCAGCGGAACATCTTACCGCAAGAGGTACCCAGCTCGATCTGTATATATATAGTAAGCATGTGGTCATTACCCTCCAAAGTCTTGGTTGTTTTAAGACTTCTTCTCTGGGTTGGCTTCATAGACTGCGCAGGGCGACAAGTCTTATATCCACCAATATCAAAGTAAACACTGTCACGTAGTTGAAAGTGCTTAAATGATTTGTGCAAACGTTTGGTTGTTTAGGGCGGGTAGTTACGTACGTTGGTGCCGTTCAGGTGGTGAACGTTAGTCTTGGCCAGCATGGAGTAGTACTCGAGCTCAGACTTGCGCAGAGGGGGAGTGTTGCTAGCGATGATGACCAGCTTAGCCTTGCCAGAGCGGAGGGACTGTACATGAGAAATGAAAGAATCAGTATGGGCGTCGTTGAGATTGTGAGTTGAGGAAGTGAAGTAAATCATACCTTCAGAGTCGACTTGTAGCCCAGAGTGACTTTGCCGGACTTCATGACCAGAGCCAGCTTGGAGGAGATGTTCTGGGCATCGCGCTTAGACTTCTTGACGGGGGCCATTGTGACGTTTAGTTAACAAGCAACGGGTTGGGGTTGATGATGCAGAATCAAGATGTTCAGTAATCTTGCTAAATTTTTCTTTGGAGTTTTACGTGCCAAAAATTTCGACCCGTTCCAAATGTGGGGCAACAACCAATTTCTTGTGCCCTCAATATTAAGCCACAGATTTCAAAACTAGTTAGCCAATCAAACATGCGAATAAAACTAGGAGCCCTAAAATCCCGGTGTTCACCCGAAGCCCCCCACTTGGTTGAAAGAGTTCCAGTGATTTGAAATCAAGGGTTAGAAATCAAAAATTGGCTTTGCCACAAGCTTCAGCACATCCGAAGAAGGTTGGTTTTCTTGGTTTCCCTCCTAGTTTGCACTTTCTTCTCTCTCACAACTAACCAACAAACCCCCATTTTCAGGCACTTTTTCAAGTTCACCGACGACAAAATGGCCCGCCGTCCCGCCCGTTGCTACCGGTACTGCAAGAACAAGGTGCGTTGATCTTGTTTCTTGATTTCGGGTCTCCAGTCAATATTTTACCCCCCATCACAATCATCTGGTTTCATTCTCGTCATCACAAAATCCCTGAATTTGGTGATCTTGGAATTGGATAGGATCAGTCGCTCATCTGAAATTATCTTTGCCCTCCAACGAATTCTCCGTCATGGAGGACTCTTGGATGAGTATCATGTACTTGTAGTATCACTATTTACTAACGTCATCTCACCTATTCAGCCGTACCCCAAGTCGCGCTTCAACCGTGGTGTCCCCGACCCTAAGATTCGCATCTTCGATCTGGGCCGCAAGCGTGCCAACGTCGATGACTTCCCTCTGTGCATTCACCTTGTCTCCAACGAGTATGAGCAGCTGAGCTCTGAGGCCCTTGAGGCTGCCCGTATTTGCGCCAACAAGTAAGTTGGAAATTAATACATCTGAGCTGAGCATGGCGTCCATAAACTAGCAACCAACCATGCCCAACAAAGAGCTAGTAAGAAAAGAGGAAAAGACAACCAGATGCTAACGGAAGCTCTTTTCATAGGTACCTGGTCAAGCAGTCCGGTAAGGACAGCTTCCACATGCGTGTTCGTGCTCACCCCTACCACGTTGTCCGTATCAACAAGATGTTGTCGTGCGCTGGTGCCGATCGTCTGCAGACCGGTATGCGTGGTGCCTGGGGTAAGCCCAACGGTACTGTTGCCCGTGTCAACATTGGTCAGATCATTCTGAGTGTCCGCACTCGTGACTCCAGTAAGTCTTGTTTTCCTTGCAAGTTTCTCGCAACTTATTTCTAATTTACCTCACCTTAGACCGTGCTATTGCTCTGGAGGCTCTCCGCCGCTCCCAGTACAAGTTCCCCGGTCGCCAAAAGATCATTGTCTCCAAGAACTGGGGTTTCACTCCTCTCCGTCGTGAGGAGTACGCTGAGCGCAAGGCCGGCGGCCGTGTCAAGGTCGATGGTGCCTACGTCAAGTTCCTGCCCAACTACGGTCCCCTAGAGGAGAACATGCGTGCCTTCCCCGACGCTTTCGAGGCTTAAGCGTCGTGGCTTTTAGTTTTCAATGAATGACAAAAAAAGAAAATTACACCTAAACTGAGATGGATATGAAGATTTTTTTTTCTTGTTTCTTTTCGGGGCGCATTTCATTGAATCGATTATGGCTGGAGTCGGAACTACCATGTTGATTGGCACTAACCCGCCAAAATGTGATATGGATAAGATCTTGCGATATGATTCGTGTAGCCTGATGTTCATTAAGCCACTGCATGACTCGGATATATGCAGATATTGGTGTTGCCATGTCATGTATGTTTAATTGGGTATTTTAATGAAGCATCGTCAAGCGACTAGGAGTGGTGTAGAGGGGTGATGTTATATTCGAGAGCTCATGAGTTCATGGTGTTCTCTTTTTGACTTGCGATATTTATTAGGGTTTATATCGTAACCCCCATTCTTAGCTTTCATGACCTCATCAGGCGTACTTGATAAAAATGGGACGCATGGTACAGGTGATTATGAAGAGTAAAGTGTAGATATTTCCGAGTCTATCCCGAAATCGCAGACTACTTGTTCTGTTACTCAGTCCAATGAATAATTATAGGAGGTATTGTGTCTAGAGGTGTTTGTTTTAAATTGCGCTCGGCCCAAAGATGGTTAAGACAATTGTTGACATGAGGTGGATTTCTACTGGGAAATGAACGTAGGTATCACAATATGATATATATATGTGCATGTGCGCGGCCATCAAAATGCATGCATGCGCTCGGAGTTACAAGTTACTCGCTACGATCTCCCGAGCTGGAGAGCGGGCAATTGAGAATGTATTATGGCGGAGCGGACGGAAAGAGGAGGATTTGATCATCCCTTTCTTGTCGGGTAAAATGCGTGACTTGCACACAGAACCCTTGAAAAAGGAGGAGGGTCTAGAGGCATGAAACAAAAATAGAGTTTTACTGTTGATCATTGCATGTAGTAAGAAGAAATGGAAAGGGGCTTTACGTCTTCAGTGCTGGGTGTATTATTGTAATGCATAAGACTAACGATGGAGATAGCATATGGGGACTCATGGTGAAGATGATTTCAATAGCATGTGTCAAGATAGTATGGAGTAAAAGACAGGACATGCACCTTCAGCGTCATCGACAAGTAGATCGGATTATGCAGGATAGAGAAGAATATAGGAAGGATTTTTACTAGGCAGGCCTTAGGAAGCGATGAGAAGGCGAAAAAAGGAAAAGCCGATAAGTCGTCCAGTAAATATATTTCCTATGCGTATTTTATGGTAAAGTGGGGGTGGAGATCTAGATATCTGCATATTTACGAGTTTACAATAAGAGATGGCTGGCTGGGGCGAACAAAGTATACAAAGCAGTAATATACATGATGCGAGTCGCCTCTAGTCCTATGCTTGCGCTTTATTTCTGACAACAATGTATCTTTTTCGTTGTTTTCCTGTCCCTCAAAAACTGTTGGGTATCCTAAAACAAGACCCGTGACTTCTGACTAGTACTTGTTTGTAACTAATGAATAGGAGGGAAGCAAAATAGGCAAGAAGAGGCCTTCCCAACCAAAAAAAAGATACTCATGAGGAAAGAGCGATAACGAGGCTGGCTGGAGGGCGGAGATGGGACTGAAACATAAATAAAATTAATTAAAAAAATCTAATGGGAAAAAACCTTCTCCTTTGATCATCATCATAGTCTGCTTGATATTGTTGTCTTGATAGCTGGACCTTGAGTGAGTTTCCATCCAGAACGTCACCGCGCCACTTTTTTTTATCGCCCCCTCAAAACAATAACAAACAAGAGGAAAAGAAGAGTAGTAGAAGAAGGAGGAAGCGGCGGGCCCGAACTAACAAGCTTCCTTTTGGCTCCTTTGCTAGGAAAGATTTCACCTTAGTTGAACTTGGCTTTGCTTGTTCTTTATCAGCTACGGCCTGTGCTTTGTTGAGATTTCTGATTCTGTATCCGATTTTAGATTCGTCTACCTGTTGTTCCTCTCCCTTAAGTATAGAGACGAAAGTTAGAGGTTGGCATTGGAAGCCAGCCAGTTTCTTTGCTACTCTTCCAAACACCAGAGCCTCTTTTCATTTTTCTAATTTTTCCCCTCACCGGTTTTTCATTGCCATTTATATTCTTTCTTCTCATATATTGCCCGACTTCGGCTGGCCTTATCTTCTCAGACGATAACGAAGAAACGTGGTGTCCTCGTCTCGTCTTCATTTCGATCGTTTGACACTGCATTCCTTGAGCCTTCCGGCATATTACACATAAGCATTCCTATATTGATACATATCCACACGCCATGGCTTTTCAAACACGCGCATCTCAGCGTGTCGTGCTCGCTACCGAGACACAGCAACGCGAGGGCTCTGCTTCAGCCCCATCTCAAACGAGTCGTTCTCGCCGTGGCACACAAACACCCACTCAAGTTTCCCCCGCATCTCAGACTTGGGTGCTGTTCCCACCTGTCGCTGGTTCTGAGGCTCATACCACTTCTTCATATCTTACTATCAATGACAGTTTCAAGTCTCATTCGGATATTGGCACAAGTGTGGATCAGTCAGATCTACATTCTCAATCAGCACACGGCAATCACCACGACTTCGACGACGATGAGGAAGAGGACGAAGAAGATGACGATGCGGAGCTCGATGTCCTAGACAGCCACCTGGCCGATTTCCGTACTATTCCCAATATTCTATCACCAGCATCCACCACCGTGCTGCCAGTACACGATGGCCTAGGATCCTTCCGTCTGCCGACCCACTCGACCAGCCGCCACCTACAGGAGCAGCTGTACGCCTTCGAACAATTCAATCCCCACAATGTCCACCAGAACCCCACGGGCGCCATCCGCCACAATATCAATGCACCGATCGCTGCAGAAATCGACCCAGAGAATCTAGAAGTTGCTGAGCGCAATGAACGCATTGAGGCCTGGAAGCGAGAACACAGCAGGGCACTGCTGGAGGAGATTCAGAAGGAAACTCGCCGGCAACGCCGCATCTCACAAGCTTCGGCTGCAAGAGGCAAAAGACCATCAATGACATCTACCTCCGTTCATTCAGAGGCCATTGTGGAAGAATCAGAAGCTGGTTTGGCGACTGAAGATACTGAAAAGATGGAATGGCATGAAGACTCGTCCGAAAACAAGGCTAAAGAAGACGCTACTGACGACGAGGAAAAGCCGCGTGGCTTCTTGGATCGCATCACTAAAAAGGTCATCAAGGACATGCTCGACATAGATGACCATACACTTGCCATTCTTGTTGGTGAGGCCTATGTAAATGACGACGACGACACACAACCTACTCCCCGGGCTTCATCACCCGTTCGTGGTGGGCCAAATATGGCTAAGGAGGACTCTTCGTGGCAACTTCGAATGGTCGAGAGTGTAGCTCGTGAGCTCGGCCTCTTTGTCAATACCGTCACGCCCCACCCACATCCTGGCGCTTTTTCTATGTACAAGCGTGTCCAGCAGGACCGCATCCCCTATGCTGGCCTGGAGGTTATTCCCGAATCAACGCCCGCTGCTCCTAAACAGAGTCTTTCGCTACTCGAATCTCTTTCACAGTCAGCATTACAGTTCAAGCCCTCATTTTCATTACTGCAACCAATGAACTCTGACTTGCCCAAGGCGACATCGGATAGATCTGGAGACGCTAAAAAATCACAGGCCAGGACCGAGACCGAAGGACACGGTAACAACGAGCGCTTTACTCAGGAAGAATGGGAGAAAGACTTGGACATTAAGCTTGTCTTCCGGTACTTGCGCTCCCGCTTTGTACCCGGGTCTAGCCCATCCACTATTTCCACAGCCAGCGCAAATCATCCGGTGACCTCAAGCCCGATGGACCCGGCGGCCAAAGCTGCACGAATCCGTCAGCACCATCCATTGATTGGAGGCAGAGTACCTGCTGATCGGCGCGCGTTCAAAGCTACGGCACCCGGATCGCCAGTGGTTTTGCGTCATGGATCGACCTGTAGCCAGAGCACACGTCGCTCAGCTCGACGGAGCAGTGCGTCTTCGCGTCATTACTGGGATATTGGCGGGTCGATTGGTACAGGCTCGGTGGTTGCGACAGCGACAAACGGACCAATGGGTGCGTGGGGAGAGGTTTGAGGGTTGAGTAAATTGATGGATATGCCCTGCTTGGAATTTTAACTTGGGACTACCATTGCTTTTGCTCTCTGACACATGGTGTAAAGATAACATCTGTGTTTTCTATTCTTTTATGCCCTTCTGGAGCGTTGATGATGCTCATGATATTTCAGCGTGTATCTACACATCCCATCTTGCATAATCTATTACTATATCTACTTGAAGAATTCAAATTCAAGACTTGCTATGCACCCTGCTATATTTTTTTCCTTCTTTTTGGCATGCGCAATCCCAAACCACTCCATTTTCGCATCTCAAGATTAATGGCATGCCTTATTTACTCATGACAACATATAAAATACAGTACATAATACATCAGATACAAAAATATGATCCCTAGCTTTCTATTTCGTATAATTATAATTATGTATTAGTTCTCGGAGACCGAGTCCTTGCCAACGCTGGGCTGAATCGCGAACAAAACTATGACAACAGATAGCTTTGATTCCCTATTTGCCACCCAACCAGCTCTTTGCCTTTGTTGCGTGCTCGTCAACCTTGCGGTCAAACTCGTCAATCTTTTTAAGCGCTTCGTGCTTGACATCGGCCACATGGTTTTGGGCTGTAGACTTTGTGTTGCTGAGTTGCGTCTGGGCTTGGGCAATGGCCGTGTCAATCTTGGCCCCGGCTGCGTCTAGCGAGGCGCCGGCTTGTGCGCCAAGGTTCTTGAGATCATTTTCAGCGGAAGAGGAGATGTTGAAGTCGCCTAGTGTGGGAGAGAGAGAAAGGTTAGAGACCAAGGTCTATTGGTTGGTGTGGCTGCTTGAACAAAACGAAAAACGAGAGCACTTACGCCGGGCGGCACGTTTGGCAGCAGCTGAGTCGCCGCCTGATCGATACATATAATAGCCGATTCCGCCAATGGCGGTGGCACCAAGGATCATGGGCATACGGCTGGCCATTGTAAGGGTGATGGACAATAGTGAGTAATGGAGGTTTATACTATGTGAAAGAGTGCACGATATATGTAGGCTAGATGGCAAGATTCGTGTGATGCAGATTGAGATTACGATTACAGATACTCTACATGGCGATGGCGATGGATCATGTTCTTTATATCCCCATCCATAAGCTCTTATTTCTTAGCTCTTTTGGAGCAAGCGGTTGCAATGGAGAATCCGGGCTGGGACAGAAAACCGGAATACAGAAGGGCACAGAAGGAGGCGGAATAGCACAGATGACGCTGTGTAGTGTAGAAGCTCATGATCCAAGGCTGGAGAGAGGCGTAAAACAAAAGTTTGGAAATGTCTGGATGCGGATAGAATGACGTGAAGATGTAGCTGAATTTAGAACTGGAAGCTAGAGCTGGGAGTTTGGCGCGAGCTATGGCTGTGCAAGTAGGGCTTTTGGGTGGGAGGAGCTGTAGTAGGAATGCAAAATAGTGTGGGTGATGTCAGACTTTAGGGCGAAAGACCGGTGGCCTACGAGCCAGACTGTTTCTGGGAAAGGAAGGGATAGAGGACATTGAGAAAGATAGAAGAAAAGAGAGGGAGGGGGTTTGCATCCGGGAAACACAGGGAGAAGACGCGGAGAAAGCAGAGGAGGTCAGATTGGGAAAGATTCCGAAGCAGCTTCCGCTCGCTCTACACCTTATAATGTCGATCTATCTAGAACTTCTCTTCACCTGATCTTTCGCATGGGCGAGTCCAGCGCTAATAATATAAGCTGACGTTGGGGATGACGAGAAGTTGGAGTCAGCCAAACGTATATTTAGAAAATAAGCTGCAAAATATAGCAAGAATATAAGATGCTAGGCCGGTGTGTGCAGCTGCAGGGGAGACAAAGAAGGAACCTTTAACGGAAGGAAGGTACCAATGAGACATCGTGAATCGACAGCCAATGATCGGTAGCAAAACACAAGAAGCGAGAAATAACGGGTACGAGGGAATAAAGGAAACGCTTGATCTAGTCTTATACAGAATGTTACTCTGTAACGGAAACTACCTCTCCTCCCTTGTACCTGCCCTTTCAAGTTCGAGCCAGGAAACTGCGCAAAAGGGTAGGTGCGCCAGGTTGAGGGCCCGTGATTACAAGAGGCAGGTATGACAAGGTTGGTGCAGGACTTGGAGCTTGGGAGGCCTTATTTTACTGGCGACGAATTTCTTCATATCAACAATGACCACAGCCTTGATATTATCGCCGTAACCGCCATCATCACCTCTTCAATTTTGCTTAGCCGGAAGCATCATATAAAGAATTCTTTTTATTAGCAGTTTTCCTTCTCTACATTGCTGAGCTTCGCAGTCGTGACATGACATCATCTATCGCAATCTAGGCCTTGTTCGAGTTTCCAAACACTAAACGATAGTGTAAGCTGATGATTGGATAGATCCCCGTCGATTGCTGTTGGTTCTATCGCTTTTTCCGGCTTTCTATCCATCAGCGCTCTCCTACTCTCTTGGCCACATCCACGTAACGCTTGTTGACAGATGCCTCACATCAAATCTTCCCGCCGGGTCCCGCCGCTGCAAGATGTTGACTACGATCACGAAATCAACCTCGTTGACCACGACTGTGATTCGCAGTCGGCAGCGGCCCCAGAAAGAGTGTGCCCGGAGACCAACTTTTCTACCACTGTTACTGAAGATAATGGCCCTGCTTCTTCACAGGTTAATTCCCGAGGCCGGTTGAAACAGACACAAAGCTCGACCTTGAAGCCTAATATAAGCTCAGCATTCTTAAGTATTGGCGGAGCCGGAGCTGCTCTCGGGGGAGGCCCTATTCTGCCGGTCCCATCAGAGGGCTCCTCCAGCGCCCATTACACTATGGCGGTTCCAAATGACGCTGCGGCATCCGTTGTTGCCGCGTCCAAAACTGAGATCCGAGGGGTTTCAAGAATCTTAATCGACGAGTCAAAAGGAAGAAATAGCCTGTCTACTGTAGTGTCAAAGCAGCCGGAAATAACCGTCTCGGGTAAGTTTTATCCAATATTTAATCGGGGGTATTCTTCGTGTTCTAACTAGCAATCTAGCCGTACCGCCTTCCCGGGATGGATCAGCCCAGACTCCTTGCACGCATCGGTCGACTGACCACGAATGGGTCATCGACGTCTTGTACGAAAACCAGCGCGGCCTTTTTCTCTGTGGCATGCCGCTTTTCTCGGCAGAGGCTTTAGGAAACCTTGACCCTGCGCCGTGGACAAACGCTTTTCATAAACCAAGTCTCACAGACCCGCATGAAGCCCAGCTTCCGGATCCAAGCTGGCAGTGGGCCTGGTCGGAATGGCGCATCAACCATGACTCTCTGACAGACTGCGATGAAGACGGCTGGGAATACAGCTTCATGTTTTCAAATACATTTAGCTGGCATGGACGAACGTGGTACAGTTCCTTTGTACGGCGTCGGGCATGGACACGCAAGAGAATACGGAAGCACACCGGCGCCCCGGGCCTCATTGTAGAGTCCCCGACTAGTGGCTATGGTCATACAGATCTACTAGAACCTAGACAGTCCAGCGAACAAGACAGGCCAGGATATAGCCCTGGTGAAAGCTCGACTAGCAGCCCTGTAGACCAATGCCCATCCCGAACAGGTCGAAATCCCACTCGAGAGCCAAGCTATATAGACAGCAGGAGCTCCTCTACGCGTGGTCGATCACGAAGTATGGCCAGTGCCTCACGCATGTCTCGTATTGAGTGCGGGCTGGAAGAGGGGCTGGATAATATTGAAATCTACGATACAAGACACCTGCTCAACATACTACGAGTACAACGGGTGGATCGTGAGAAGCTCGAGGCTATTAGAAACTACCTCAAAAACGCCCAAGATGATTTCCAACATCTCCAGGACGCAATGCATGAGATTATGGGTATCTTTGTGTTTCAGAATTCGCGGCGACAAGCACTTGCCCAGGTTGCCCAAGCCTGTGAAGATGTTGAGAAGAATCTGCAGGAGATTGGATCAGATGCAAACCGCTGTGACGAAAGAACTTGGGTTACGAAAAGGCTGGAATATCTCGAGGCTGCCAAGAAGCATGCTGAAGAAGAAGTGCGCAAGCTGGCCTACTGGAGCGACGTGAGGGCATTGGAGAATCGGCTTGGAGAGATAGAGAGTGCCTCCATGGCGGTGGCTAGAGAGATATGCGACACTAGTGAGTCTGGTACAGACTCTAGAAATGGAAGTGATAGTGGTTATGGTAACGTGTCGCTGTATAGATAAGAGAAGGATTATAGTAGAAGTAGAATTGATGACATTGTTCCAACTTCATCATGCTGCAAGTTACGTTTGTGCCATCATAAAATTCCTATCCCTGGCGCCAGCTGTCGTGCAGCTGGCAGTGGAGAAAAGGCTTTGACAAGGGTTAATTAGGGTATATTTCATTACAGAGCAGTAAAACTATCCACTTTAGGAAGATAGAAGATAGCATAGCAATTTGCACTTTGCTCAATAGAGTGATAGTCATCAAATCGCCTATGGCTGTAGGCCTTCGACTCAAAGCTTAGCATGCCTTAGATTCAACACCGCCTCGACACGCCCGTAAGATATCTTGCTCGGGAGCGTATCAATAACCGTCCATGACTCTTGCGACGAAATGGAGACCCTTGCCTAGGGTTCTCCTCAATTCCCCCGTAGCCTCTACGGCCCCAGTAGCTTCGGCTTCCTCGACCGACAGTTACCATGCTTCCACACCATTGCCAGCTTCAACCCCAGGATTAGCAGTCCAGCGGTGGCCTTTCTCAACCTCTTCATCCCGGCCTGCAAGTATCTCACAGCAACCCGGGCCTGCCCCCGCAACAGCCAACTCAGCATTACAGAGAACACAAAGGCGGCGCAGGGTGGTATCTAGAACAGGCGAGGTATCAGCAGCACCGGAGATGTTGCAGATGCAGGAGGACATGATGGCCTTGGCCTCGCTCTCGGCTGGCCGGTCGGTCGTAGTCAAGCCATTGCTCAAGTACCCTCGTCCAGAGATGACATGGTATGCCAGAGGTCAGCACAACAAGAGCCTAGGCACCCAGAAGTATCTAGAGAAGGAAAGGATAAAATACGGTAGCAGCGATGATGCTGATGCGATGAACCCTGATTGGCGAGGGATTGTGGCTACCATGTTGGCGACCACGCCCAAGACAACTATGTGGAAAGGTGACGTAGTGAGGGCTGTGGTTGGAGCAACGCTTCTAGATGAACTCCTTTCTGGTGTCGACAGAAACATCTGGGAGATATATAGTCGTACTGGATGCACCATGGATGTATATCCGCACAGCAAAGAGGAACGGGACAAGACGAACGGCCAGGAGGCTGGCTATGTGGTTCTCTCAGGCGACAGCAACGCAGTACGCCAGGCCATGACTGAGATACGAACATTAGCTCAGTGTGCTGCCTTAACGGACACTACAGCAACGCTACGACCGCTAGGTCCGGATGAGGCCCTGAAGATTAGGCTAACTGCAGAAGGCCGTTTTACAACAGCCTACGGCGAAAAGCCCTCACACATCCCCGCACTACAGGGCCGATGTGATGCCAAAGGCTTGTTCGAAGAACATGTCCCTATACCAGCGGAGTGGACACAACGTAGCTTGCTGAACTACATTGCCCAACTAGCCTTTGCCCACCTCTCACACAACAAGACATTTACTCTCTACGGGACGCCACAGGCTCGCGATGAGAGCCGGCTAGAGCTGATGCACAAGGCGTTTGCTGCCCCGGATGCCTGCCATGCCGTCTCCCTTGCGGCCTTCAAACGTGCTATTTACTCGGCACTGATGTCGGGGCCACATAAGCGGCCACACATGCGCATTCTGTTTAGCAAGATGGTTGATCTGCAGCTGATGCCTGACACCGATGTGTTTAACATGTTTCTTGAGGATGCCACGAAACACAAAGACCTACGCAAATTCAGGTCCGTGCTGTGGATGATGGCCAACTACGGTTGTGTGCCGAATTTACAATCGTGGATGCAATTACTACGCCTTGTTGAGCACGAGGAGGCTAAGAGGCACATTCTGCGCTCTATGCATAGCATTGGTCTGCTCTACGATTCGCGGGCTCTGCGTTCTGTGGCACGGGAGATGGTTTTCTTCGACGCTCATCGGGCCATGCAGGGCTATGAACCATATGATGAGAGGGCCACCAGCGAGTTCATCAATGAGAAGAAGCCGCCCGACGACTTGCTCACCAGCATGGACTCGAGCTCACCCTATCAACAGCAGCAAGATACGCCAAAAAGTCCAACACAGAAGACAAGATGTCCCAACAAAGCAAACGTAGGCAATTTGTCCATACCTGAATTTATATCTCAGCTGGAGAAGCACTACGGTCCCAACTGGGCTTCAGTTGCTGCCATACGCCATGTCGTCAATGTATTTTGCATGTTTGGCCGTTTCAGTGCCGTGTCGACCTTTTTGGCGCGGGTGGGCTGGAACTACAAGCGTGATCCGGTGGTATACAACATTATCCTTTCTCGTGCACGCACTCTCGGCCTCTGGAAGCCCATGCTGCAAACGCTGCACACCATGGCTCAGGCTGGCGTGCCCGTTGACGAAATCGGCTACACGCAGCTATTTGCCTTTGCGCGAAAGGTTAAGTGGCCCAATACCCAGGCTATCGTCTGGGCATATGCATGTATCGCCGATCGCACTACTATGCACATGCGGGCTGCGGTTTCGTGCCAACTGCGCTACCCTGGCTGCAGTATGACGAAGGACTTTCATGTATTTGGCCTGCAATCAGAATATGTTGTGCCAGCACTAGTACCGCGTGAGCTAGCTAGTAGATTTGCTGAAGCATCAAGTATCGCTGAAATTCGCACACACAGTCATTCGCCGAACCCTTACTGGTTCTCGTCTGCATTCAATACCGATCTGCCGCCGTCGTCGGAAGCGCCCTCCACCAATCCTATTGCTATGCGCAAGCTAGGTGCGACACTAGTGGAAATATTCCGCCAGGAAACACAGATCGAAGACAATAAAAGGCTTGTGCCGTGCGTCTCGCTGATCGACATGCTGACTAAGGCGTACACATGGGATCAGAAGCTGTTTGTGACGTCTAAGAAGGAGGCGGCCACAGTCCGGCTAGTTACCAACCAGAATTGGCCAACCCTCAAGATTCCGTTGCGCACCAAGGGTACGGGCCCCGTTGTGCGCACACTAACCATTCCAGTGGTCCGGTCAAAAATTGCGAGGAGTAAGAGTACAAAGAACCAGGACAAGTTGCTACAGGGTGAACGGGGAGAAGGGGAGACGGAGGAAGAGCAGGAGCATCAACAATGACACTACTACGAGTAGCAGGGGTATGAATTGAGGCTAGACGGGAACTGAGTTGCCGCATCAAGGGGAAATAGTATGTTGTCACGTGCCTGCGTGTAACCAAAACATACCTGTAACATTACAACTTTAAACATATATTGATTTGGCCTGCGTCATAACACATAAAGAAAACGAGAAAGAGAAGAACCGTCATTGTTGAGGAAAACCTGCTTTTCCATGTTCCATGGATGTTCCATGCTCCCCAATCCCCCTCTTGCCCTCTAAACAACAAGTCAGCCATCACAAAAGGGACATACCTAGCGGATAACGGTATCAAACGGTTCAATTGCAATCAGTCAACCACAACGCCCCTACCTTGGGACCAAAAAACTCCGCTATCAACAGGACAGCGGACAACAACAATACCAACTCTTTGACCCTTCGACTCCTCCCTCAGTCTCACCCCATTCCTCTCCTTCATCCCCTTCCCCCTCTTCTTCCGCTATCTCTGAACCTCTCCTCTCCTCTCACTGATATGTTCTCAAACCCCAAACAGCAAACAATCAATCAGCCTCTGTCGCTTCAAGCTCAACTCTCGTGTCCTCTGTATTGGAGGTCAGGACCCAGCTGGAATCGACATGCGTGGTAGTCTTCTCGCTTTCTCACAACATTCGCCCTAATATATATAAAAAATAAAAAGTTTCAACCTGCATCCAGTCATGACAACAGTATGCTAGATTTCACTTTTTTTCTTCTCCATTGACAGCCGCTGCTGTTATACTCTGAGGCTTGGTTTGAACCTTGTCTGCTGCCGCTGTCGTTGTTGCATCACCATTTCCTGCTGATGAGTCAGCCGAGATGTCCGCCGCAGCCTTAGGCGAGTTGTCCTTAGGAATTTGGCTCTGGAGATCCTTTTCCTCTTCGATGCTATCGAACATCTCAGCATCCTCATTCTCTAGGGACATGTTGCTCTCGTTGCCATCACCCAAAAAGATAATTCTTCCGGGGTAGTTTCCAAGACCAATGCGATGGGCCTTGAACTTATCTTCCTCATACGTTTCCTCCACTTCGTCATAGCCATGGTGGAACCCGGGTCCCCGGAACTCGGCTATACGACGACGCAACGTCAGTATTGGGCGTCAGTGACCGAGATCTAGGATATCGGATACTCACCATACGCAGGAGGGGCACAAGGACCATCACCATCGGCAACCCTCTGGGCAACCTGCTCGTACCACTCCTCTTTAGTCTTGCCATTCAGGAAAGCAATAATAGACATGGTCATGTTGTCACAACCAACGCCACCAGTTTCCGAGCTAGAAGCAACGCAATTATCCATCATGTTTTCGCAAATCTTATCAAGGTCCTGCTTAGCAGCAATTCCGCGACGGACGAACTCGATGACAGCCTGGGAAGATTGGCAATCCCAGATTCCTGCAGAGAGAAAAAAGGATAAGTCAGCATGCTAGTTTTTCTCTCACCCTTCTTCCCTGTCTCCTTCCTAACACATTTGCGCTTGCATCTACACCTATATATAAAGTCACATTCACATCATCAAGGGGGATATCTTACCATCGCAGGCCACAACGAGGAACTCGTCGTCCTCAGTCAGCTGGTGAGTTTCGACCTCGGGGAAAACAGTGACTATTTGTTGCTCGGGAGGCAAGTCGGCACTCTTCTTGAACTCAAAATCGCCGATAGCCCGAGAAAGGGCAAGATTGCCGTTGACACGGCCAAAGTCGACAAAACCGCCAGCGGCAGTGATGCGGGCCTTTTCAGACTCAAGAGTAGGTTTATGATCGTTAGACATAGGCTTAGCCCGGCCTTTGATGCCAAGAACGCTGCGAGAGTCGCCAGCATTGGCCTGTGATTGGTTTTTTATTAGTCTATACACACTCAGTTGTAGAAAAGTACACAATAAGCGGATTACTCACGACGTAGAGCTTGTCACCGACGACGAGAGCCACACAGGCTGTGCAGCCGGAGACTTCATCCTCGTACCTTGGGTCTTTTTACCTTGTCAGTATTAATCCCAAAAATAGCAAGACAACCATACAATGAGAGCTTAGGGGGATTGGAGAGGGAGGAGGGATTTACTGTTTAAAATGGCTCTATCTGTGGCAAGGAAACAATCCTCGAGCGCCTTCTTGAAATTGCCTTCTTTGAAGGAGTCCTGCTTCACTAGGATTTCGTGGATATGTTTGCCTGAAAATTGGGCAACTCTATCACCGCCATGACCATCAAAAACTCCGAAGAGTGACATCTGTCCTTCAACGGTGCTTGTCTGTTTGGTGGCGGCGAGGAGATCGAGAACATTAATATGAGCATCTTCCATGCTGATACGCCAGCCCTGCATAGCAGAGACACCATAGAGCAGCTTAGAGTCTTCGCCCTTCTCCGACGTCTATTGAAAATGCAAGTTTTAAGTCAGCGTGCGTCCAAGGGAGATATTCAGGGTTTCTTAGGTTTTTTTATTGGGGGAGGGGCGGGGGGAGGGGAGGAGCAGTCGGTCGAGATGTCCCGCTCGTGAAGTAGTGTGTGCCGCATAATTGCATGCCGATGCTTCTTTTTGTCTGTGTCCATTTCCTGCTATTTCCTTTTGATGCTCAGCCATGTCTCAAAGAAGGTTGGACAGTCCTTGTGATGTCGAATACGTCATGTACATAGATAGACAAAGAGGACGTGGTAGTGATCAAAGCTATGACAGGTATGTCTAAATCTAGAAACCGAAGCGCAAAAAAAGTTGCAACCACGGGTGAACAGGAATCTTCTGTTCGAAGCGACGAATAGTATGTAGTCTCGTGATGAAATAGGAGAAAAACAAGGCCAACGTTTTTGCCATGGTAGAAATGATGGTAGGGTTTTCGTTCACTCAAGTGTAACCAAGAGACCAAGCCGAATGATTAAAATCGACAGAATGGTGGCGGGTAGCGATGCACTTGAGGCGAAGTAGCATAGCTGCGCGGGGTCGAGAGGACGAAAATAGAGATTAAGCAAGATTAAGAGAGATTGTGTGTGGGCACGTGGTCGACTGCGGAATAAGGAAAACCTAACAGGCAGTAGGGAAGAGGCGGACGAGATCGAGCGTGTGTCAAGGCAAAAGAAGCAAAGACAAATAGATAGACAGTAAAAAAACACACACAGCTTCGGGCCATGTGGCTGGAATTGGACACGGAGGCAAGATTAATGCAAGCGGACAACCAGATCAATATCGCCGTAGCCACAGTAGTAGCTACGGGGTAGTGCATCAATGGCAATAGCAATGGCCATAGCAGAAATATAGCATGGGATGGCACGACACGGCACGGCAGGCAGCAAGACAATACAAGGTCGATGTCAGGCGGGTCGGACATGACAAGAAATGGGACGGGCCAAATCAAGATCATACCAGGTCATACAAGACAAAGGACAGTGTAGATAGAACAGCATAGGATGAAGGGTTGCAGTGCGATGCGGTGCAGTGCGGAGATAAAGCAGCGCGGCAAAAGGAAAGTCGTCGTTGATTGATTGAATGGCTGACTGGCTGGCTGGCTGGGTAGACAGGACTTGCGGGGAGGCGCTTGCTTACCTTTTCGACGACGGGCTCAGAAAGAGTCTGACCCATGATGAAATTTTTATGCGTTGATCGTGGGTATGGAGCGGTAGAAAATGCGAGTGGGATCGAGGCTGGTTGAGAAAGAAGATTTGACGAACAGGAAGAGGAAGTGGGCCTATGAATGGACGGGATGGGGGGTAGATGAGCAAAGCAAAGAAACGGGTTTGATCAGATCAGTCCAGGATGAAGAGAAAGAGAAGAGGGATGAACAAGTCGTGGGTCTGGCTGTCTCGTCGGGTCTGTTCTGCCTGGCTTTGTTTGTTGGCTTAGGCTGGGCTGGGCTAGACTGGGGGCCTGTTGAGCAGAGAGGGGGAGGAGAAAAACCCAGAGCAGAAGGGGCGCCACCAAGGACAAGAGAGTCAGATGTGTCGTGGAGAGTTTGTTTGTCGAGCAAGGCAAGGCGAGGATGAATGGCCGAAAAAACCTGATTTCTAGGCACAGAGAGCAACGAGGAGAAAAATGAAGAATGAAAGGGAGAAGTAGAATAAATTTCTGGGCAAGAGAAAAAAAAGAGAATTATGAGCTGGAGATGGAAAAAAAGGAAAAAAGAAAGAAAGCCCCCGGCAAGACGGAGTCGGATGCAGGCAAGATTTAGTGGATAGTGGAGAGGCTTGTTGTTGATAATCGCGGGGTTGCCTTGAAGTCAGTGAACAGCAAGGAAATAAGCTAGTGGACAGGCCAGAGATTGTGGTTGAGCCACAGTAACCATTAGTTTACAAATCCAAAGTTACAGGGAACAAAGGAGGGCAGGCTCTGTTAGTACGGGACAGATGTCATTAGACCTCGCTGGAAAAGAAGGGCTGGGCAGGTTTTTGGGGGAAAGGGGAGAGAGGGAGGGGGAACAACAACACAAAAAGCTTGTTATGGTAGCACTCTAAAGGCAAACTAGGCTCAGCTTGTTGGAGATCTCAAACCTCAAACTGGACAATTTCATGCTTTGCTTTGCCTACATTCTTGCTTGCAAGGAAGGAGAGAACTGATGCTAGCAGAAATGTGCAATCAATCAACAAGCCCAAAAGCCTACCACTGATCTTCTAGCGTTTCCCATGCACTAGCCGAAATGATTGCTCCGTTGAGCTGGTGATGTAGTGATGAAGCACTGACAATAATGGGCAGGGGATTATAGCACGTACCAACTGTAGCTTGCGTTTCAGAAAGCTGAATCGATCGATGGTAAAGGGTTCTTGGGGCCCTGTCTTCCTAGCTTGAGTCGCCGATAGTGCTTTGTCTCTTGTTGATTTGCTACTCGTCAACTGTCACTTGTCGCTTGTCGTCGCCAAGTCAGTAAGGAAATGATGGTAAAGCCGGAACAATGCTTGTTTTTGGCCGTGGCTTTGCTGACAAGACGATTATTCTAACAAGCCCATCTGTTGAAATCAACAATAAGAGGCATGCGAAGGTTAGAAAAAAGAAAAAAGAACAAGAACAAGAACAAGAACAAGAAGGGGAAGAGAGAGGTCCATGGACAGCACCCTGATGGCAAAAGAGAAATCTCTTCAAAAGATCACCACCACGAGATGGGCAATTGCTTCACGTTGCTCAAACCTTGACATTTGACTATCCAGCACCCATTGCTCTGTTGCATACCACCCATATCTGGTAAGCTCTCCTAGCACCAACCATTAAAACAACGCCTGTACTGTAGTGCACTGATGGCGGGGGCGGGGAAAATCCCCTCCCCCAGCTTGGCCTCCCCACCCTTCAGTGTGTCGCACTGTCCTATGATGAGACTCCCCACTCCATATTTTCCAGCGCACATTATTGTACATACTGTCCATCTGACACAGCCTATCACTCACCTATCTATCCACTACCTCTGCCTCACTCCCCCCCACGTTGTTCTCCTCTTGTCTCCCTCCCTGTCCCGGCGCTCCGATGGCCTAGAACTGCAATTTCAATGCCCAATGCGTTATCAGCAAGTCTTAGATAATGGTGCCTCAACGTGTAATCTCCACGGGCTGGCACTGTCTGCCTACCTGCCTCGCCCCTCCAGCATCTTCAGCATGAATATCATGAATTACATAATGCAACTCTTGTTATATTCCTGATGTTATCCTGTCTTATGACCGCCAATAGCCTGCCATACCAGTTAGACTCATTTCATCTTCATATTTATCTGCTGCTATTGTATACGGACAGCCTAATATCAAACTCGCTCAAACCCTGCTCAATGCAGGAAACTATAGTCAAGGAAATAGAAACAAAATAAAAGGGAAAAAAGTATAAAAAAAATAACGACAAAACATGTTCACCCAAAACATGCTCAACAGCTGCGACTTTGCAACTTTCTCTCTAACATCAAATCACGAAATCAAATGAACCCACCCTCAGTACCTAGCGAATTCACAGTGCTCATTGACTGAAATTCTCGCGCTGTAATGAAAGATGGCTTTGACACTGGATACTCCCCGTAGCCCAGATAAGGCAGGCCCATCGACCTTGGGTTATCCCCTTCATAGCCAATAGGGATCGACTGCATGAATTCGTCGCTGACCGCTGATCCTGAAGTTCTTCTGCTCCCACTCGCCTTACGCCTTGACGGCCCGTTGTGTGTCATCCGTCGCCGGTCACTGCTGCCCCCGTGTAGGGAGCTTTGACGGGACCCAGACGAGTATGACCGTGACTCAGCCGACGAAACGGAGCGACGTGTACTCCCTGAAGATACCGTACCGCCATAGAGATCGCGGTACGGAATGTCAAGATACTCGCGTGAGGCACCTGACTTCCAGTTATCAGCAGCAAGCTGGTTTTCTTTACCCTGCATCGACTCTAAACTAGCCGTAGTTGGCTGTTTATGTCGCTCGTTCATGCGAGGCCCCAGCGAAACACGCATGTTCAAGTTGCTGTTGCTCTTGCTAGGCGTAAGGCTGCCTTGTCCGCCTGTTCTACGGCTTGATTTCCGTGGAATTGACGGTTCTCCTGGCGTGTAGGAATAGTGGGTTGTTCGATTTGATAGAGGGGCTTTCTCAGCCTGCGAGAGAGATGGATTTCGAGAAAGAGACAATGGCGTGGGTGTAGCATCGTCAGGATGGGGTGTGGCGTCGGGCCAGACATGTACCATTGGCGGCGATTGTGGGCGCCGCACATTGCCCAAAAGCGACGAGAGATGAGCTGGGGGTGGGGGAGAAGGTGTTGAAGACTCGCGAATAGATGGAAGGGCCTCGGAGCTAGGGATATCAGGCAAGGATCGATCTGTCCCGTGTTGTATCTGTGGAAGCTCTTGATCTTCTTCTTCTTGCTCCTTTGCTCGCGCCACTTCTTCGCTCCTGCGAACTTCCTGATCCAGAATATCAACCATAGGAACATCTCTATCTGAGCTCATATCAAGAGACCTCCTCGTTTCAGGCATTTCCGGAAATGGCCCAAGATCCGGGAGATCTGGCAAAGACGGGGCTGAGAGATCAGGCTCACGGCGAAATGACGATGTCTGCGGTTCAGTATACCAACTAGACTGATCAGTATTTGAGACTGCCTCACTCTGGAAGGTGGCGTCTCTTCCCAGACGAGATGCTTTAGACATAAAAGCCTTCTGCGGGGAGCGTGGGTTAGCCTCAATCGTAACCCAGGATTCACTACGCCGAGGGCCAGACTCGCTAAACGAGCGGGCAGTACGAGTGTCCACAGTTAGATCACGCGCCATGTCAGAGTCCGAGTAGGCTCCACGAAGACCACCACCCTGGTTGCCGTAAGTTTTAGACTGCTGGCCGTGGAAGGGGAAGTTGTCGATGTAGCAGTACTCCGAATCAGTGGGGCTTCGTTCATCGAATGAAGTGCGGGTTTCGTCACGGCGAAGATCTGACGGCAATGGGCCAATTATTTCCTCAACGATAATGGTCTTGGGTCTAGGGTTCCGACGACGACGATGCTTAACGAGACAAATGACAATACCAGCCAAAAGTATAGCACAGACAATGGGAAGGATAACAACTAGAGCAATTTGGCCCTTGCTCAGTTTGTCCGACTTTTTATGTGACCCATCAGAGCCTGAGCCAGTCTCATCAGTAATGTCAACAACAGCCTGTATAGTTTGCTTTACACCCGTGAGAGTCTGCGAGTTGGCAGTAACAGTAAGTTGAAACGTTGACGGCTGCAAATCTCTGGGAGCAGTGCCTGCAAGTTTGAGGCCATTGATTTTCAACCAAGACTGGTTGCTGTCAATGGTAATAGCCACGTCGGAAGCATTAGAAACATAACGTGCGAAATCGAAATCAACGGCCTCACCGGGGGCAATTTTGATCGAAGGTATCTTATCAGTGAACAGAGAATCAGCGATATTGACAACCACCTGCACGCCCAGACTGTCTGAGAGTGAATCTTTAAACTGGATGAGGAACTTTGTAGATTCAGCCTCTGATGGCGCAGTTCCGGAAATATCCCAGGTGTCTTCATTAAAGGACACCCATGATGGCATGTTTTCTGTGTCAACAGTGAGATTTCCAGGTGAGACGCGGCTTCCATCAAGCTCAATTTCGTCTTTCAAGCCATCATAGCTAATAGTGTCGCTCTTGGTCACATTGAGGACAATTATCGGGTTCTCAGAAGTCAGCTTGCGAGTGCCAACAGTGATATCAAACGACATTGAAATTGCAGAGAAGCCAGGAACATCGGATGCCACAAACTGTAGATCGAAGACTTGTGGGGGGGAAATAAGAGACTCGAATGGAGGGGAAGTCCCTGAGAACTGCAAGGTCTCGCTATTGAATATAACCCAGGCAGGAAGAGGACTTCCATCGCCAGACACGGCATAATAATCAAGACTCCCCAAAGCATTGGCAAAGGTCGAGGGATCGAAGGAAAAGTTGAATGCAGTAGATGGGTACAAGAGCAAGGATGAGGGGGCCGAGAAGTCACCAAAGCCTGATATCTGGTCTTCCAGGGGCTTCAGAAGAGTTGGCGCAGGGTTTTTAGAAACAACGATGGTGGCGTTCATCTCAGCCGAGCCCTCGCTATCGGAGGCCACGAGGATCATGTCCACCCCGGTCGAGTTCCCACTAGCAACAAAATCATCTGGCGGAGTCCCATGAATTCTCCTTGACTTGCTGTCTACGGATATCCAGTCTGGGGCATTATTAAGGGTGTATTTGATATCGAGATTTGAGCTAAAAGTATTGGTAGAAAAGGTATATGAGTACTCGCTTGATACTCTAGCCACCGGTGGAAGCTGTGAATTAAAGGGAAAGGAGATGGTAGGAGTGGCTATAGTCGTAGTTGCAGCTACCAATGCGGCTGCAATATTATAAGCTTGCCGCATGGTCGAGGCCGGTTATGGATATGGTATGGATGGAGTGTTGCGCGATGATATTGTATTAAACTGACAGCAAAAGTTGTGGTGGATATTAGAGCGAGCTAAGCATGAACAATAGAAATTAAGGACAGTGAGAAAGGAAGAATAAAGAGTAAAAGGAGCGTATGTAAGAAAGATGAAGAAAGGAACTGACAGTCAGTGTAAGCGGCGGTCTAATGGCCAAGACAACAAGGAGAAAGAGAATCGAAGTGATAGAAGGAACGAAGGCTCTGGAGGTGGCCGTGACGATAGTCTTGTATGAGAGGACACCTTCAATACAATTCTGTGTGGTGGGCAGTAACGAGGTTCCCTTTTGCCAGGCAACGTCGCAATCCCAGAGGAGCTCCAAGAGTCTCCCCGATAGAACGGACATGTTTCCTATTGGCATTCCACATCTAGAGGGAAATATATAATATCAAAACTCCCCTCTTATTGCCATTTCAGGGAACCTCGGGCTAATGGGGCTCCAAAAATTTGAGAGCTATCCATAGTCTAAGCTAGCTAGCTACAGCTTCTCTTGGTATCGAGACCAGGTCAGGTACAACGGCCACGTTCAGGAATCCGGCAGCATTCCTACGAGTGACTTGATGACCACAAGATCTAGGGGCCTTTTAGTGGTGTAAGCGCTCAAAATCCGACAAAAATGGTACTCTGACGCCAGCAATCAGCGGTTACTTGTCCCAAGTATTGAGACACATAGGGATAGATTTGATACCATAATTTAGACTGCTTGGGGGACGTTTCTGAGGTTATGGTTATCTTGTATTAGCAATGCAGCTCAAACTTTGGCAACATGTTCCAAGCCTGACATGATTCATCGCGATGCTCAAGAACACAACAATTCATATTGGTATCTTGATGCGTTTGAGGCCGCGATCGTTGTCGTCGGTCCGGTCCGTGGCGATCTCTCGGTGTTGTACTTGAAGCCCTAGTCTCTTGCAGCCCATCCCTATATTCAGTTAGGTGTGTAGGCCAGTTTCAAGAGAGTAGTCAAAAATATTGTGTGGGCATCTGAAGGGGCTGCTGAACAGGGACAGTCAAATCCAATAAATCACTATGGTAGAGCCCGCCCTTGACGCGAGGATCTACCCTCAAGGTTTTGTGTCTTGGTACAAAGATGCAAAAGTACAAACATCTCTACATAGGCAATGCTACTAGTATGGTATGCATCTACAGCTACTGCCTCACAAACCCACTATCGATAATTACTAATTATGGACCATGGTTTTAGGTTATGTGTGTATCCCGTCTTTCCATTTTGCGTTTTGACATGAGTTCATTGCCCTAAACCTCCCAAAGGCGGAAGGCACTCCACTCCGTATAATAATAAGATTCTTGTGCTTCCACTCGAGCTTTGGCACGTAATACTTGGCCAGATCTGTATTCGTCAAAAAGGCGACAACTTTTTTACATATAAAGCCCGTCCAAGGGCTATTCTCGATAATTGAATAGACATCTTGCAGCTAAAGTATGGGCTGTTCAATACAGCTGACAGACCTGACCCGCGCCAAGTGAAAGACTATTGTGGGAACGTTGATCTACGCCTGGGCAAGCTCCGCCCGGGTACTTCGATGATGGTCAACCCCTTCTACTCAATATTCCAACAGTCTCTTTCCTTTACACTATAATCATATTTTAGGGTAAAAGCAACCCACAGCCCCCCTTGGAACCCGATATTGTCCCTTCCTCCCTCGTACAGCCAATTTTTTGCCCTAGACACACCGCAGTCTCGCCATCATCAGTCCAATATCTGAGAATCAGCGAAATATAGTTTCAATACAATTCCAACATGGTCAGTTTTTTT
This sequence comes from Ceratocystis huliohia, assembly GCA_038382965.1. Classification (NCBI taxonomy): domain Eukaryota; kingdom Fungi; phylum Ascomycota; class Sordariomycetes; order Microascales; family Ceratocystidaceae; genus Ceratocystis; species Ceratocystis huliohia. The sequence continues at coordinate 11,750 of JAXCEX010000003.1, read as the reverse complement.
CAATACATCTTCTATGCGCCCAAATTTCTGCCAGAAATGACATCCCAAGACACGTAGAAAGTCACAACCTTTACTCTAGCTCTAGGTTGTTTCCCAAAGCTAGCTACTAAGCTATGTCATTCAGATTCATCGAACCAATACAGCGATGCCCTACGTACAGTCCAATCTTATAAACGAGGCATTAAGAGCCAACTATAGATGCTCTTTTTGAAAGATGCAGTTTTGGAAATACTGCGGTAATTACAACAATTTAACAGCCAACCATTGGTTCGATGAAAAAAAGGATGCGCCTACCGTACACCAGGTATCACCTCGAGTCTTCTCTCCCACCCAATGTCTAATCTGACATCATTACACAGACCCTTGCTAGCCTATCTATTGTAGTAGACGGTCGTCGCTAAAAGCCTGGCCGCTAGCAAAACTATACACGCAGCAACCCCAGTGTCTTATCCAAGCCATCACTTTAATAGCCTGGTAGCACAAGCATAACTTTCGACAGTCCCTTGGTGTCTGTTGCCGGCAAGCAGCGTCGAAACTTGAGCTCCAGACTGTGTAACCGCGTCAAGTATGGCTGTTAGTGTCGAGCTTAGAAAATGCTAATATCAGCATCAGCATTACCATGTATTTCTCAAGGCTCCTAAATACCATCAAGGCTATATACAGACAGTATCTATTCCCCGCAACATGGCTGTTGCAGACTAACTGCAGCCGCCCGGACCCACGACTTCCATCGGCTCATGGTCCATGACGACCACTAGAGAGTTATTTCATATCTACGCTCTTGTCTGCGTATCCCCGCCCCCCCATCTAGTCTTCTAGAGAAAAATCCACTCTTAATGAATAAATCTTGATGTTGTAATTACTATTATCTCCAGAGGACTAGGCGGAAGCTAAATCGTACGTAACTCACTAAACCTCCGTTGCATCATCAAGACCAAAAAATCACCCATTTATGCAGCTGTTAGATTGTAGGATGTACTCCTTATTAGAGAGGGGGGATACGTTGTTATATTACTACATCCCCCTCTCACGCCCATTAGGACCGGATAACATAGGTGTGATTAGCAATATAGTGCATCATAGTCTTGAGGGGAGCTGATAACCGAACCAACGGCAATATCCTAGACTAGCATGAGGCACTTGTATAACCTACCAGAGTTTTACTACATTTGACAAGAAAAAGCCATACTTTCACATTCCTTTTGTTTCAGCCTAACTCCGAATATGTAACCTTCACGTAGACACATGGTTAAAACTTGAGTTCCTCAATAATCTCACATCTCATAGGGTCTCATATGAAGTATCTATGGCCAAGGGCAGGGCTGTTAGGCCTACATTGATCCTGCTAGCACAATGCAAAGTATTGGAAAGGAATAATAGATGGTTTGCGCATTATGGCGAGACATGTGCAACCAATGTATCCTTGATAGCGTACCAATCATATTATACATGCAGAAAAACCCAGGCACAACATTTGATTGCAGAGGCTTCTACTTTTCAAGTCTTTGCCAGGCTTTCCACTCTTTACGTTTTCTTAAAGCATGTTTCCACACCCGAGACATGCCCCTTTTATCAAGTCTTTGCAACTCGAATGCAGCAGGGATTGTAGTACAGGATGATGCATACGTATTAAGCGCCAAAATAGAGGGATATATGACGACAGTCTACATCAATATAAAGCCACATGACACATAAGTAGAGCTGCTGCTGCTATGCAGCCCTGAATAGAGATATTTGGAGAAATTGAATGCATGGCGGTGAAATCAGAGCAGAGTGTCTCTCCGAGTCTAGGGCTGAAGCGATAGTTTGAAGACTAAAACAATGTATCCAGGTTGATACTTCGTCATACGTAGGTCTACAGTATAGATTTTTCTTGTTTACTAAAACTAGCTCACGAACATTGCTACAATCCGTGCATTGTACAAGGGCTAGATCCGAGAATAAACAAGACATAAGAAAGGCACTCTTTAAGCCGAAGCTGCATCCAGATATACTGGGAAAAAAGCCCGGAAACTGGAATTCTGCTGGTCTAGACCCGAAAAGGTTCTTGGTGATGTCCATACTTTAACTGCGAGATTTGAATGGCGATACTCCATATCCTCACCACCTTGATGAAGAGCCCTTGCCTAATACATTGCGTGTCAAACAGGAGGCCTATACAGTAGGCGGCAAAAGGCGAGGGAGAGTACAAAGAGACTCCGGGGTTATTATCACCCGACACCTACCGATGCCTTGCCTTCAGGTCAGGTCAGCAAGCTGGGCTAGGCAGAGCGGAGCCCAGCTCGGCCTAGCTCGGCCTACTCAAGGTTCCCAAGGACCTATATTCCCGTGTTTGCTGGGCGTGTGTATGTGTGTAACCCGAGACCCATTTTTCTATCTACATGTAAGTCTACCTAATACGGTTATACCAACTCAATATTTTTACCCCTCCAACGCCGTCAGCAGCCAGGCTAAGCTTGTGATAAGCTAGCTTGGCGTAGTATCAGGCTATTCTTGCGCTAGATATTTAGGCAAGATATTGCCTTTGTCTCAAATGCATAATACACCCAGAGAAACGCGCGCTGGTAAGACGGCAAAGGTGAAGAGGGTAGGAGTGCGAAGTGGCTGGAGGAGAGGAACAGTGCTGGTGTTAATGGTGGGATACACCATATCCCGCTCAATATTTTCGTCCTCCCCTCCTTCGTTTGCGAGAAAATCATTTTGCAGTCGATAATCTCCCCCCGAAAGCCCGAGTCACATAAATCAGGGCGGCGAATCTCCGACCCGACAATCCAATCCCTGTGTGGGCTCTTCACGCTTTTCCTTGTTACTGCGCGCATACATGTAGGTATTCTGTTCCAATGCGTTTGGGGTGGGAACCAGAATGTATGGACTCTTTAGAGCGATGTGGCTAAAGAAGGAAACGACGCGGCCATCCAACCAGCCCGTTCAGGCCCCCCGACACCCGAACCAACGATGCCAATCGGTCTTTGGCTTCTCCTAGTTATTAATACGTCACGGAGTTACACTACTTGAGCAGATATGGTATGGCTAGTTCCCATCCTACACAGGCCAAACAAGTCCAGAGGTCTTTGAAGAGGGCACCAAGAGCAAAAGCATGCAAGCAAGAAGGGGAAACGTCCTCGTGTATACATTGTAGTGCGTGCACCATAGTGTGTATAGTCAAGCGTCTGTTAGAGCAGGCAACCTATATGTGTCAAGACCACGTAGGACTTTGAAGCCCCATTCTTTGCCTGCGCCAATGCAATATTTGTCTGACCACGATAGAGGCCCAAGAAGGGGAAAAAGCGAAACGCCGGTGCCGCCTAGACCGTCTTTTCTATTTTCCCGCTTTCGTGTAGGCTTTGTTCGGGCGAGCAAACATGAGACCTCTAAAACGTGCATGATATATTGAACAGGCGTGGGCTCAGGAACGTACATGTACATACATATGTTCCATATATGCAGTACGTGTTGGCACCAAGCGTGTACCTATACCTACCCTTGCGAGCACATGATTGGCTAATAGATAACATAAGGGTATTATGTAGGTATACCGCCTATCGCCTGGCTTATGAGTTGTCAGCGGTAAGCTCTCTCCTCTCCATGTGCGTGCCTATACGAGTTGACTGCCATACATGGCATGGAGTTGCGGTTTTTGATTTTTGGTTTTGTGCTTCTGTGAACAGCCAAAGGAAGATCATTCAGATTGAGGCCATTTGTCAGCCTTGCTTGCCCTTGCTTGCCCTTGCTTGCCCTTGCTTGCCCTTGCTTTCAGCCTGGTCTTGTTTTCAGACGCCTCTTCCTCAATCAGCCAGCCCTAGCCCTCCCTTTGGAGAATGTATGTGTTACCGAGATTTTCTTTGTTGCTGTCAGTTTTGGTTTTCTCATTCATGCCGCTTTTTCTTTGTTCTCTCTCTGTCTCTGTTGCCCGTTTCGTTGCTCTGTTCCCCTGCGCTAGGACGGAGGAAGCAGGGTAGATTTTCTGAGGCCGTTTCAAATGGCCAGCATTTCTTTTGCTTTGGGCAGGGATGAGCCCAGAAGTGCCTATTTGAGGCAGCATAAGTGGAACAGGCAATAAATCAATGAAAGAAAACTCCAGACAAGTAGGATACAAGCGTGAACGGCTTTCTTAGCCATCTTGCGAGAATGTGCATCCATCCATCGTTCTGATGATCGACAGACATAACATAACATGGCCGCTGGTCTTTCTCTTTTCCCTCCCTCTTCCCCCTTTCATCCCTCTGAGGTCGATCATGCAGGTTCAGTTGGGTTTGAGGGCCGGGGCCAGGGTTTTAGTGGCTATTTTTTGTGTTGTATTAGGTGTCTTTTTCCCAGGGCACGATGCCCTAAGCCACCAGGCTGGGGCAGGGCCTGGAGGCAACTGCTGCGGCTACAGGCCGGCTGTAAATGACAGTAACAGTAACCTTGTGCCAGGTGCAATCTCCCCGCCTTTTCGCAAGACCTGCCAGCCATTGTCAAATAGAACTTCGCAATATACATACCCATGTCCATCTTCCGCTCTTTCTCCCAAGTCAGCCTTTTCTGTCCATTGCTTTAGGCTGCCTCCCTTTTATACCCAGGCATTTGCAAATTGCCAGCACGCCAGCCACAACCTGACGGTTCTCAGAGTCCAAGCAAAGAAGATACAAGGGCCTAACAAAATAAGAAGCTTCTGAGTTGGTTGGTCTAAGAGTTCAAGCCCATGCCAGCTGTTATCCAGGCAACACAACCCTTTCTCGAGTCACAAACCAAGCCATACGCCAATTTGGCTTCCAAGCACCCGTGCTTGCCATCTGTTTTCATTTTAACACCTGACCTTGAACGCCTTCATGTTCCTGTCCCCCTTTGCAAGCGTCTAATATGAGGACGTGAAACACGGAGACATAGAGAAAACAACGAGACAAGTTGACTTGACCTTGGCTTTGGTGTCGATCATAGCGGGCAGCTGTTGAACAGATTGGAACATTCTCTGTATTTCCTTCCCCCTCTCCATCGGTTCTTCTACTTTAAGTTTAGTGTCTGACAATGTAGCTGAGCTACTGCACATGTTGTCTTGTTGTGCTCTTCCCTAGCTCTGTTTTTCAACCATGATCCCTCACCTCATTGAGGAAAACATTATGAATAGGAACTAGGAACAAAAGGGAGAGAAAGAAAAAGAAAAGGGAAGAGTTTTTCTTTTCCAGCCACCTTATTCTCTCCTTCTCCTCGCAAAGCTTGTACTGTGTACAAACCAACCCACCCATGGATTCGCCATCCGCAGCGCACAGTCCAGGTACCATGTACCTACACCCTACGAGCAATAAAAAGAGGTGTATGAGGGGTAGAAAATGATGGGCCATAATCGACCTGTGGGTGTATGGTGTGTTCCTGCTTCCTACCCATCTTTTTCTGTTCCTGGCCTTTCTTGCAAATATTTTCCCCTTTCCCTTTTTTCTCTTTTGTTTCCTTGCTTCCTCAACGCTTTTGGCACTAGGACTTGCTGATGAGCCTGAGACAGGCACACCAAGGAGAACAGGAAATATCCCAAGACTAGCCAATGGCTCGTAGAACTCACGTATCTGTCTATTCCCCTCGGTTGTCCCCACCCTGCTGTCCGCTAGCACCGGCACCGGCAGCGCTCTCTTGTTTCCTTGAGAATCTTACGTACCGATTTGGGCTCAAAAGGAAGACGCAAAAGAAGGTAGAGGAGAAGGAAGAAAAAACCGTCTGCTGAACACAGGTACGCATACGTAAGCACATATGCATACATACGTCCGCACCCCGTGTCTACTGATGCCCGCGGCTCCAGCAATATCCATTGTCACTTTCTCAATTTGCTTGTTTGCATATGCGCTTACACTTATAGTAGGCTAGGCGCCGAGGGGCTTGTGAGCTCTGGGATCCATGAATAGCTTCCAGGGACAACATGATGGCATCTTACTACTCATTGTTTTCTGCTTACTTGTTGGCTAGCTCTCTTACTCGTTCCAACTACCTAATCCGGCCGGGCCTGCAGAGGTTTGCATCAGGCACGTCGACCGAGGCTTCCCGCTGTCTGTATGGATATTTAAAAATATCCTATCAAGCCTAGAAAGAATCTTAATGATGCAACCACGAACGGATAGGATGTTCGTTTAGTGTTGTTTGTTTCCCCTCTTCCTTCATTTTTCGATACAGGACAAGACAGGCATGATAACGTATTAACGTTATCCTTGTTCCTGAATCAAGCGTCCACGCACGCAAAAACACTAAGCGCTACAGAAGTCTGGCTTAGAGAAAAAGGAATGTGGAGTTTCGTCTGTCAGCAAGACGCAAACCATGAGACCTGTGAGCACATTTGGGGCGCTCCTGTTATCATTTGTAAGGGTTACGCATGCAACTCGCAACTCAAGCACACAAAGCTTTCCCTCGCCTCGCCTCGAAAAATTCGATTAAGCCGAGGATGGCAAGAATCCAATGACAAGGGGTCTGGGAACAAGGATGAAAGTGGAGGAACCTTCAGAATCTTACGAGCCTAAAGCTCAGGCCTCAAAGCCCAGCAATAGTGAGGGGGCTGGAAAAAAAGTGTACAGTATTCTAGTCCATACAGGACAGAACAAGGCCGGCCTGGCGTTTGGATTCTTGGTCCACAGCGGGCTTGCCTTGATACACTACAGCCCACCATTACCCAGTGCACCAGCCTGCTGTAGATCCTGACTTCATACGCTGGCAGGTGGATGTTCGCAACTGAATGCTTGTGTGCGTGGGGGCCAGAATAGCAGCAGAGCGTTCCCTTGCAGGTCTGTGTATACGTATGTGTCTGCATTTGCCTCTGGGGGGCAAGTTTTGTTTTCTCTAGCAAGAGAAAACCTGAAGTGCAGTTTATGGCGTTATACATGTCAAACTTACCACAGAGATGGAAGGATAGACTGAAGCATGGACTAGTCAGGCCAAAGCCAGTTAGTTAGCCATCTGGCGGGGCAAGATAAAAACAGTATAGCTGGCAAAAAGCCTTGCGTTGCGAGCCGAGCGAGACGGTAGAACAAGACCAGAGATCCCGCCCGACAGAAAGGAAGGCCCAAAAACTAAAACAAGAGGATCAGAGAAACGGATCTAGATCTTGTTCTGGACCTCTCCTCAGCATCTGTTACGTGTTGTCTGACTCTTCCGTTTTCTTTTTGCATCTCTATGCTATACGGACTCGCCTGGACCGTGTCTCTATGTTGGCTAGGCTTGGTGAGAATGTCTCGCCCGCACTAGGGCCGGTCGGTGTTGGTGTTGTTCGTTGAGAGGGGCCAAAAGAAAGCAACATGCTAGTAGTGCAGGTTAGGGCAAAACAGGGAAGGGAGTAGAACTGCAAGAAGAGCGAGCTCCGGCCGTTGAGCAAGCATGTCAGAGCATGAATGGTAGTGATGTGATGCAGGATGTAAGACGCCTTCAATGGCCGAGTGGGCAAATGGACCAACGATAACAAGAAACCAAAATCTCCCCACCCTATACCTCCGAAGCAGCCAGAGAGCACTTGTGGAAACCATCAAATGACTGGTCTGGTGTGCATTCCCCGCATGACTGACTGGCTCCGCGACGCGATGGGTTTGATACTAGCCGTAGCGCTCACCCTAGAGGCGCTATATTGGCTTATGGCTACAAATCACATGCCCAGCTTTAAGTGCGTTCTCCATGGAGATTTGCTGCCAACTTGTAGCTTGGAGTACTTTGGGCCTTTGGCGTGATACGGCTGGCTTGGGTAGTTCAGGGGATGGGAGAGGGGAGACTAGAAGAGACTACCACACTATGAAAGCATGTGAGGAGTGTCACGAGAGTCTAAGAAAACAAATTCCTAACATACCAAAGGGCAGGAACGATAGTAGCGGCCAAGGTAAGATAGTTGAGAGGAAGAATTGAACCGTAAAAGGAGCTTTTAGCAGGGACCGACCAAGGGCTGGGCCGACCAGCCGCTGAAAGCTGTTGGTTGGTTCCTGACAGGATTTATGGGATGTCCGGGCGCGTGTTTCGTTTGGTGGTAGGTAGTGGTAGTGTAGTAGCAAAGTAGGTAGTATAGATCCAAAGTAACAATCAGCTTGTGCCCAACAGAGGCTGCGAGGGAGAGAATAGGAGGGAGAAAAAGGTACCTTGGTACCGACTGGGTCTAGCTCGGATTCCTGGTCTTGATTTCCGTTCTGAAAAGCCACAAGCCCTTAAACCCTTAGGACCACTCTAAGCCAGAAGGAAGAGAGCGGTCCCTGGCTAGATCGTTGAGTAAAGACCCCTGTCACAGCGACCCCATGGACTTGTTTGATCCGTTTTAGCTGGGCTTTCTCGATGGCTTTAGCTTTGAAGCTGCTTTAGCCCAGTTAGGCCAGCTGTGGCTGTTTCTCCCTCGCCCGGAGACAACGAAGGGGCGTAAAGAAGGCGAAAATCAAGGGGTGCGCAAGACAAGAGTAGTGAGTCGAAAGGAAGAGGTAAAAGTGGGGGGGGGGGGGTGCATAGAGCCAGCACGCCCCTAAAAGAGCCGCTTGTGATTGGCTGTGAAGTTGCCTCTTTAGGTAGAGGAAGGGGGAGTGAAAGAATTCTTTTTTTTTTTTTTCTTCTTGAATGCCCCTGAGCCTAGACATCCTACCGATTCCGGGCATCTTTCTATCAGTGTGATGCGAGCCTTCTTTTCTGTGGCAAATGAACCTTTCAAGTTGAAAAAAAATAAACAAAAAAAGGGAACAATAACCCAAAAGAGCAGGCAGGTGAAAGAAAAAGGGCCGTCATGTCAGTGGTACAACGGCCCTGAGTCGACTCTAACCAAACACAGCCAAATATCCAGCCGCCTTTTTGTACTTGGTACTTGGGCCAAGTAGTAGACTAGGCCCCGGCTCTAAGCCCCTAGTTCACCTAGTCCTAGCAACAGCAAAAACCTCGTGAAACCCATAGCTGACGAAGAAAGGCCCAAAAAATAGACGTAAAGTTACCTTGTCGACTTGTTTCCGCCATGGATTCCCATAATGTTCACATAGTGGCTCGTCCTAAGATAAAATACTCGGCTCTCCCCAGCATCTCGTCTCTCTTTCTTCTTCTCTCTCCACCTCACCACAAACATCCATACTTCACTTCACACTCATTCTTTGCCCTTGTGCAATATTCTTTATTTGCTGTTGATTGTGAAAAGCCAGCTCTTTTTTCCTTCCTCAGCATTTTCCATTCATTATCCTGTTTGTGCTTTCGAGACCGGCTCTCTATCACTCTCATTGTATACTGTTTGATCTTTTGCCATCTATTCAGTCCCTTGATATTCCACGTCAAAGCTACCCACTACCACCCCAACACTTACTTCCCTCCAATTTTCCGTCACCAAAATGAAGTCTGCCGTCATTTTCTCTACCCTCTTCGCTGCTGCCTCGGTGGTGGCCCAGCCTCACAGCCGCCATGGCCATGATGCTTTCCACAAACGGGCCCTGGCGGCAAGACGCGTCGCCAATGCCGATGATTCCTTGGATACTGTTGATATCTATGATTATGCCAACAAAGTGAAGACCGAATGCGTCTACGAGACCAAGTGGGTAACGGTTATTGAGTGGGTTGACAGCGAGGGTGTCGCCACCCAGGCTCCTGATACTATTATCCCCGGCGACATGGCTCCCGCTACCACTACCACTGAAAGCGCACCAGCCCAGACTGACGACGGCCTGTTCTACGAACACGCCTCTTCGTCTTCGTCTTCATCTTCATACTCGGCTCCTCCCGCCACCACTCTGCAGACCATGACCACTCCCAAATCGGAGCCTGCTCCCACACAGGCCCCTGTAGAGACATCATCCTCTGAGCCTGTGTATGTTCCTACCAGCTCTACACCTGTTGCTGCCGAGTATGTTGTGCCCACTTATGCCAATGAGAACACAGACCCTACAACTTCGGCCGAACCTGTGTACGTTGCTCCTACCACAACCAGTGAGCCTGTCTATCAGGCACCTGCTGCTTCTTCTTCTGCCCCAGCTGCCCAAAGCTCCACCACCACCACCGATAGCTCTAGCTCTGGAGGAGAGAGTGGTTACCTGACCTACTATGACCTGGGCATGGGTGCTTGTGGATTTGACGATTCTGGCAAGGACGAAACCGACTACATTCTTGCTATCTCCAAGGATATTATGGGTACGCAGTCCAATGGCAACCCATACTGTGGAAAGACCGTCACCGTCACTGGAAACGGCAAGACTATCACTGCCACTATCCGCGACAAGTGCATGGGCTGTACTGCTGAGCACATTGATGGCTCTAAGAAGATTTTCCTGGATCTATTTGGCTCCCTCGACGCTGGAAAGGAGCAAGTGTCATTTGAAATTGCGGCTTAAACCTAGCTCGCGTTCACGACCACAAAAAAGAACATTGGTCACCGATCGATTTCATGTGTTGATTTGCGACCAGTGGTATCCCTTGATGTTCATTCGCCTGTACATCTTTCCATGACTGCTCACGACCACTTTATATTTTCTTTTTTTCACTTCTCTGTCTCAAACTTATCGCGGGATGTCGCTCGGATCAACACTGGAAACAAGAACATGTGTTTTGGGACCATATTGTTGGAAGAGCTCCATCTTGTCAGCTTATATTGGATGGATTTAGGATCGCCAATTTTTCTTTCATTCTTGTTCACACTTATAGAGACGTTGCGTCAGCCAGCCCTGTTCCTTATCGTTCTATTGCATCTTTTTTTGTGTCCCTGAGAAGGAATCTAAGTGGCGGTAGCACCTGGCTTGGGCTAATTTCTTTTAATTACTCTCGGCTTGGTGTATACACAGCCCTTTTCTTTTTTTGTACTAGGAACACACGAAAGGGAGAGATGGGATTGATGTGGCACAGCAAAGAAGGCTGGCTGGATGCAACAGAAACACCAGTACTTTTCCTTTCTTTTTTTCAAAGATTATCTTCTATTTCTTGTACATATTTGTTCATAGCTTGGCCACATTCCAAGGATAGTCCGGGACTTCACTCGCTTGTCTGCCGACATCTGGGCCTTTTGATATCCAATAACAGAAAACATACCTTTTTGGATACATCGATAGACTTTTTTCTCTAAATTTTGTCTTACATAACACCGTGACACAGGACTTGAAGTCATTGAAAAAAAGAATGTCTTGGTAGAGTACAACATGCCGGAGCTTAAGTTTCTTTACGAGTTGGAATTGCGGGTGTAATTACATAGGAAACAAAAAAAAAGCAAGCTCAGAACCGGAGTCGAACCGATGACTTTAAGAACTGCAGTCTCACACGCTACCACTGCGTCATCTGAGCTCATTTAAATTGGCAATTATTTAAGTATATGTACTCACATGTGAAAACGGCGGTGTGGAACCGGGAGGATACGGACAACTCTCCCTCTTACAACCCTCGGGGGGGTACCTTTGAGGTCTGGTGCTTCCCCTTCTTCCGGGCTGCTGGAGGACGACGCCTATGACACCGATAAGCGTTTTCATTCTTTTCTTCTTCTTTGACCTTGTCATGGATCTTGACAATGAGCCGTGAAGCCTTGAGGCCGCGCTTACCCAACTTTGAGGCTAGCCTCGTTGCCGACTCGCCCCCTTTTCACGACAACTTTCGCGATCGCCAACTCCTCATCGCCGCAACACCACTCCAACTCAAGGAGTACACCTTCACGCTCAGGACTGAATTTTGAGAGTTCACACAGTCCACCCCCCCTTTTTTTTTTCTTTTGTTTTGTTTTCTTGCGCTCCTCTGTCCTCGGACAGACTGGTGACTGTGGCAGGTCACTAGAAAGGGGGCTGCCTTGCGTCTCATCCAAACCCGCGAGGCAGCGGCCACCAGAA